>OX465577.1:0-462641 GCA_950022955.1 Xestia ashworthii
GACAGTCCAATCACCGAATTTTTAAGGCGAACAAATTGGTCCAAAAATTGTTTAATATATTAACAGAAAATAAGCACAGCAATCGCCGCGTAGAGCCCAAACGTGTACAATGTAAGCGTTTGTGTTTTGCGAAGCGATTAACCTACATTGTGTAGAAAATAAAAGCTAAGTAAAGTGTTAGAATAAACATCGTTTAAGAACATAGAATAAGGGAATAGAAATGTATAATTACGCAAGTAAGAAAATGGTAGATAATTAGATTAGAAATAGAAATGTATAAATATAAGAAGCATAGGTATAAAAATTACATAGAACTTAGATAATACGATATAAGGAAAAAATTGTTAAACATAGTACAACAGAAATGTAATAAAATAAGAAAATATAGTTATAAGATACAATGTAATGTAATGTAAACATAGAATTTAGAAATAATGAAGCAGGAAAAATTTGCTAAATAAAAATGTACTAAAACAAGAAACGTAGATGTAAGACTGCAACGTCCACCAATAACAATGTTGATAAAACAAACCCTGTGTAGCACCTTTATTTCCCTAAAGTAAAAATAAATAATAAAAGTAGAATTCAGCTACAATAGCGGGAGTCCCACCCGGCAAAGAATGAAAGAGATGAATGAAAGAAAGATCCAGTATGAAGCTTGAAAGTGCGAGAGGCAAAAATGCGAGAACTAGTATGAATGTGAAAATCAGAATAGTAAGGTCCTGTTTTACCACGAACGGGGAAAAGCTGTAAAAAAAAAAAAAAAAAAAAAAAAAAAAAAAAAAAAAAACCTAACCTAACCTAACCTAACCTAACCTAACCTAACCTAACCTAACCTAACCTAACCTAACCTAACCTAACCTAACCTAACCTAACCTAACCTAACCTAACCTAACCTAACCTAACCTAACCTAACCTAACCTAACCTAACCTAACCTAACCTAACCTAACCTAACCTAACCTAACCTAACCTAACCTAACCTAACCTAACCTAACCTAACCTAACCTAACCTAACCTAACCTAACCTAACCTAACCTAACCTAACCTAACCTAACCTAACCTAACCTAACCTAACCTAACCTAACCTAACCTAACCTAACCTAACCTAACCTAACCTAACCTAACCTAACCTAACCTAACCTAACCTAACCTAACCTAACCTAACCTAACCTAACCTAACCTAACCTAACCTAACCTAACCTAACCTAACCTAACCTAACCTAACCTAACCTAACCTAACCTAACCTAACCTAACCTAACCTAACCTAACCTAACCTAACCTAACCTAACCTAACCTAACCTAACCTAACCTAACCTAACCTAACCTAACCTAACCTAACCTAACCTAACCTAACCTAACCTAACCTAACCTAACCTAACCTAACCTAACCTAACCTAACCTAACCTAACCTAACCTAACCTAACCTAACCTAACCTAACCTAACCTAACCTAACCTAACCTAACCTAACCTAACCTAACCTAACCTAACCTAACCTAACCTAACCTAACCTAACCTAACCTAACCTAACCTAACCTAACCTAACCTAACCTAACCTAACCTAACCTAACCTAACCTAACCTAACCTAACCTAACCTAACCTAACCTAACCTAACCTAACCTAACCTAACCTAACCTAACCTAACCTAACCTAACCTAACCTAACCTAACCTAACCTAACCTAACCTAACCTAACCTAACCTAACCTAACCTAACCTAACCTAACCTAACCTAACCTAACCTAACCTAACCTAACCTAACCTAACCTAACCTAACCTAACCTAACCTAACCTAACCTAACCTAACCTAACCTAACCTAACCTAACCTAACCTAACCTAACCTAACCTAACCTAACCTAACCTAACCTAACCTAACCTAACCTAACCTAACCTAACCTAACCTAACCTAACCTAACCTAACCTAACCTAACCTAACCTAACCTAACCTAACCTAACCTAACCTAACCTAACCTAACCTAACCTAACCTAACCTAACCTAACCTAACCTAACCTAACCTAACCTAACCTAACCTAACCTAACCTAACCTAACCTAACCTAACCTAACCTAACCTAACCTAACCTAACCTAACCTAACCTAACCTAACCTAACCTAACCTAACCTAACCTAACCTAACCTAACCTAACCTAACCTAACCTAACCTAACCTAACCTAACCTAACCTAACCCAGTTCCCCCCCAGCCTCCGTGGTGGTCGGATCGTTTTCAAAGCCGCTCCGCAGTAAAAAATTCGAAAAAGTGGTAAAAAGTGCTCGTATCTTCACAAATTATATGTCAGGGTGTGCAGAAAAGCTGCCCCCACACTACCGAGTGAAACTTCAAACCGGATTTCAGTGCTGTGTAATAAAAAGTGCTGAAAAACCCTCTTTTTAGAGGTTAAGTTATTGAAGCTGGCAAGTTTTGATGTATTGCGGCGGAACAAGATCGACAACCCTATGTTTTTCTTTTGAAAAACACAGCGGAGCAACACTACCTTTGATTTGGACCACTCTCCATTCGCCTGAAATCACGACTCTCGGAGTTATTCAGGAAAAACCGAAAACCACGTGGCCTGAAAAACCCGAACGAAACATTGTGGCGGTCTGAAATTTTGCTGTACGAAAGAAGCTTATGGGAGGGGACAAAATCTGCAAGTATTAGAATTTTAAAACAGCTGCTTTTGTTACTATAACCATTTGAAAACTCAAAGTTTGAACTGCAATAACTCTAGAAGAAACTGTATTTTTCCATATCTGCAACTGCTATCTTTTGCGCGCTCATTGGAAGAAGACACACAGCAAAACCTAGATTTTTAGCTAATTTAGTTTTAACGTAGTAATTAAAAAACCACAAAAACCACATAAATAAAAATATTTCAAAGTAAACCTAGAAAATTGTAAATTTTTAGTTTAGAATCAGATAGTGTATAATTTTCCCATAATTTAGATAATTTTTCCAAATTTTTCTGATTAATGGTTTCAAAGTTATTAATTTTTTAAGCATTTTTCATAATAAAATCAGAATAAATAGAAGTAGTTGATTTTTGATCACAGGAATGACTTTTTTACATGTTTTGTGACTAGATTAAGCCCAAAGTTGCGCCCAGTAACTTCAAAATTGACGAAAATAGCTTTTTTCAGCCATCTTGGTTTTGTTGGTTGCAACATTAAAACGTAAATATCTCCGAAGTTACTGGACGTAGAAGATCCGGATTTGCACGGTTCTCAGTGGGATTCTTGCAGAATTTTTATCATCTGGTTTTCAGGTGTTTTTCAGGCCTGAAAATTTTCAGCGCTGAAACCACTTTTAACATATAGGAAAGACTGGGGCATCTTTCATATTCAAAACCGCATCTCTCTCCGATAGACGGTTACGGAGTTATACCCACTTTAAGTTGGTGTTTGACAGCTGGGCGGCCATTTTGGAAAACTTTGACCCAACGCAGCTCCGGAATCTGTGGTCGTAGAGAGTTGCGGCTTTTGGATTGTTGATCAGGGGGTCAAACTCTGTCGGGTCAAGTAGTTTTCAGGCGGTTTCAGGCTGAAGTTTTTTGGTCGCCTGAAAATCACCTTGCATGAAGGTTGGGGTCGGGGCAAGCCAGGAGAGCCCAAACTCCGACGTTCTGCGACTATCCAAAGTGGAGATATCGCCTGTCAAAGTCTGACTTTGACAATTGTGCCGCCATCTTGTTAAAGTTTAATTACCCATATCTCCGCAACGGGTGATCGTAGAGCTACAGGGTTTTCTTTGTAAGACTCGGCTGGCAGCTCTCCCTTGAATGGGCTGGCTTTCAGGCGTTTTCGGGACCTAAGATTTTTTCAGCCTGAAAACCACATCATTGCTTAGATCTCATCGAGCTCAGTAAAGCGAACCCAAACACGGCCAAATTTGGCCGGACGGTTGCTGAATTAACCAGCTTTAACCATCTTCCAGCCGCCATCTTGGATAAAAACCATAAACTTTAGACTCCGATTGCTCAAATACCCTTTGGGCTAGGTGCATCGAGTTTGGGGTCGTTGGAACGGGCTCGGTGGGCTCTACTCAGTGGTTTCATCAGATTGACTCTACATAGAGCCACTTTTGCGAAAAAGTCGAAAATTATCTCTGACAACTTAAACCTTACCGAGAGCCTATATAGAGCTCCTGACTACTACCCGAACAACTTTTAAGTCTGGGTTAGAGTATTTGTAGAGACAGGATTACAACTTTTGTTGTAACTGTACCTTAGTTTTTAAGATTGTTTATGCGGTTTGTTTTTTACATTAAAATTTGTTTTGTTTTATTATTTCATTCCGTCCCTATTGACGCTCTTTATTTGACGCATACCTCCAAACATGTTTAGATCACCGTTAAAGGCGGCCGACGGCGAAAAATCGCCGACAAAACCTGGAGCAGTCGCTCCTACTAACGTTAGACGGAGCGTAGGAGAGTGGGAAGCCGCAAATAGCAGCCCCACCCCCTCTTCAACTCAAAAGACGCCGCAGGCTGGCCCTGCAGAAATTAAAAATAAGACTGTCCTAACACAGGGGAGCAAAACTGTGACAAAAGTCAAAAAGACTATCGAAACGATTTCGCCGCTAAAAACAAAATATGCGAACCGTTCTGCAGAGGCACTAGCCTGCCTTCACAAAGCAAAGCAGAACCTGAACAGCTCCAGGAATACTAAAAATGAGATTAAGACAGTTGTATTTGAAGCTATTGACCGGCTGTATAAAATCGTTAAGGAAATTGAGTCGGAGCTAAAACAAACTAAACAAAGCACGACCAGGGAAGGGCCCTTACTGAAGGAAATAGAGTCAGTCACCTTAACTTCTCCAGAAAATACCGACACCAGTAAGATCCTGCGAAACATAGAACTGCAGACAAACCTTCTTGTAGAGAACAACAAGAAAATTGAAGAACTGAAGGAAGTAATAGAAAGTCAAAAGGAGCTCCTTGCCCAGGGACAAACCTATGCGACCGTGGCCGCAAACCGAGGTGTAACGTCACTGTCAAAGCGCAGTACCTTGCACTCAGTTGTGGTCACATCCAAAGATGAGACTGAAACAGGCGATGAAGTTCTCAACAAAGTAAGGAAAGCTGTGAATGCAAAGGATGGTTGGATAAAAGTGGAAAAGGTAAGAAAAGCCAAGGATAGGAAAATAATAATAGGCTTACAGACCGAAGAAGAAAGAGGCAAAATTAAAGACCGACTTCAAAAAGAAGGAGTTGACCTCACTGTCGAGGAAGTCAAAAACAAGGACCCGCTTTTGATCCTTAAGAACGTCTTAGTAGTTAATACTGACGAAGACGTCCTTAAGGCGTTACGAAATCAAAACCAGGGTGTTTTTGAAGGCCTCGACACTGAGGAAAACAGGGTAGAGATAAGGTACAGAAGAAAGACAAGGAACCCTCACATTGGCCACATTATTGTCAGCGTCTCGCCTACCATCTGGCGACGAACGGTGGAGATCGGGACTGTTCACATAGATCTCCAGCGCATCAGGGTCGAAGACCAGACCCCGCTGGTCCAATGCACTCGCTGCCTAGGCTTTGGACACGGAAAACGGTTCTGTAAAGAGCCTGCTGACCTGTGTGGCCATTGTGGTGGCCCCCACATGCGATCTGAGTGTCCGGACTGGCTGTCGGGCTCACCACCCGCTTGCCGAAACTGCATTAAAGCTAAAATTGAGCACGGCACGCAACACAATGCTTTTAGCCATGACTGCCCAGTTCGAATTAAATGGGATGGTATAGCCAGATCTACCGTGGCGTATTGCTAAAGGCACCATAATGGAAAATACCCCCTACGGAGTCATACAGGCAAACCTCCAACGCAAGAAATTAGCAACCAACGAGCTTCTAACAGAAGCCACGGAGCGTGGAACAGCGGTGGCACTTCTGCAGGAACCGTACGTGGGTGCAACGAAAATAATGAAGAGTCACAAGGGCGTTAGAATCTTCCAGAGCACTGAAATAGGAGAAGGGACTGTCAAGGCAGCAATAGCTGTCTTCAACAGTGACCTCATAGTAAAACAGTACCCAAAACTCACCACCAATAACATTGTAGTGGTGGGAATCCAGACCAGTGCCTGGGAGATCACGCTTGTCTCTTTTTATTTCGAGCCAGACCAGCCCATCGATCATTATTTGGAACATCTGAAACAAATAGAGAGAGTAGTCGCTCCCAAAAAACTCATCGTTGGAGGGGATGCCAATGCCAAAAGCATATGGTGGGGCAGCCCGACGGCCGACCTTAGGGGGGAAGAGGTCGCAGGAACTCTCGGCGAACTAAACCTAAACATACTCAACAGAGGGGAAATTCCGACCTTCGACACAATCCGAGGAGGAAAGCGGTACAGTAGTCACGTGGACATTACTGCTTGCTCCAATGACATATTGGACATGATAGACGACTGGAGGGTAGACGAAGAACTAACGAGCTCGGACCATAACAGCATCACATTTAAAATCCTCTTGCAAAAATCCAAGGGCATCAAAGTTGAGCGAACCACGAGGAAATTTAACACTAAAAAAGCAAACTGGTCCGAATTTCATAAGAAATTTGGCCAGTTGAAAACAGATGTTAAATTCACAGCAGCTGAGGTTGATAAAATTAAGAACAAAGAAGAAATTGAAACTGCAACAGACAACCTCACAAAAGCTATAGGTCAAGCATGCATGGAATCAATACCAATTAAAAAGGTTAAAGACGAACTTACCTTGCCGTGGTGGTCCGAGAGAATCATCGAGATGAAGAAGACTGTCGCTACCCTGAAGCGTAGAATCCGCAGTGCCGCCAAAGTCCGAAGGTCGAAGGTCACGGAAGAGTACCTGAAAAAGAAAGAAGAGTATGAGTTAGAAGAAGCCAAAGCTCAGATCGAGAGTTGGAAGGAATTCTGTGGGAAGCAGGATAGGGAGGGGGTGTGGGAGGGGATATACAGGGTGATAGGTAGGACGCAGCGTAGAGAGGAAGACCTACCACTGGAAAGGGACGGGGATGTGCTGGATGCAAGGGACTCCGTGAAGTTGCTGGCGGAGACTTTTTATCCAGAAGACCGCTCGGAGTGCGACAACGCTTACCATCAATCCATCCGGCTTAAGGCCAATAGCGTAAACTCTGGCGAACAAGATGATTCTTGCGACCCACCGTTTACGATGGCGGAATTGGAATACTCGATGAAGTCGTTCAATCCGAAAAAGGCACCGGGCTCTGACGGCTTTACCGCCGACATTTGCTGTCACGCCGTAGAGAATGACCCAGACCTCTTCTTAAAGTTCCTAAACAAGTGCTTGGAACTTCATCACTTCCCCACGGCCTGGAAAGAGGCAACCGTTGTGATTTTGAGGAAGCCTGGAAAAGAAAAATACTCGACTCCCAAATCATACAGGCCGATCGGACTGTTACCTATATTGGGAAAGATTTTCGAGAAAATGTTGGTGGCCCGCCTAAAATTCCATCTTTTACCAAGAATGAGCACCCGTCAGTACGGATTCATGCCACAGAAGAGCACCGAAGACTCCCTCTATGATCTTATGAATCACGTTCATAAAAAACTAGATCAAAAAAGAATAGTTACACTTGTATCATTGGACATAGAGGGAGCCTTTGATAGTGCCTGGTGGCCAGCGATAAGGGTCCGTCTGGCGGAGGAAAAGTGTCCAATTAACCTTAGACGGGTCATAGACAGCTACCTCAGTGACCGAAAGGTCTCAGTCAGGTACGGCGGGGAGGTTTTCAGCAAAGGCACTAACAAGGGTTGTGTCCAAGGCTCAATCGGTGGCCCGATCCTATGGAACGTAATACTAGATCCCCTCCTAAAAGAGATAGAAAAGAAAGGGATTTATGTTCAGGCGTTCGCGGACGATATTCTCCTGGCTTTCGACGGAGATACCGCGCAAGTGGTGGAAGAATGTGCCAATGCCGCTCTCGGCCATGTTCTAGCGTGGGGTGTCAAGAATAAACTTAAATTTGCGCCACACAAGACAACAGCTATGGTCATAACGAGGAAACTCAAATACGACACACCACGTCTGAGCATGGGGGGGATCGACATTGGCATGTCAAAAGAAATAAAGCTTCTGGGTGTAACCATCGACGAAAAATTGACCTTCAACACCCACGTCTCACTTGTCTGTAGAAAAGCAATCGCGATCTACAAACAGCTGTGTAGAGCTGCTAAAGTCAGTTGGGGGTTACATCCGGAAGTTATACGGATTATATATGTGGCGACCGTAGAGCCCATAATTCTCTACGCTGCTAGCGTCTGGGCACCAGCTGCGAAAAAGTTGGGTATTGTTAAACAACTCGGGACTGTACAACGAGGAATCGCCCAGAAGATGTGCAAGGCATATCGCACGGTCTCCCTGAACTCAGCACTGGTGCTGTCTGGAGTGCTCCCCTTGGACCTCCGAGTTGGTGAGGCGGCATCGTTGTACGAAGCCAAGAGGGGAGTGCCCCAGACCTCACTGGGGGACAGGGAGATCGAGCGAATGGCCGCTGCAGTGGAGTCTCCTCACCCTGCGACACGCGATATCTTGTCATTCGACAGCCTGGTAAACCAGGAGCAGTTGAATAACAACAGTAATTTCGACGTCCGCATTTTTACGGACGGAAGCAAAATTGGAGGAGGGGTCGGCGCTGCACTGTCCATATGGAAAAATGACGTTGAGACCAGAGCCCTCAAACTTGCACTGCCGAACTACTGCACGGTTTACCAGGCTGAACTCCTGGCATTAGCAAGGGCGACCCGCGAAATAGCAAAGGTGAAGGCGTCCTCTTTCGGGGTTTACAGCGACTCAATGGCGGCTCTTCAAACAATTACAAATCCCGGTTCGCTCCACCCCTTGGCAGTAGAAGCTAGGGATCAATTAAGATCTGCATCCCACCAAAACAAGTTAGTAAACTTGTTTTGGATTAAAGCTCACATGGGGCTACTGGGAAATGAAAGAGCCGACCAGTTAGCAAAAGAAGCCGCTGGGGGAATGAAAAGGAAGCCCGACTACGATCTGTGCCCGATCTCATTCGTCAGGCGAACTATTCGCATGGCAACGCTTGATGAGTGGGACCGTAGATACAGTGCCGGTAGCACCGCATCCGTTACAAAATTGTTCCTACCGGATGTGCGGACGGCATACGGTGTTGTTCGCAAGATAGGTACCAATAGTATAATAACGCAGATAATGACGGGGCACGGTGGATTCTCCGAGTACTTGCACCGCTTCAAGTGCAAGGAGAGTCCATCGTGCATCTGCGACCCGGACGTCAGCGAAACAGTCCCACATATTTTATTTGACTGCCCGCAATTTGCAAACCACCGGTTTAACGCCGAGAACATACTGGGCATAAACATGTCAAAGGAGAACGCAAAATTAGTAATAAAAAGTAAAAATGCCGAAATTTTCATGGATTATTGTAAATATATTGTTAAAAAAGTTATAGATCGAAACAAAACCGCATAAGCAAATATGCTATCTTAATATAGTATAGTATATTATAGTTTAGCATAGAAATAAAAAATGTTAATTAGTTAAAGAAGAAATAGAATAATTACAATGTTACTGTAAAATAGAATAAGTAAATATAAGTGTTAATATAAGTAAACCCACAAAACTGTTCCCCACTCCCCAACTTCTGTAATGCTAGAATAAGTACAGAAATAATAAACCCAAGTTGTTGGTAATATAATGTAGGCTAAGCGCTAAGTAGCTAAAATAAGTATGGTATAAATGTAAAATAGATGTAAGCGTAGATATAATATTGTTTGTAGAGAAATTTGAAAAATAAATAACTGTCTTCCTGATTTGTCCCAATGCACCCGAAAATAAAGATAAAAATAGCAAAATAGAAGAAATATAAGTAGATAAAATAGATAGTAAATAGAAATGCTACAATAGTTTGATAGTTGGGAATCCCACCCATAAAAGTACAAATGATGATGAATGTTAGAAAGAACAAGAATGCAGAATAAAAGTACGAGAGGCATACAAGCGAGAACTAGAATGAATGTGAAAAATCTAGATTAGCAAACATAGGCTCCGATCATGTTGGAGGTAGAAGCATAAAAAAAAAAAAAAAAAAAAAAAAAAAAAAAACCTAACCTAACCTAACCTAACCTAACCTAACCTAACCTAACCTAACCTAACCTAACCTAACCTAACCTAACCTAACCTAACCTAACCTAACCTAACCTAACCTAACCTAACCTAACCTAACCTAACCTAACCTAACCTAACCTAACCTAACCGTTGGGTTGATATCTTCTATTCTAGACGTGCGATTTTGAAGCTGTTTTCGGCTTTTTTAGACAAAAATAGGCGTCCGCCTGTGTTCTGACCATATCGCGCGCACTTTACACCCGCGTCTGGACTTCATCCCTTATTTTCAGAGAAATCCCTTAAAATTAATTGTTTTTCCAAATTTTCTTCTACATTTTAAATTAGATTATAGTTGCAATAGTCCTCACCCTTCTTCCCTGAATTCTGGTCCACGTTCCGTGTCCCGGTCTCCAGGTTGTGGGGTGAAATTCCAAATTTTTTCTTTCGAAAACTGGTTTTTTGACCAAAAGTCAAAATTTTTGTTCGGCACCTACCACGTTTTATTCCATATATCGCTAGCCCGCGCGGAGACGCGTCTCTGGACACCTCGCACGCGCCCCTAGCACGAAAAAATTTTGCCCACCCACCCGCCCTCTGGTATATAGGAAGGTAGACGTGGGATTTTCGGCAAAATTTTATTTTTGGCATTTTTATAGGATTTACTCTTTTAAGGGATTTTTATCGTTTTTTAGGTATTTTTGACTTTTTATCGTATTAGATACATAATTGTTGACATATATTAATAAGTATTTACTATTGTATTAAAGTTTTAACTGATTTTTATATTTTTTATTATTTTCTGTGTACCCCCCTTTACAGGGACACAGTTTAGTCCAGTGTCCGACCTTATAAGTCTCTCCTCCCGAGTATATATCGCTCTGACTCCCTCTTTACAGGAGTCAGTTCTGATAACACCTGCTCTTGATCGTACTTGAAAATGTTCCGCACCCCATCCAGCACCGTGAGGGCTCCTGGCTCTAGCGGCTCGTCGCGATCGGCGGAGAAAGCAATGCCTTCGCCTGCTGACGCAAGGAGGAGAATCTCCTTCGGAGATGAGATTCCTGCTGCGTCACAGGGGGGCCCTGCCACTCCGGGGACGCGCCGAACCGCTATTGATGCCTCAAGGCCGCTCAAAAAGCCTGAGGCGAAGTGCCGCAGTCGCATTGAGGAAGCGAGAGCTTGCCTAAATAAGGCAAAGCTTAATTTGGGCAACTCTCGCAACCTCAAGGCAGAGATAAAGACTGCGGTGCTCGAAGCCATAAACAGGCTTTACGAGCTGGTCAAGGAGTCCGAGCGCGACAAGACCTCTGCCGCACCTTTAGCTGTGCCGGAACCCGCGCCTACTGCTGACTTCTGCCCCCTGTCAATTTCCGAGAGTCTCGCGAGCCAGACTGAGCTCATTACCACCCTCAAGGAGCACATCTCCATTGTCAAAGAGAACACCGAGAAGGTGGAAAAGCTCCGAGACAGTCTGGCAAGCAGGGAAAGTGTGGGGGAGACCACCTACGCGGGTGTAGCGGCAGTCAGCAAACCCCACACCGGTGCACAGGCCCCGGAGCGGACGACGCTGCACTCCGTGGTGGTCTCTTCCACACATGAGATGGATACGGGGGCCGAAGTTCTCGAAAGAGTGCGGAAAGCGGTGGACGCGAAGGAGGGCTGGGTGCGAGTAGAGAGGGTCCGAAAAGCCAAGGACCAGAAGGTTATTATGGGGTGCGAAACGAAGGAGGAGAGGCGCAAACTCAAAGCGCGATTAGAAGCGGCCGGAGAGAACCTCGTCGTCGAGGAGGTGAAAAACAGGGACCCGCTTCTGATTCTTAGGGACGTGCTGCTGCTCCACAGTGACGAGGACGTGTTGCGAGCCCTTAAGAATCAGAACCGGGAGCTATTTGACGGCCTCGACGACGAGGAACAAAAGGTTTCCATTAAATTTAGAAAAAAGTCGAGAAACCCTCATGTGAACAGCATTGTGCTGAGTGTTTCCCCTGCAATCTGGAGGCGGGCACTCGAGGGGGGCAAACTGCGTGTTGACCTCCAGAGAGTGCGCGTCGAAGATCAGACGCCTCTGGTGCAGTGCACGCGCTGCCTTGCATACGGTCACGGCAAGCGTCTTTGCGTAGAGCCCGCTGACCTATGCAGCCACTGCGGCGGTCCACACCCTAGGGTGGACTGCCCAGTCAAACAACTTGGCGAAGCAGCGGCTTGCGTGAACTGCACCAGAGCCAAGCTCGTGGAACACTCGCACAATGCGTTCAGCACAGAATGCCCGATACGGAGGAAGTGGGACGCATTCGCACGAGCAACCATAGCGTATTGCTAAAGTTGTCGATGCGCCCACTTCCGCGTACACAGAGATGACCAGTCTGACACAACCAGATGGCAGACGCATTGAGCGAACCACTAAGGTTGGCTTAATGGATGTGGGTAATTGGAGTCACCTTCGTAAGAAAGTGGCTGGAATTATGCTAGTTTGTAGGCCAACGTTAGTGGAATCGACAAGTTGTGTCAGATTGGGTGGTACTTTGTTTGAAAAGGTTCGCATATCACTGGTGTAAAAAAACTATTGTATGAAACTATATAGTAAATATATAGTTTTGATAATAATGAGTAAACCCAAAAAACTAAATAATGCAAAATAAATTTAAACAAAAGAAACACCATGAGGGCAGAAATAATGGGGATAACTATATCAAAATTTGTGAAATGTAATTAAAGTGTATGAGTAACTAAGTAAATTATATATAGTAAATTTATCGTTTTATTAAATCAAGTAACAATTAAAAATTTTTAGTTCAACAGTAATATATTATATAATATACATAGTAGTAGTAATTAAAAGTTAATAAAGATAGAAAAACTAAAAATACAAATCGAGTTCTCAACAGCATTACAAAGTAATAGTCAAAATTAAACGCATCAAGTATGGTCTCTTCGGCCCCCTTAAAATCAGTCGCTAACCAAGTTTTTAAATAACGTACACAAGGGCTCTGATTCCCATGTCAGAGGGACACTGGTGGGGCAGGAGTGTGGTTTTAGCCGGTTCGAGTCCGGCACTACCTCGACTGTTTCACAACCTGTGAGGCAGTCGAGGTGTCCGCGGGGATTTCCCACTCCTGCCAAAACAAAAAAAAAAAAAAAAAAAAAAAAAAAAAAAAAAACCTAACCGTTGATATCTTCTATTCTAGACGTGCGATTTTGAAGCTGTTTTCGGCTTTTTTAGACCAAACTAGGCGTCCGCCTGTGTTCTGACCATATCGCGCGCACTTTACACGCGCGTCTGGACTCCATCCCTTATTTTCAGAGAAATTCCTTAAAATTAATTGTTTTTCCAAATTTTCTTTTATATTTTAATTTAGATTATAGTTGCAATAGTACTCACCCTTCTTCCCTGAATTCTGGTCCGCGTTCCGTGTCCCGGTCTCCAGGTTGTGGGGTGAAAATCAAAATTTTTTCTTTCGAAAACTGGTTTTTTGACCAAAACTCAAAATTTTTGTTCGGCACATAACAAGTTTTATTCCATAATTCGCTAGCCCGCGCGGAGACGCGTCTCTGGACACCTCGCCCGCGCCCCTAGCTCGAATAAAACATACATTTTTCTAAAAAATAGTCTTTTTCATACAATCTCTGTAAGTACCAAAATCCACCTAAGGGAGCCAGTCAAAAACGAAAACGTTGATATCTTCTATTCTAGACGTGCGATTTTGAAGCTGTTTTCGGCTTTTTTAGACCAAACTAGGCGTCCGCCTGTGTTCTGACCATATCGCGCGCACTTTACACGCGCGTCTGGACTCCATCCCTTATTTTCAGAGAAATTCCTTAAAATTAATTGTTTTTCCAAATTTTCTTTTATATTTTAATTTAGATTATAGTTGCAATAGTACTCACCCTTCTTCCCTGAATTCTGGTCCGCGTTCCGTGTCCCGGTCTCCAGGTTGTGGGGTGAAAATCAAAATTTTTTCTTTCGAAAACTGGTTTTTTGACCAAAACTCAAAATTTTTGTTCGGCACATAACAAGTTTTATTCCATAATTCGCTAGCCCGCGCGGAGACGCGTCTCTGGACACCTCGCCCGCGCCCCTAGCTCGAATAAAACATACATTTTTCTAAAAAATAGTCTTTTTCATACAATCTCTGTAAGTACCAAAATCCACCTAAGGGAGCCAGTCAAAAACGAAAACGTTGATATCTTCTATTCTAGACGTGCGATTTTGAAGCTGTTTTCGGCTTTTTTAGACCAAACTAGGCGTCCGCCTGTGTTCTGACCATATCGCGCGCACTTTACACGCGCGTCTGGACTCCATCCCTTATTTTCAGAGAAATTCCTTAAAATTAATTGTTTTTCCAAATTTTCTTTTATATTTTAATTTAGATTATAGTTGCAATAGTACTCACCCTTCTTCCCTGAATTCTGGTCCGCGTTCCGTGTCCCGGTCTCCAGGTTGTGGGGTGAAAATCAAAATTTTTTCTTTCGAAAACTGGTTTTTTGACCAAAACTCAAAATTTTTGTTCGGCACATAACAAGTTTTATTCCATAATTCGCTAGCCCGCGCGGAGACGCGTCTCTGGACACCTCGCACGCGCCCCTAGCTCGAATAAAATTTTGCCCACCCACCCGCCCTCTGGGTTATAGGAAGGTAGACGTGGGATTTTAGGCAAAATTTTATTTTTCGGATTTTATTAGTATTTAGTCTTGTGAGGAATTTTTATTGATTTTTAGGGATTTTTAACAATTTTTGACGTCTTTGACCGAGTCTGTAAAGGCTCACAAAAGTGTTGACATAATTTTATAATTATTTAATATCGTATTTAATATTTAGGTGATTATTATTTATTTTATTATTACTAGTGTGTACCCCCCTTTACAGGGACACATATAAGTCCAGTGTCCATTTGCAAAAAAGTCTCTCCTCTCGAGTAGATCGTTCTGACTCCCTCTTTACAGGAGTCAGTTCTGATACCACCTGCTCTTAAAATTCAATATGTTCCGCACCCCATCCAGCACCGTAAGGGCTCCAGGCTCTGGTGGCTCGCCGCGATCGGCGGAGAAAGTGGTGCCTCCGTCTGTGGCCGCGAGGAGGAGAATCTCTTTTGGAGACGAGACTCCTTCTGCGTCACGGGGAGGCCCTGCCACTCCGGGGACGCGCCGAGCCGCCATTGACGCCTCAAGACCGCTCATAAAGCCTGAGGCGAAGTGCCGCACTCGCATTGAGGAAGCGAGAGCTTGCCTAAATAAGGCCAAGCTTAATCTGGGCAACTCTCGCAACCTCAAGGCCGAGATAAAGACTGCGGTGCTCGAAGCCATAAACAGGCTTTATGAGCTGGTCAAGGAGTCCGAACGGGACAAGGCCCCTGCCGCACCCACTGCCGTACCGGAACCCGCGCCCACTGCCGACTTCGGTCCCCATCCAACTTCTTTGGAGGTTCTTGCTGGCCAGACTGAGCTCCTGAAGACCATAAAGGAGCACATCTCGGAGTTGAAAGACAACTCCGAGAAACTTGACAGGCTCCGAGACAGTCTGGCCAGCAAAGAATGTGTGGGGGAGACAACCTACGCGAGTGTAGCTGCCGTCAGTAAGTGCCACACCGGGGCGCAAGCCCTGGAGCGAACGACGCTGCACTCCGTGGTTGTCACCTCAACACAGGAGACGGATACGGGGGCCGAAATCCTCGAAAGAGTGCGAAAAGCAGTGGACGCGAAGGAGGGCTGGGTGCGTGTAGAAAGAGTTAGGAAGGCCAAAGACCAAAAAGTTATTATGGGGTGCGCAACGACGGACGAGAGGAGAAGGCTTAAAGAGCGACTAGAGAAGGCCGGAGAGAACCTCGTCGTCGAGGAAGTTAAAAATCGAAACCCGCTTCTGGTTCTTAGGGACGTGCTTTTAATACACAGTGACGAAGAAGTGATCAGAGCCCTTAAGAACCAGAACCGGGAGATCTTCCACGGCCTCGGCGACGAGGAACAGAAGATTTCTATAAAGTTCCGAAAGAAGTCCAGAAATCCCCATGTGAGCAGCGTTGTGATGAGTGTTTCTCCAGCAATCTGGAAGAGGGCACTCGAAGGAGGCAAGCTCCGTATTGACCTCCAGAGAGTGCGCGTCGAGGACCAGACGCCTCTGGTGCAGTGCACCCGCTGTCTATCGTACGGCCACGGCAAGCGCCTATGTACGGAGCCGGCCGACCTGTGCAGCCACTGTGGCGGTCCACACTTTAGGGTGGACTGCCCAGACAAGCACAGGGTCGAAGCAGCGGTGTGCGTTAACTGCACCAGAGCCAAACTGGAGGAACACTCACACAACGCATTCAGTGAGTTATGCCCGGTGCGAAGGAAGTGGGACGCATTCGCGCGAGCAACTATAGCCTATTGCTAAAGTGGTCGATGCGCCCACTTCCAGATACACGAAGACTTTAAATTCGATACAACTAGAACACAGACGCAAAGAGCGAACCACTAGGGTTGGCTTTTTGGAGAACGGAAACTGGAGCCACTTTTTTGCAAAAGTGACTGGAGTTAAGCTGTACCATGAGTCAACTCTAGTGGTGTCGTCAAGTTGTGTCAAGGTTGCAAAAATATGTCGATTCAATCCCAGAGCACTAGTAAAAGATGGATATTAAAATATATAGTGAATATATGGTCCTAATATCAAACAATGAAAACAAAGACTGCTCATGGCAAAAAACTGAAAGCCAAAAATAAGTTATCGCAGATCGGGCATACATTCAAAGGATACTTCGCTACAATAAAAACATTGCAAAAGTAGAAAAATATAAATTAGTAGTAGTAGTTATATACAATGTTTGTAAAATTTATAAAAGGAGTAAAAATAGCACTTTAGAAGTAAAACAGTAAACTTAATAGAGATTAAATGTTAAATTAGTGAAGTGCTATTATCGTAAAACGCATAAAAGTATAAATATCACCAGAGGATGGTCTCTTCGGCCTAAACTTTGTCGCCAATTAAGCTTAAAAACAAATAAAAAAGGGCTCTGATTACGTCAGAGGGACACTGGCTAGGCAGGAGTGGTTTTTAGCCGGTTCGAGTCCGGCACTACCTCGACTGTCTCACAAGAGAAATTCCTGTGGGATAGTCGAGGTGTCCGCGGGGATTTCCCACTCCTGCCCAAACAAAAAAAAAAAAAAAAAAAAAAAAAAAACCTAACCTAACCTAACCTAACCTAACCTAACCTAACCTAACCTAACCTAACCACCAGAGCCAAGCTGGGGGAACACTCGCACAATGCGTTCAGTGAGTTATGCCCAATACGTAGGAAGTGGGACGCATTCGCACGAGCATCTATAGCATATTGCTAAAGTTGTCGATGCGCCCACTTCCACGTACATAGCGATGACCGGTCTGACACAGCCAGATTGCAGACGCATTGAGCGAACCACGGGGGTTGGCTTAATGGAGAACGTTAATTGGAGTCACTTTCATAAGAAAGTGGCTGGAATTATACTGGACCGTAAGTCAACTCTAGTGGAATCGTCAAGCTCTGTCAGACTGGGCGACGAATTCTGCCGTCGTTTCGAAAAGTTGTTTGTAATATTTTTCTTTTTTAAAAATAAAACAGTTCATTTAGGCTTCAAAATAGTTTCAGTAGTTATAGGTAAATAATATCACATATAATAATTATATGTCTAAGATATTATTAAACAGGAAGAATAAATAAATATAGTTAAAGAAGCAGTCAAACATAAGCGCAGATTATAAATTAAAAGGGCATACAAATTAGGGTTAACGATAGATAACAGAAAAATTGTTAAGAAAATGGTTAATATTTTTAATTGATAAAAATAAAATCGTTATTTTTTCAAATAGTTTATAGTAAATATAGCGTTAAGTAACAAAAACAAAGCAACTATTCAAAATTATTATATAAATAAATAGAAATTTCACTATAGATAACAAAAAAATGGAAGAGTATGGTCTCCTCGGCCTTCTACCAATCAGTCGCAAAACAAGCGAAAACCTAGATAAAAAGGGCTCTGATCCCCATGTCAGAGGGACACTGGCTAGGCAGGAGTGGTTTTTAGCCGGTTCGAGTCCGGCACTACCTCGACTGTCTCACAAGAGAAATTCCTGTGGGATAGTCGAGGTGTCCGCGGGGATTTCCCACTCCTGCCCAAACAAAAAAAAAAAAAAAAAAAAAAAAAAACCTAACCTAACCTAACCTAACCTAACCTAACCTAACCTAACCTAACCTAACCTAACCTAACCTAACCTAACCTAACCTAACCTAACCTAACCTAACCTAACCTAACCTAACCTAACCTAACCTAACCTAACCTAACCTAACCTAACCTAACCTAACCTAACCTAACCTAACCTAACCCAGTTCCCCCCGAGCCTCCGTGGTGGTCGGATCGTTTTTTAAGCCGCTCCGCAGTTAAAAATTCCAAAAAGTGGTCAAAAGTGCTCCGATTTTGATGAAACAAGTGTAAGATCGTGCAGATAAGTTGCCCCCACCTTACAAAGTTAAAGTTCAAACTGGATTGCTGTGGTGTGCTGTGAAAAGCACTGAAAACCGTCCTTTTGGAGGTTAAGTGGAAACCGTTTTCAACAAAAACGATAACGCTGCGAAAACAAGATCGACGACCCCCTCCTTTTTTGCCGGAATCCAGTGGACATCGTGGCTCCGGACCATTTGGAACTTTCACCATCGTCCTGACATCGCGCCCTGGCGAGTTATTCAGGATTTTCAAAAAAGCACGTGTCCTGAAAAGGCTGAAGGAGTGGAGATAGCGGCACGAAATTTGGCATCAACCCGGACCTTCAAAACATGAGGCGAGTGCATCTACTTTTGGAATTTTCGGACACTTGGGAGACTTGATATAAGGATTACAAGGTACAAACTTTGGACCTCAATATCACCGGTCCCAATCACCACATCGAAGTTTTGCAACCGGAAACCGTGGCGCGCTCATTGGCCCTATTGAGACACTAAGTTTTAGATTTTTAGTTGCAGTAGTTTTTAAATAATAACATATTTTATAAGATTTTCAGTTTTTCAAAATTTTTTCACTTAGTTTTTAGTTTTTTGTATGCTTTATTTTTGCACATTGTAGGGGCTTATTTTATCTTATTTTAAACATTTTTTCCAGAATTTTCTGACCAGTGATACCAGAGATATCGATTTTTTAGTGTTTTTCGGCCTTAATTCGAAATTAAATAGTAAATTAATAATTTTGACACCGGGACAGGGTCTAATATACCTGTTGCGACCCATTTAAGCCCAAACACGGGCCACTAATCTTTCAATTTGGCTGTTTTCGCAAATTTGGCAAATTTGGGTTTTTAGGTTTTAAATTTAATATCGCGATATCTCAGGAACCGCTGGTCCGATTACTCTCGGATTTCTTTTGGGGTTGACGGTATACTGCCTATTTTAGGTGTGGACCTTTTTCAGGCCATTTCAGGCCAAAAAACTTTTTATCGCTGAAACCACTTTCAGGACACACCTGAAGTAACGCCGAGCTGTACGTCTAAAACCCCGTCCTTCTGTGACGAAGGGTTCAAAAGTTACAGGCGATTTAATAAGACGTTTGACAGTTCGGCGGCCATTTTGTTTAACTTCAAACCGCCAGAACTCCTCAACCAGAGGTCGTGGGAGATCGCAGTTTTTGGTTTAAGGCTCAGGGCCGTATCATCTCACTTACCCCACGTTTTCAGGCGGTTTGAAGCAACAAAATTTCAGGATCCTGAAAAGGGTTTCAGCGGGCAGTGGAGATCAGGCCAAGTTATTTGAGCCCAAACTCGGGGGATCTGCGACTCTCCCGAAGGAAGTTATCCGTTGTCAAAGTAGGGCTTTGACAGAACTGCGGCCATTTTGGAAATTTTTAAACAGCCATAACTTCCAAACGGAGAGTCGTAGAGGGCCGGGATTTTCACTGGTCATATTGGCAGGCCACAGAGCACAAGGTGAGACCATTTTCAGGCGTTTTCCTGAAGTTAAAATTTTTCAGGCTGAAAGCTTTTCCAGTGAATTGGTCTCACCAAGCCAAGTTCGGAGAGCCCAAACACCGAGGTTTTTGGACCGGTGGTGCCGGAGAAATCCTCTATAACCACTTCCGGTTTTTTATTTTGCTAAAAAACCGAAAACTTTAGGTTGGGATATCTCCGGAACCCCCTGGCCTAACTGCATCGAGTTTGGGTTCATCTGAGAGGGCTCGGTGAGAGCTATTCACTGGACCAAGTAGATCGACTCTACATAGAGTCTGTACAAAAAAGGGTCTCTACATTGCGATTTTTTTTTATTTTTCTTATATTTTTCTCTTGTGACACGCTCTCTTGAGCGAAGGACAGCTCGAACTACACAACACCCACCCCCCTTTACAGGGTGGACTCACTGACAAATCTTTGGTTATACACTATAACATTTTTTATTTATTTAATTGTATTTTATTGTGACAACTTTCCCCGTTCTCTTCGCTGTGCCATTTACACACAAGCAACACAACACAACACAACACACAACACACACAAAACATGGTTCTCGGGATTCGCACCCCAGTAAAAGGAAAGGGGCCAGGAGCCAGCGCCAGTCAGCCACAGGGTTCTACGTCGCCGACCAACCCGGGAAATGAGGGACCCTCTGGGGCGCGCGAGGTGCCAAAGGGGATATCCCTGACGTTCGGCAGAAAGGACGCTGTCAGAGTAACCCAAGCGGGAACAGCAGAAACGCCACTGTCGACGTCGGCAGGGACCTCTGGTGCTGTCGCTCCTACCACCACTCCCAGCCCCGCAGGCCCGTCGGGACAGGCGCTGGACGCCGCCAGGACCTTTATCCGCAGACCGGAGCGAAAGCGAAGATCCGTAGACAACATGGAGGCGTACAAAAAGCAGCCTAACAGCTACGCTGCTCAATCCAATGACCAACTTCTCCAGGAACTCATGAAGACCTTTGAGGACATCCCATTCAGGGTGAAGGACTATCCTCAGATGAGGAAGGATATTAAGAACTTCCTGGAGACTCAGTCGGACAAAAGCCTACGGATCTTGTTTGAGCTAAGTAGGCGGGTAAAGGGCCTGGAAACTGCGCCCAGAACAGTCCCACCCACCAAGACCAACACCACGCCTATTTCACCCGGATTACCGGAGAACATCCTGGAGAGGCTTGAAAGGGTGGAGACCAATATGAACACGCGCCTGAACGACTTTGAGGGGAAACTGTCGAAAGGTTTCCAGGACATGACCGAACGCTACGACGACTGCGGTGCCGACCTCATCGACAAGGTCGTCGATAGGGTTCTCGGGGTCAGTGAGAAGGTCGACGCTGTCCAGGTGGCCTTGGACCATACATCAGAATGGGTCAAGGTCACTGGTCGGGCCGCGGCTGCCCTCGAGGACAGGATCGATGGCGTTGCCGGTGAGATCGCCACCAGAACCGACTTACTAAAGGAGGCCATAAGGGAAGTAGCATGCGAGCCAAAACTTGACTCGCAGTCCTACGCCAACGTGACTGCAGCCAAACCCGTGCGTCGACCGGCTCTTCACTCGGTGGCGGTCACCCTCGAAGGCAGTCAGGAGACTGCTGACGAGGTGCTCGCTAGGGTGAAGGTGGCGGTCGATGCCAGGGGTACTGGCCTTAAAATAAACAAAGTCCGAAAGGCAAAGAACCAGACGGTCATACTGGGGTGTGACACAGAGGCGGAGTTGAAAAAAGTGAAAGAAAGGATTGAGAGCCGAGGTGGAGGGTTAATAGTAGCACCCATGAAAAACAAAAACCCGCTCGTCGTCCTAAAAGACGTCTACTTGGACAGCGATGACGACGAGCTGGTGAAGGCGCTCTATTCCCAAAACGTTAACATCTTTCGGGACTTAGGCCAAGAGGACATAGAAATAGCCATCAAGTATAAGAAAAGAACAAGGAACCCAAAGACGGCGCACGTTGTCGTCCAAGTCAGACCAATAGTATGGCAGAGGATGACGGAGGCTGGGGCTCTTTACCTTGACCTGCAAAGGGTCAGGGTGGAGGATCAGTCGCCGCTCATCCAATGTACAAAATGTTTAGCTTTTGGGCATGGCCGGAAGTTTTGTACGGAGAGTGCGGACAGGTGCAGTCACTGCGGAGGCCCGCACTTACGCGAGAAGTGCGTGGAGTTTGTCGCGGGTAATGAACCGCAGTGCTGCAACTGCTCGCACTCGAAGTTTCAAAGGACCGACCATAACGCTTTCAGCGTGGATTGCCCGGTCCGTAAAAAGTGGGACTATCTGGCTCGGACGACAACGGCGTATGTCTAAACTGCTACTTAGGGCTAACGCAACACACACAACACACACACGAACACACCGATACAGTAATACAAACTGGGAGTACATATACATGGAAACCAACGCGCACAAACACACACAGATATATATAATATATAGTAATATATACGAGTATATCAAAAACACACACAACACCAAACACGCACCACAAACAACACATAATAAAGATCAGGAAAATAAGAAGGCAGAATAAGAAATGACAATAAATATGTATATTGTAAGCATATATATATATTATTGCCGCAACCCTTAAGAATGTAAAAGAGTTCATAATGCAGAGAATCCACATAAGCCCCTATAATAGTTCAGAACTGAAACCAAGGCAAATATATTGCGAAAAAACCAAATAGGTCCAAAACTTATACTATACTGTGTCTGGAAATGTAAGTTTTGTTAAAATTAAGGATTAAACATGCAGTGTATAAAAGCATAGATTAAGGAAATAGATATGTAAACCTAATTTTGTAAAACATCCTAGATATATAACTTAGAAATAAATGTATAAAAATAGAAGAGTAATTAATAAAATTAGTATATTATAAATGATAGCAAATAAGAAATAGACATAAGAAACAAACATGTAATCTAACCTAAGCATAAACTGTAAATAAAAGCATAGTTATAGACTTAAATACCTTAATAAAGCTAATAAAGAAAAGTAAAAATAGTTAGAATAGCGGGAGTCCCACCCGGCTAAGAATGAAAGAGAAGTATGAAAGAAAGAAACAGTATGCAGCATGAAAGTGCGAGAGGAATACATGAGAGAACTGGAATGAATGAGTAACCTAGACCAACAAGATCCCGTTGTTCCCATGGACGGGGAAAAGCACAAAAAAAAAAAAAAAAAAAAAAAAAAAAAAAAAAAAAAAACCTAACCTAACCTAACCTAACCTAACCTAACCTAACCTAACCTAACCTAACCTAACCTAACCTAACCTAACCTAACCTAACCTAACCTAACCTAACCTAACCTAACCTAACCTAACCTAACCTAACCTAACCTAACCTAACCTAACCTAACCTAACCTAACCTAACCTAACCTAACCTAACCCGTTGATATCTTCTATTCTAGACGTGCGATTCTGAAGCTGTTTTCGGCTTTTTTAGACAAAAATAGGCGTCCGCCTGTGTTCTGACCATATCGCGCGCACTTTACACCCGCGTCTGGACTTCATCCCTTATTTTCAGAGAAATCCCTTAAAATTAATTGTTTTTCCAAATTTTCTTCTACATTTTAAATTAGATTATAGTTGCAATAGTCCTCACCCTTCTTCCCTGAATTCTGGTCCGCGTTCCGTGTCCCGGTCTCCAGGTAGTGGGGTGAAATTCCAAATTTTTTCTTTCGAAAACTGGTTTTTTGACCAAAAGTCAAAATTTTTGTTCGGCACCTACCACGTTTTATTCCATATATCGCTAGCCCGCGCGGAGACGCGTCTCTGGACCCCTCGCCCGCGCCCCTAGCACGAATAAAACATACATTTTTCTAAAAAAATAGTCATTTTCATACATCTCTGTAAGTACCAAAATCTACCTAGGGGAGCTAGTCAAAAACTAAAACGTTGATATCTTCTATTCTAGACGTGCGATTCTGAAGCTGTTTTCGGCTTTTTTAGACAAAAATAGGCGTCCGCCTGTGTTCTGACCATATCGCGCGCACTTTACACCCGCGTCTGGACTTCATCCCTTATTTTCAGAGAAATCCCTTAAAATTAATTGTTTTTCCAAATTTTCTTCTACATTTTAAATTAGATTATAGTTGCAATAGTCCTCACCCTTCTTCCCTGAATTCTGGTCCGCGTTCCGTGTCCCGGTCTCCAGGTAGTGGGGTGAAATTCCAAATTTTTTCTTTCGAAAACTGGTTTTTTGACCAAAAGTCAAAATTTTTGTTCGGCACCTACCACGTTTTATTCCATATATCGCTAGCCCGCGCGGAGACGCGTCTCTGGACCCCTCGCCCGCGCCCCTAGCACGAATAAAACATACATTTTTCTAAAAAAATAGTCATTTTCATACATCTCTGTAAGTACCAAAATCTACCTAGGGGAGCTAGTCAAAAACTAAAACGTTGATATCTTCTATTCTAGACGTGCGATTCTGAAGCTGTTTTCGGCTTTTTTAGACAAAAATAGGCGTCCGCCTGTGTTCTGACCATATCGCGCGCACTTTACACCCGCGTCTGGACTTCATCCCTTATTTTCAGAGAAATCCCTTAAAATTAATTGTTTTTCCAAATTTTCTTCTACATTTTAAATTAGATTATAGTTGCAATAGTCCTCACCCTTCTTCCCTGAATTCTGGTCCGCGTTCCGTGTCCCGGTCTCCAGGTAGTGGGGTGAAATTCCAAATTTTTTCTTTCGAAAACTGGTTTTTTGACCAAAAGTCAAAATTTTTGTTCGGCACCTACCACGTTTTATTCCATATATCGCTAGCCCGCGCGGAGACGCGTCTCTGGACACCTCGCACGCGCCCCTAGCTCGAAAAAATTTTGCCCACCCACCCGCCCTCTGGTATATAGGAAGGTAGACGTGGGAGTTTAGGCAAATTTTTTCTTTTTCAAAATTTTTCTCTTAGTTTATTTTAGGTCTATTTAGATAGGGATTTCTTGAGGGAAAGCTTGTTTTTAATCATTCTGACCAATTTTAAATATTATTTATTACGGAGTTTTTAATTGACTTAGAAATTATTGTTTATTTAATACCTTATTTATTGTGACAGTCGTCTGAAGGTGGGCGACTATAATATTATTATATTTTGTATTTTATTTGATTTTATTTGTAATTTACTCACTGAGTTCCCCCCTTTACAGGGAAACAGAAGTATCCAGTGTCCAGCTGACGAGCGGATAATTCAGTTTGACCCCCTCTTTACAGGAGTCTTTCTGACCTTGTCTGCTCATCAAATCCATTATGTTCTGCACCCCATCCAGCACCGTGAAGACCCACGGCTCTGGTAGCTCGCCGCGACTGTCGGAGAAAGCGGGGCCATCGTCTGCCAATGCACGGAGGAGAATCTCGTTTGGAGAAGTCACTCCTTCTGCTTCGCAGGGGGTCCCAGCCACTCCGGGGGCGCGCCGAGCTGCCATTGATGCCGGTAGACCACTCAAGAAGCCTGAGGCAGGGCACCGCGGTCGCACTGAGGAAGCGAGAGCGTGCCTAAATAAGGCCAAGCTTAATCTGGGCAACTCTCGCAACCTCAAGGCCGAGATCAAGACTGCGGTGCTCGGAGCCATAAACAGGCTTTATGAGCTGGTCAAGGAGTCGGAACGAGACAAGGCCCCTGTCGCACCCATCCCCGCACCGGATCCCGTGCTCACCGCTGACCGTATTAGTCCCCATCCCATTCCTGTCGAGGTTCTTGCTGGCCAGACTGAGCTCTTAAACCGTCTGAAAGAGCACATCTCGGAGTTGAGAGACAACTCCGAGAAACTGGAAAGGCTCCAGCACAGTCTGGCCAGCAAGGAAAGTGCGGGGGAGACGACCTACGCGAATGTAGCAGCCGTCAATAAAGGCCACACCGGGGCACATACCCTGGAGCGAACGACACTGCACTCCGTAGTCGTCTCCTCGACACAAGAAATGGAAACAGGGGACGAAATACTAGAAAGGGTAAGAAAAGCGGTGGACGCGAAGGAGGGCTGGGTGCGCATCGAGAAAGTCAGGAAGGCCAAAGATAGGAAGATTATCATGGGGTGCGCTACACAGGAAGAGAGACGCAAAGTGAAGGAGCGGTTGGAGGCGGCTGGAGGAAACCTCGTTGTCGAGGAAGTAAAGAATCGAGACCCGCTTCTGATTCTCAGGGATGTGTTGAAAATACACAGCGACGAAGAGGTCGTAAAAGCCCTGAAGAATCAGAACCGGGAGATTTTTCACGGCCTCGACGACGAGGACCAAAGGACTGCAATAAAGTATAGAAGGAACACCCGTAACCCACACATGAATCACGTTGTGCTCAGTGTGTCCCCAATGATCTGGAGGCGGGCAATCGATGCAGGAAAACTTCGCATCGACCTCCAGAGGGTCCGTGTCGAAGACCAGACGCCACTGGTGCAGTGTACCCGCTGCTTGGGATACGGTCACGGCAAACGCCTCTGTAAGGAGCCAGCTGACCTGTGTAGCCACTGCGGCGGCTCACACATCAGAGCGGATTGCCCAAACCGACAGACCGGTGAAGCAGCGGCGTGCATAAACTGCACCAGATCCAAGTTGGGGAACACGGGGCACAACGCATTCAGTAGCGACTGCCCGGTGCGTAAGAGGTGGGATGGATTGGCCAGAGCTTCCATAGCGTACTGCTAAAGGCGTCCCCGAAACCACTACTAGGTACAAAATGGTTCAGGCCAACCTGCAACGGAGTCAGCTAGCCACAAACGAGCTCTTACTAGAGGCGACCAACCGCAAACTCGCTGTAGCGTTGCTCCAGGAGCCATACGTGGGTGGGGTAAGAAGAATGAGAGGTCACCGGGGCGTAAGGGTCTTCCAGAGCTCAGAGGGAGGAGAAGGGACTGTAAAGGCAGCAATAGCTGTCTTCGATAAAGATTTGGACGTCTTACAGTACCCGCAACTCACCACAAACAACATCGTTGTGGTGGGAGTCCGAACCAGCGCCTGGACGATCACGCTGGTGTCCCTCTACTTCGAGCCCGACAAGCCCATTGAGCCATACTTGGAGCATCTCCGTCAGATAGAGCGAGAGCTGGGCTCTAGCAGGTTGGTTATTGGAGGAGACGCGAATGCGAAAAGTACCTGGTGGGGTAGCAGCAGTGAAGATCGCAGGGGAGCGCAAATGTGTGGAGCGCTGGGGGAGCTGGGGCTACAAATCCTCAATACTGGAGATATTCCCACATTCGACACCATTCGGGGTGGCATCAGGTTCTGCAGCCACGTAGATGTGACGGCCTGTTCGGCGGACATGCTGGACTTGGTGGATGGCTGGCGGATCGACGAGGGTCTCACGAGCTCCGACCACAACGGCATTACTTTTGGCATTAATTTGATTAAATCTAAAGGCATAAGCATTGAGAGGACTACTAGGGTTTACAACACAAAGAAGGCTAATTGGAGCCAGTTTCGTGTGAAACTGTCTCAAATTATGAATGACAAGAATTTGACCCTAGCGGAACTCTCAAATGTTACACAGGTACATGAATTGGAAGCACACATAAACACTTACACACAAGCAATTACACACACATGCCAACACACAATTCCAGCAAAAATCAACACAGATACACTTACCTTGCCGTGGTGGTCTAAGGAGCTCGCGGAGATGAAAAGGCTAGTCGCCACCAGGAAACGCAGAGTCAGGAGCGCAGCACCGGTCCGAAGAGCGATGGTTGTAGACCTGTACAAAAAAGAAAGGGAAAGGTATGAGGAAGCAGTGATGAAAGCCGCATCAGAGAGCTGGAAGGAGTTCTGCGGGAAGCAGGACCGAGAAGGGGTCTGGGAAGGGATTTACAGGGTAATGGGAAGGACTGGAAAGAGAGAGGAGGATCTGCCACTACAGATGGGTGGACAGACGCTGGACGCTAGGGGCTCCGTGGAGCTGTTGGCCGAGACGTTCTACCCCGAGGACCGAGAGGAAGATGATACCATAGACCATCGCCGAATCAGAGAACGGGCAGAAATGGTAAACGCATGGAGCCATGATGAACGACATGACCCACCGTTTACCCTAAGCGAGCTTGATAGGTCTATGGGATCATTCAACCCAAAAAAGGCCCCGGGAGCCGACGGCTTCACGGCAGACATCTGCAGTCACGCGGTTCACTGTGACCCCAACTACTTCCTGGCACTGCTGAACAAGTGCCTGGCGCTACACCACTTCCCGAAGATCTGGAAGGAAGCAACGGTGGTAGTGCTTAGAAAGCCGGGCAAAGACTCGTACACCGTACCCAAGTCGTACAGGCCGGTTGGGCTATTGCCTGTCATGGGGAAAGTGTACGAGAAGATGCTGGTTGCCCGTCTCAAATTTTACTTACTACCCAGGATAAGTACTCGCCAATACGGCTTTATGCCCCAAAAAAGCACGGAAGACTCCCTCTATACCCTAGTGCAGCACATCCGCACGAAGTTAGCACAAAAAAGGATCGTCACGCTTGTGTCTCTGGATATAGAGGGAGCCTTCGACAGTGCGTGGTGGCCCACTATCAAAGTACGATTGGCTGAGGAAAACTGTCCTGTGAATTTGAGACGGGTTGTCAGCAGCTATCTCAGCGACAGGGTGGTCACAGTGAGATATGCCGGTGAAGAAAGCAGAAGGAGTACCAGCAAGGGTTGCGTTCAGGGCTCGATAGGAGGGCCCATTTTCTGGAACCTCATACTGGACCCACTCCTAAAACAGCTCGAGAGTAGAGGCGATTATTGCCAGGCATTCGCTGACGACGTGGTGATGGTGTTTGACGGGGACACAGCGCTGGAAATTGAGGGACAGGCCAATGCCGCTCTCGAACATGTTCGAACGTGGGGTGTCAAAAATAGGCTGAACTTTGCACCGCACAAAACCTGTGCGATGGTTCTAACGCGAAGGCTGAAATACGACACGCCCCGTTTGAGCATGGGGGGGATCGACATTGGAATGTCCCAAGATGTCAAAATATTGGGACTTATCATCGACGCCAAACTCACCTTCAACAAACACGTAGCTGTGGTCTGTAAAAAGGCCATAGCTATGTACAAGCAGCTGGCCAGAGCAGCCCGGGTCAGTTGGGGTTTGCACCCGGAGGTGATAAGGGCTATATACACCGCCGCAGTAGAGCCTACGATTTTGTACGCCGCAAGCGCATGGGCACCTGCCGCCAACAAATTAGGGGTCAGAAAACAGTTAAGCGTGGTCCAGAGGGGGTTTGCCCAGAAGCTGTGCAGAGCCTACCGCACGGTCTCCCTAAACTCGGCACTGGTGCTGGCTGGTATACTCCCACTCGACCTCCGTATACGGGAAGCGGCTGCGTTATACGAGGCCAAGAAGGGGGTGCCCCAGCCGGTACTAGGGGGTGGGGAGATTGAACGGATGGCTCCAGCGATAGAGGCTCCGCACCCCGCGGACCAAGTAAAACTGGAGTTCGGAAGCCTGGTAGACGAGGAGCAATACAACCGCCACAGCAGTTTCGCTGTGCGCATATTCACTGACGGCAGCAAGATTGAGGGCAGGGTTGGGGCGGCGCTATCCTGGTGGAATGGTGCCACCGAAACAAAGGCCCTCAAACTTGCCTTGCCGTCTTACTGTACCGTCTACCAGGCGGAGCTTCTGGCCCTACAGAGGGCGGCAGGAGAAGTGCTCAAGAGTGGTGAAACCACGTTCGGCATCTTCAGCGACTCCAAGGCGGCCCTTCAGTCGGTTGCGAACGTAAGTTCACCCCACCCCTTGGCTGTGGAAACTAGAGATACCATCCGACGCTGTAGGCTCCAGAACAAGAGTGTCTCCTTGTTCTGGATTAAGGCCCACGCAGGGTTGGAGGGGAACGAGCGAGCCGACCAGCTGGCGAAGGAAGCCGCACTGAGGTCGAAGAAGAGGCCGGACTATGATCTGTGTCCCGTATCATTCGTCAAGCGAAGACTCCGGTCGGAGACGCTTGACGAATGGAACGGGAGGTACGGATCAGGTGAAACTGCCTCGGGCACCAAAATTTTCTTCCCGGACGCGGTGGCGGCGTACAAAACCGTGCGCAAAATGGTCCCCACAAGCATCACCACACAAATACTAACGGGGCACGGTGGGTTCTCTGCATACTTGAGTCGGTTCAAGTGTAAAGAGAGCCCATCGTGCGCTTGCGAGCCTGGCAAGGAAGAGACGGTTCTCCACATTCTGCTGGAATGCCCCATCACCGCAAGGGCTAGATTCGAGGCTGAACAGCAGCTTGGGGTAGAACTCATTGCGGAAAATCTCCCCAGCCTGATAGCGAGTAAAAATCGAGATTTATTTCTAAAATATTGCGTAGAAATTGCAACCGTAGTGCTAGGAAGAAATAAAGTTTAATAGTTAAAGATACATTTTATACATAGTTTTTCCATACTGAGAGGAGTTGGTCTCTCCGGATTCATTCACAACTAAATTAAATAAATTGCCATAGCCACATAACAGAATAAATATATGAACAAAACGGCTCTGATAATGTCAGAGGGACACTGGCTAGGCAGGAGTGGTTTTTAGCCGGTTCGAGTCCGGCACTACCTCGACTGTCTCACAAGAGAAATTCCTGTGGGATAGTCGAGGTGTCCGCGGGGATTTCCCACTCCTGCCCAAACAAAAAAAAAAAAAAAAAAAAAAAAAAAAAAACCTAACCTAACCTAACCATCGGTGGAGTTGCACTCGGTCTGCCGAGCAGTAAGCAGCAAAAACCCACGCGCTCCGCAGTAAAAAATACGAAATAATTGGTTTTTGTGCTCGTATCATTTAGTAAAAGGTGTCGCTGCATGCGGAAAATCAAGCCGCATCAAGTGCCGTGCCCCAAACGTTTCTGTGTTCAGCGGAAAAAGTGCTATTCCTGAAAAACCTTATTCTGAGAGGTTAAGTGAAACGTGCAAAAGTTTAAAACGCTCACGCCGTCTAAACAAGATCGACGACCCCCAAATTTTTTCTCGAAATCCTGTGAACATCTTGGACCTCTACCATCTGGGCCACTCCAGGACATCCGGACGCGTCATCTGGGCGAGTTATTCAGGAAAAACCGAAAACCACGTGTGCTGAAAAAGCAGAAATAGTGGAGGTACCGGCACAAAATTTGGAGCCAATCGGGACCCTTGACAGTAAAGGCGAGTGCAACACTTTTCATAATTTTATCGCAACTGGCTGATTTTATATCGCAAATTAAAAGTTGTAAAATTGGACCAGTCTATCTTCGGAACGGAGAGGAATTTTGAAGATCTACAACTGCAGCCTGTTGCGCGCTTCTTAGATGACTATAAGTTTTAATTTTAAGATTTTTTGGACTGGCCATTTTCTTAAAATCGTTAAAAAACCGTTAAAATCACAATTTTGGATTTTTTATAATAGGATAAGTTACTAAAATTTAAAAATTTATTTTATAGTAAAGCCGCTTAGTTCTTACATATATCAACATTTTTTTCAAAATTTTCCGCCTAGCCGTTTTGAAGATATCGATTTTTTAACGATTTTATGCAATAAATTGTAAATAATAGGATAAAATCACTTTTTTATTATATATTTGTGTTTAGGCAACCTATTGCAACTAGTTTAAGCCCAAACTTGGGCCAGGTAGCCCCGGAACTGCCGATTTTGTTAAAAATCGGCCATTTTGTCCCACTGGGATAATTGTTTGTTTTTATTATAGCTCCCGAACCGTAAGACTTACCGACTCGCGGTTTTCGGTTCAGAATAGAGCACAGTCTGAGGAACGATACCTGTAAAATTCAGGCTTTTTCAGGCTGAAAACTTTTTCGGACCTGAAACCCTTTTCGGCTGTTAAAGAAAGTGGGGCCGATCTGTCCATCGAAAACCCGGGCTCGCTGCGACCTATGGTTGCGAAGTTATCGTCGGCTAAAGTGGACGTTTGACAGTTCGGCGGCCATCTTGGCAAAACTAAACCTGCCCTGTCTCCTGAACCCGTCGGGATATTTGCATTCTGATTTCAGATTCACGCTCAGGGACTCACTGTCTTTCCCTCCCCCCTGGTTTCAGGAGATTTGGTGGCAAAAAATTTCAGGGTCCTGAAATTGTTTTCAGCGGCTGGGGGAGGTCACGCTTAAGCAAGCGAGTCCAAACTCGGGCTTTCTGCGACGCATACGACCGGAGTTATCGTAGGTCAAAAACTGACTTTGACGTTTACGGCGGCCATCTTGGCAATATTCAAACACCCGTAACTCCGGAACGGGGGGTCGCAGAGAGTTGGGGTTTCTTTTGTGCCACCTGGCTGAACCTTGACAATCCCTGAAAAGTCATTTCAGGACTTTTCAGGACAAAAAATTTTTCAGCGCTGAAAATCCGCTCATCGGATAGAGCTCATCGAGCACATCACTTTGAGCCCAAGCACGGAGCAATTCGGCCCAGGGGTCCAGAAAATATAGCGGTTATCCCAATTGTTGCGGCAAATCTGGTCTAATATCCCAGAATTTGGATCCCTTGTATCTCCGGAACCCTTAAGGCTATTGGCACCGTGTTTGGTATCGTTTTGTAGGGCTCGGGGAGATCTATCGGACGGGTGCAACGGATTGACTCTACATAGAGCAACTTTTTGCTTCCTCAAAAAACCTGGTGTTTTTGGACCTGGAGAAGATTTTCTTTGGAAATTGACTTCCCTTGACCCCGAGTAATTGGCTCGTGAGGACAGTACCTTATTTTAACTACTTTGACACCGACGGAGGCTCGCTCTATGTGGTGACAAGACTTGATTTTCGCACCGTTGCAACAAGACGAAATATCACGGAGGCTTTATTGAGCCTAACTTATCTCTCTCTACGACTGCGGATTAGCAACTACTGCCAAGTTTTCTTGGTTTTTCTTTTTACTTGCTTTCTGTTTTTATTTATTGTTAATTGTTTTTATTTTATTTCTTTTTGTTATTGTATTTGGATTGCACATATCTTTACACTGTGTGCAAGCCGCCAGCGAAATTTACAATTACCCAATAATTGACGCACTCCACCGACAATGTTTACCAGAACACCAGCAAAACCCTCTGAGGATAAGGAGTCACAAAAGTCGCCACCTAAAGCACAAATGCTCCCTAGGAAAAATTCACCACCAAAGACTCAGACTCTCTCGCCCAATGTAAGACGCAGCGTCGAGACATTGGAGGCGGCCGCAACTGCGCAACACAACGTGACCCCGTCTACCAGCAAGCTAGAAATCCAAGTCCATCCGAGACAAGTCCTGTCTAGTCTATTGGCGGAAGCTAAAGCTAATGTAATAAAGGCAAGAACCAACATAAACAACTCGCGAAACCTTAAGGGGGACATAAAAACAAATGTGCTGGAGGCGGTGGAAAAGCTCTTCCAGTTGATAAAAGGTGCAGATAGTGAGATCAAAAAACTCAAAAAGACCGGGGAAGCATCTAAACCTGACCCAACACAGACAACACCAGACAAGATGAGTCACAAGGAGACTCTCGAAAGTGACAGTCTCATCATCAAGCAACTGAAAGAGCAGAGCCGCCTACTAATAGAAAACGGCAGGAAGATGGATGACTTGAAGGAGACTATGGAGCAGCAACACCAGCAGGTCATAAGCATTAAAACTTACGCAGAGACCGCGGCAGTCCGACCAGCTTTGCACATGTCACCACCGCAAAACGCTCTACACTCAGTAGTCGTCACGTCGAAAGACGAAAACGATACTGGCGATCAGGTGCTAACAAAGGTCAGGGAAGCAGCGGATGCTAAGGAAGGCTGGGTCAGAGTAGAAAGGACTCGGAAGGGTAAAGATCGAAAGGTGATAATGAGCTGCAACACGGATGAGGACAGGCAGAAACTCAAACACAGACTTGAGAAATCCGGAAATAACCTAGTCGTGGAAGAAGTGAAAAACCGGGACCCTTTGCTGAAGCTCACGGACGTCCTCACAGTCAACACTGACGAGGACGTATTAAAAGCTTTCAGGAAGCAAAATCACGACATATTCCGCGACCTAAAAGAAGGAGAAAACAGACTGGAGATAAAATATAAAAGGAAGGCTCGGAACCCACATACCAACCACATAGTTCTCAGCGTGTCACCAGTTATCTGGAAACGAGCAACGGAGGCCGGAGCGGTCTACATTGACCTCCAAAGAATACGGGTGATGGACCAATCACCCCTAGTGCAGTGTTCGCGATGCCTCGGGTACGGCCACAGCAAGAGATTCTGCGTGGCTGCAGTGGACCTTTGCAGTCACTGTGGAGGACCGCACCTCAGAGCGCAGTGCCCAGAATGGCTGGATGGAAGCGAACCAACCTGCAAGAACTGCACAGTGGCCAAACTCGCTCGTAACGACCACAACGCCTTCGACTCAGAGTGCCCGATACGGAGAAAACGAGACGCAATAGCCCGTATGTCGGTGGCATATTGCTAAAGTGGTCCCAAAGAATACTCCTGCATCAAGAACAGCAAGACCATACCGAGTGGCCCAAGCAAATCTCCAAAGGAAGAAACTGGCAACCACCGAACTCTTCTTAGAGGCCAGTGAACGCAACATCGCATGGGCACTGATTCAGGAACCGTATGTGGGGGGGGCGAGGAGTATGAAGAGCTACCGTGGCGCGAGACTCTACCAGTGCGAGGTTGATGGAAGTGGGAGGGTAAAGGCGGCGATTGCCGTCTTTGATGATGACCTGGATGTCATCCCCTACCCGAAACTCACCACAAACAATATCATTGTTGTGGGAATCCGGACCAAAGCCTGGGAAATCGTAGTAGTCTCTTATTACTTCGAGCCAGACCAACCCATAGGGCCCTACCTGGACCAGTTAACCCAGATTAAAAGAGAACTGGCCACCGGTAGATTGCTTATAGGGGGCGACGCAAACGCGAAAAGTCACTGGTGGGGCAGCACAACAGAGGACCCCAGGGGAGAAGAAATGCTCGGGACCCTGGAAGAGTTGGAGCTTCAGGTACTAAATACGGGAGATACGCCTACCTTTGATACCATCAGAGGTGGAACAGCGTTGAAGAGTCACGTAGACGTCACGGCATGTTCGCTGGACTTGTTTGACCTGGTGGAAGGCTGGCGGGTCGACACCGGCGCAACGAGCTCGGACCACAACACCATATTTTTTAACATTAATGTACAGAGGGAAAAAGGGATAAATATAATTAGAACCACTCGGAAATATAATACGAAAAAAGCAGATTGGGAGAAATTTAGCGAAGAATTAAAACATTATAAATTAGAAAATGATATAAATTTAGAAAACATTAATAAACTTACATGTAAAAATGAATTGGAAGAAATAGTCATAAAATATCAAAGTGGAATAGAAAAAGCCTGTGAAAGTTCTATACCTAAAATAAAAACGAAAACTAAATTTGCCGTCCCGTGGTGGTCCGAGGAGCTCGCTGCGATGAAAAAGGAGGTCGCCAGGCGGAAGAACCGCATCCGCAACGCCGCACCGGTCCGGAGAGCGAAGGTCGTCGACGAGTACCAGCAAGCAAAAGAACAATATGAGTGCCAAGCCAGACAAGTCGAAACCACCAGCTGGAAGGAGTTCTGTAGTAAACAGGACCGTGAAGGAGTATGGGAAGGGATATATAGAGTTATCGGAAGGACCGCCAGGAGAAAAGAAGATCAGACCCTATTTAACGATGGTGCATTCCTAAACCCAAAGGAGTCGGCAGCCCTACTTGCCGATACGTTCTATCCCAAGGACACAGCAGAGGAGGACAATGAGGACCACAGGCTCATAAGGGAAGCAGCTAGTCGGGTAAACGAGTGGAAGCATGGTGAATACCATGACCCACCGTTTACGCCGCTGGAGCTGAAGACAGCCGTGGAAGGTTTTAATCCAAAGAAGGCCCCCGGATCGGATGGACTCACATCGGACATCTGCCGTCGAGCGATCAACCAGGACCCGGACGCATTCCTTGCCCTGCTCAACAAATGCCTAGAACTGGCACACTTTCCGAACATCTGGAAAGAGGCTACGGTGGTGGTCCTCAGAAAACCGGGCAAGGATAACTACCTGAGCCCCAAGTCTTACAGACCGATAGGTCTACTGCCCGTCTTGGGGAAGGTCCTGGAGAGAATGGTAGTAGTACGGATCAAGTGGCAGCTAGTACCGCGGCTCAGTACTCGTCAGTTTGGCTTTATGCCCCAGAGGAGCACCGAGGACGCCCTCTATACGCTAATGACTCACGTGAAGGACAAATTGAGGCTGAAGAAGCTAATCGTCCTGGTATCATTGGATATAGAGGGTGCCTTCGACAGCGCATGGTGGCCAGCAATCAAAGTCAGGCTGGCTGAGGAAAAGTGCCCGGTGAACACCAGGAGGTTACTTGACAGCTATCTGGACAGCAGAAAAGTTAGGGTTAGATATGCCGGGGAGGAATGCACAAGAGAGACAAACAAAGGCTGTGTTCAGGGGTCAATTGGCGGCCCAATATTGTGGAACCTTCAGCTGGATCCATTGCTCCAGGACTTGGAATCGAAGGGACATTTTGTGCAGGCTTTTGCTGATGACATCGTGCTGGTGGTGGATGGCGACACAGCAAGTGAGGTAACTAGGATAGCCAATGCAGCCCTCGCCCATGTTCAGGACTGGGGTGTCCGAAACAAGCTTAGGTTCGCACCGCACAAAACTTGTGCGATGCTCATAACCAACAAGCTTAAGTACGACACTCCGGCCTTGAGCATGGCCGGGGTCGACATTGGCCTGGTGAAAAGTATAAAACTGCTGGGGTTGACAATCGACGACAAATTAACCTTCAACGAGCACACGGCGAATATATGTAAACGAGCAGCCGAAATTTACAAGCAGCTGTCTCGAGCGGCCAAAGCTACTTGGGGGTTGAACAGGGAGGTGATCCGCACAATTTATACCGCAACAATAGAGCCAATCGTCACCTACGCGGCTGGCGCCTGGGCTCCCGCTACGAAAAAGCTGGGGATACGGAAGAAGCTTAGCTCTGTCCAAAGAGGCCTTGTCCAGAAGCTCTGCAAATCTTATCGTACCGTCTCCCTAAACTCGGCACTGGTACTGTCTGGTATACTACCTCTAGACTTGCGCATACAAGAGGCAGCCGCCCTGTATGAAGCAAGGCGAGGGTCATCCCAGTTCGTGCCAGGAGATAGGGAGATTGAAAGTGTGGTAGGATTTGCAGAAACCCCTCATCCAGCAATGCAAATGTCCCTGGAGTTCGTGTGCCTAGCAAACCAACAGCAGGTAGACGCAAACAATGTGCAGGCAGTGCGAATCTTCACTGACGGCAGCAAGATTGAGGGGAAGGTTGGAGCCGCATTATCTTTGTGGGATAATGACGGTGAAATCCAAAACCTCAAACTAAGTCTCGCCGCATACTGCACAGTTTACCAGGCGGAACTCTTGGCCATTTGTAGAGCAACGGAGGTGGTCCTCAAGCGCAAAGAAACGAGCTATGGTTTGTATAGCGACTCAATGTCAGCATTGCAGACGCTTGCAAACCATGGCTCCCTCCATCCCCTGGCAGTCCGCGCACGAGCCAATTTGGCTCAGGCTCTGGACCAGAATAAAGATGTATCCTTGTTTTGGATCAAGGCACACGCGGAACTGGCGGGGAATGAACGCGCGGACGAGCTGGCGAAGGAGGCAGCATTGGCGTCACGGAGGAAGCCGGACTATGACCGGTGTCCGATTTCATTCATAAGAAGCCGGATCCGCATGGAATCAGTCGATGAATGGAATCGGAGATATGAGTCTAGCGAGACGGCCTCGGTGACGAAAATGTTCCTTCCGGATGTCAAAGCAGCTTTCCGTATTGTGAAACAGGTGCAGCCAACAGGTATGCTTACACAGGTCCTGACGGGGCACGGTGGGTTCTCCGAATACTTGAATCGCTTCAAGTGTAAGGAGAGCCCATCGTGCATCTGCGATCCAAGTGCGAGTGAGACCGTCCAGCACTTGCTCTTGGATTGCCCCGTTTACGCCACTGAGCGATTCAACCTGGAGCAGGAAATAGATGTTAAATTAAATAAAGAAAGTATAGGGGAGGTATTTAAGGGGAAGAACAGAAAACAATTAATATACTACTGTTTAAATATAGCGTCAAAGGTCGTAGAGAGAAATAAGACAGCATAGAAACTATGTTTCATAAAATATTGGTACATATTTATATGTTAACATAGAAATGAATATTGTAATTAAAATAGCAGTAATATAAATTGATGTAAGAAATAATAGTAAGTAAATGTAATAGTATAAGTAGATTAGTGTAACTATAATAGTGTAGTGTAAGTAACTGTAAGAAATGTATCACTTGAGGATGAAAATAAAAAATTGTGTAAGATGTCATTTCCCCTGTGTAAGATAGAAAGAAATAAAGAATAAGATAGTAGATTAGTTAAATAAATGGGAATCCCACCCATAGAGACGAGAGATGATGGATGCAAGAAAGACCCAGTATGAAGAATGAAAGTACGAGAGGCAAAAAAGCGAGAACTAGTATGAATGTGGTTAGATAAAATAGGCACCAATTATGTTGGTGGAGCAAGAGAAAAAAAAAAAAAAAAAAAAAAAAAAAAAAAAAAAAAAAAAAAAAAAAAAAAAAAAAAAAAAAAAAAACCTAACCATCGATATTTTCAGTTCCAGACGTGCGATTTTCAATCTGTTTTCGGTGTTTTTAGACATAACTAGGCCTCCGCCTACGTACTGACCATAACGCGCGCATTTTACACGCGCGTCTGGACTTTATCCCTAAATTCCAGAGATATTCCTCAAAATTAATTATTTTTCCAAATTTTCCTTCACATTTTAAATTAGATTATAGTTGTAATAGTACTCACCCTTCTTCCCTGAATTCTGGTCCGCGTTCCGTGTCCCGGTCTCCAGGTTGTGGGGTGAAAATCAAAATTTTTTCTTTCGAAAACTGGTTTTTTGACCAAAACACAAAATTTTTGTTCGGTCCATAATAAGTTTTATTCGACAGCTCGCTAGCCCGCGCGGAGACGCGTCTCTGGACCCCTCGCCCGCGCCCCTAGCCCGAATAAAACATACATTTTTTAAAAAAATAGTTATTTTCATACATCTCTGTAAGTACCAAAATCTACCTTAGGAAGCTTGTTAAAAAGTAAAACATCGATATTTTCAGTTCCAGACGTGCGATTTTCAATCTGTTTTCGGTGTTTTTAGACATAACTAGGCCTCCGCCTACGTACTGACCATAACGCGCGCATTTTACACGCGCGTCTGGACTTTATCCCTAAATTCCAGAGATATTCCTCAAAATTAATTATTTTTCCAAATTTTCCTTCACATTTTAAATTAGATTATAGTTGTAATAGTACTCACCCTTCTTCCCTGAATTCTGGTCCGCGTTCCGTGTCCCGGTCTCCAGGTTGTGGGGTGAAAATCAAAATTTTTTCTTTCGAAAACTGGTTTTTTGACCAAAACACAAAATTTTTGTTCGGTCCATAATAAGTTTTATTCGACAGCTCGCTAGCCCGCGCGGAGACGCGTCTCTGGACCCCTCGCCCGCGCCCCTAGCCCGAATAAAACATACATTTTTTAAAAAAATAGTTATTTTCATACATCTCTGTAAGTACCAAAATCTACCTTAGGAAGCTTGTTAAAAAGTAAAACATCGATATTTTCAGTTCCAGACGTGCGATTTTCAATCTGTTTTCGGTGTTTTTAGACATAACTAGGCCTCCGCCTACGTACTGACCATAACGCGCGCATTTTACACGCGCGTCTGGACTTTATCCCTAAATTCCAGAGATATTCCTCAAAATTAATTATTTTTCCAAATTTTCCTTCACATTTTAAATTAGATTATAGTTGTAATAGTACTCACCCTTCTTCCCTGAATTCTGGTCCGCGTTCCGTGTCCCGGTCTCCAGGTTGTGGGGTGAAAATCAAAATTTTTTCTTTCGAAAACTGGTTTTTTGACCAAAACACAAAATTTTTGTTCGGTCCATAATAAGTTTTATTCGACAGCTCGCTAGCCCGCGCGGAGACGCGTCTCTGGACACCTCGCCCGCGGCCCTAGCTCGAAAAAATTTTGCCCACCCACCCACCCGTTTGTATGTAAGGAAGGTAGACGGGGTATTTTGGCCAAAAAGTTTTTATCTCGGAATTACATAGTAATCGTTCTGTCAGCCCGTTGTATCAAATTTATTTTGTTTTGACGCTTTCCTAGCACATAATTTAGTGATAGGAGAGAAAATACCAGCTAAAGTTGGTTTCCTCTCAAGGTTTTATCTTTAACAACATCTCGCCAAGATCGCTGGTAGGACTTTTTATATTTTTAGTTTTATACATTTATTATTAATTGACCACTGACTTCCCCCTTTACAGGGAATTTTATTACAAAAATCGTTTATAATACTATTTAGACTGAGTCCCAATTAAGGACAAATTTTTTGTATTTATTATATTTTGATTATTTAATTCTGTATTTTTCATTTCCGACTGCATCCCCCCTTTACAGGGATTCTGTCATAACGTGTCCCCTGAACTGTCCACATAATTATAAATTTTCTTCGCTATGTTAGGACTCAGAACTCCGATGAACAAGGCGAAGGCTGCGGAGGAGTATGCGGACGTGGAAGGGGCATGCCCAGTACAGGTAGGCCCTTCAATGCGGCGCAATACTGGTGAGTTGGAGGCGGAGAAGCATACCAATTCGGGGCAACCCTGTGAAATCACACCAACAAAAAAGACACCCGCCACCACTCCCCCAAACAAGGCACACGCGCCTGCTTCCCCCAAAGCCAAGCCCAAAGCCCCGGTTTCCCAGCGGCAAAGAACGGAGACCTACGAGCTGCCAGGGAAGGCCCTGGAGAGCTCGCCTCGAGAAGTGCCCATCGTGAAGTACAAAAACAGAACCACGGAGGCAAAGGCGTGTCTCTCCAGTGCCAAGCTGAACATGGACAGCTCGAGGAACCTGAAAAAGGAAATTAAAGACGCACTAATAAAAGCCGTAGACCGGCTATACCAGTTGGTAAAGGAGGGTGAAAAAGAGAGGGGCAAAACACAAGAAGAACCAGCCGAACCCGAGAAGGCCCCCAAGGACCTGACGCCGGCCTCCGGCGCATCGACAGAGCTCATGAGTCAGCTGATGGAAAACCTCCAGCAGCACAAAAAGGCGCTGGAGGAATGCCAGCAGCACACGCAAGCTCTGTCGGAGCACCTTCAACAGACACCTCACTTTGTCGCGGGCCAGGGTCCCTCCTTCGCGGAGATGGCCGCCGTCCCCAAGCAGCACCTCCAAGCGCCCCTTCACTCGATGATCGTGTCGTCAGTTATCGATACGGATACCGGTGAAGAGGTGATTGAGAAGCTCAGGACGGCGGTCGACGCTAGAAATGAGGGTACCAGGGTCGAAAGGCTGCGAAAGGCGAGGGACCAGAAGGTGGTGGTCGGTTTCAGGACCAGGGAGGAGCTAACTCGGGTGACGGAAAGAATAAAGAAGGCTGGAAACCTTGTAGTGGAAGAGGTGAAAAACAAGGATCCCCTCATCATCCTCAAAGACGTCCTCTCCTGTCACTCTGATGCGGAGGTCACCGAGTCGCTTAAGTGCCAGAACACCCACCTGATTGGCGACCTACCTGCGGGCGATGTGAGGATGGGGGTTAAGTACCGTCGCAGGACGAGGAACCCCCACATGTCTCACATCGTAATGCAGGTGTCCCCTTCAGTATGGCAGAGACTTACCAACGCGGGTCGAGTGCACATCGACTTGCAGCGGGTGCGAGTGCTGGATCAGTCGCCACTCATTCAGTGCACTCGCTGCTTGCGCTTCGGCCATGGCCGTAAACTGTGCACGGAACCCGCCGATCTTTGCACGCACTGCGGTGACCCCCACATGAGAGCTGACTGCCCCGTACGACTGGCTGCGGAACCGCCGAAATGCAGAAATTGCGCGACTGCGAAAAATGGGAAAACGGAGCATAACGCCTTCGACAGTGAGTGTCCAAGTCGCGTGAAGTGGGACGCATTGGCGCGACTGTCGGTGGCGTACTGCTAAGGGCCAGCCAGCGGTACCAGCGGTATTAAATACCAGGGACTTGCCCAGGGATTCCTGTACAAACCCGAGTGCCCGAAATAGTTACCAGGTAATCCAAGCGAATCTGCAGAGGAAAAATCTAGCAACCCAAGAGCTCATGATCGTGGCTAGTGAGCGGAGGGTTGCGTTCGCGTTGCTCCAGGAGCCGTATGTGGGTGGGGTTAAAAGGATGCGAGACTACCGGGGTGCGAGAATCTACCAGTGCGCTGAACAAGGAGGTGGAACTGTGAAGGCGGCAATAGTCGTCTTCGATCACGATCTAGACGTAACACAGTGTCCGAAACTCACCACCAACAACATCGTGGTAGTGAGGATCCGTACCAGCGCCTGGGAGATCGCCGTAGTCTCCTTCTACTTCGAACCAGACCAGCCCATACAGCCATACCTGGAGCAGCTCTTGCGGATTCGGGAGGAAATTGGCCGCACCAGGATGATTATTGGTGGTGACGCCAACGCCAAGAGCACCTGGTGGGGTAGCCTGGTAACCGACACAAAGGGAGAGGACATGTCCGGAACCCTGGAGGAAATGAGCTTGCAGGTGCTAAACGTCGGCAACACACCAACTTTCGACACCGTCAGAGGTAACACCTTGTACAGCAGCTTCGTTGATGTAACAGCCTGTTCAACGGAGCTGCTGGACTTGGTGGAGGACTGGCGGGTCGAGGTAGGCCTCACGAGCTCGGACCACAACGGTATCAGTTTCAAAATTTTTCTGCAAAAGTCTAAAGGCTTAAATTTAAAAAGGACCACTCGAATTTTCAACACAAAAAAGGCGAATTGGAGCCAATTTCATGAGAAACTGGCCCAATTAAAAGCTGATGCAAATGTTAACTTAGTCGAAATAGGCAGAATAAACAATAAAACAGATTTAGAACGTAAAATAAACCAATACATAGAAATAATTACTCAAACTTGTGAAGAGGAACTTCCAAAAATTAAAAATAGTGACAAGCTTACCATACCGTGGTGGTCCAAAGAGCTCGCCGAGCTGATGTCGGAGGTGACTACCAGGAGGCGCCGTATCCGATGCGCCGCACCAGTCCGGAGGCAGAAGGTAGTCGACGAGTACCTGCAAGCAAAACTTAATTATGAGTCCCTCGCCATGAAAGCGCAAACGGAGGGATGGAAGGCATTCTGTGGGAAACAGGATCGTGAGGGAATGTGGGAGGGGATTTACAGGGTCATAGGACGGACCGCCAAAAGACAGGAGGATCTGCCGTTGGTGAAGGAAGGAGTACCGCTAAACGCACAAGAATCGGCTCAGCTGCTGGCCGAGACCTTCTACCCGGAAGACCAAGTAGAGGGAGAATCTGCTGACCACCGTCGGACACGCGAGGCGGCCTGTCGTGTAAACGACTGGGCGCATGGTGAATCACATGACCCACCGTTTACGCTTCAGGAGCTGAAAACCGCGGTGGATAGCTTCAACCCTAAGAAGGCACCCGGGGCAGACGGTCTCACAGCCGATATATGTTCCCAGGCCATTTCTCGGGACCCAGGGACGTTCCTTGCTCTGGCAAACAAGTGCCTGGAGCACGGACACTTCCCTGAGGCCTGGAAAGTGGCAACGGTGGTGGTCCTCCGAAAGCCCGGCAAGGAATCCTACACCACCCCTAAGTCGTACAGGCCTATCGGCCTCCTACCAGTCCTAGGAAAAATTTTAGAAAAGATGCTTGTAGCGAGGCTCAAGTGGCATCTTATCCCGCGGCTTAGTACTCGCCAGTTTGGTTTTATGCCACAGCGGAGCACCGAGGACTCCCTCTACACCATGATACAACATATCAAGGAGAAGCTAAGCGAAAAGAAACTGATCACTGTTGTATCACTGGACATAGAGGGAGCCTTCGATAGCGCATGGTGGCCTGCTATCAGGACCAGACTGGCTGAGGAAAAGTGCCCGGTGAACCTCAGAAGGCTACTAGACAGCTACTTGACTGGTAGGAGTGTCAGAGTAAGGTACGCCGGTGCTGAGTGTCAGAGGGACACGAACAAGGGGTGTGTGCAAGGATCTATTGGCGGTCCGATCCTATGGAATTTGATCCTCGACCCCCTCCTAAAGGGGCTGGAGGAGAGAGGCGTCCACTGCCAGGCGTTCGCCGATGACGTGGTGATGGTCTTCGACGGTGAGACAGCATTGGAGGTCCAAAGGCAGGCCAATGCCGCTCTCGAGTATGTTCGGGTGTGGGGCATCGGAAATAAGCTGAAATTTGCACCGCAGAAAACTTGTGCAATGGTAATTACCAAGAAACTGAAGTACGATGTCCCACTCCTGAACATGGGCGGGGTAGACATTGGCATGTCCAAGGAAATCAAAGTGCTGGGACTCACCGTCGACCACCAGCTCACTTTCAACACTCACGTCGCTAACGTTTGCAGAAAAGCTGTGAATATTTACAAACAGCTGGCACGAGCGGCGAAAGTGAGCTGGGGCCTTCATCCGGAGATCATCCACACCATTTACACGGCAGTAGTAGAGCCTGTGATATTGTACGCGGCGAGCGCCTGGGCGCCGGCGACTAAAAAGATCGGAGTGCAAAAAAGCCTCAATACGGTCCAACGAGGATTCGCGCAGAAGCTCTGCAAGTCCTACCGCACCGTATCGCTAAACGCGTCCCTGGTGCTGGCTGGGATACTCCCACTCGACCTCCGAATACAGGAAGCAGCCGCTCTGTACGAGGCGAAGAGGGGGGCGCCACAGCCAGCACTTGCGGGCAGGGAGGTAGAGCGGGTGGTGGCATTTGCGGAGACTCCGCATCCGGCGAAACATACGGCCATGGAGTTCGTATGCCTGGAAGACCAGACCCGTGTGGACAACCACAACAGTCAAGCAGTAAGGGTGTTCACGGATGGCAGCAAGATCGAGGGTAAGGTCGGAGCAGCACTCTCACTTTGGGAGGGTGACGCCGAGACCAAATCCGTAAAACTTAGCTTGCCGCCGTACTGCACGGTCTACCAGGCGGAACTTCTGGCCATATGCGTAGCCACGCGCGAGATCCTCAAGCGCAAAGAGGGAACCTTCGGTATCTATAGTGACTCAAAGGCCGCACTACAGACAGTCACAAACCAGGGTTCCCTCCACGCCCTGGCCGTGGAGGCGAGAGCGAACGTCGCCGTGGCTTTGTCCCAGAACAAAGATATTTCTTTGTTCTGGATAAAGGCACACGCAGGGCTAGAAGGCAACGAGCGCGCAGACCATCTCGCAAAAGAGGCTGCACTCCGATCCAGGAAGAGGCCAGACTACGACCGCTGCCCGGTTTCATTCGTCAAGCGGCAGATCCGCTTAGGGTCGCTTGGCGAATGGAACCGGAGGTACCAGAGCGGTGAAACAGCCACCGTCACTAAACTCTTTTTCCCGGATGCGATCGACGCCCACAAAATAGTACAAAAAATAAAACCTGCCGGTATTGTGTCACAGATATTGACGGGTCATGGTGGGTTCTCCGAATACTTGCACCGTTTCAAGTGTAAGGAGAACCCATGGTGCATCTGTGAACCAGGTAAGGTGGAGTCGATCGCACACATCTTAACGGAATGCCCAATATTTGGAAAGGAACGACTTGAGGCCGAATCGAGGATAGAGACTGAAATCACCCCATGCACAATAAAAATAATAATGTCTGTAGCAAAGCACAGGAAGATATTCCTAGAGTACTGCGAAGAAGTTGCGATTAGAGTAATAAAGCGTAACCGGGACCAGTGAACGCTATGTTTTTCTAAATATGTAAATGTTTCCCCACAGGAAAAGATATCTAGTATAAGCATAGATGATAGCGCAGGAAAAAAGCCCTAGATGAAGTAATAGACCTTTTAAAGTTGTAAATAAGAAAAATATTACTCGTAGTTTATAATAATAATGTAGACCAAACTTCACACATCATAGTAAATAAATTCAAAGTTTAAAAATTATAAAATTTCTAAACAAGGTCTCTGACTATGTCAGGGGGACACGAGCAGAGCAGGAGTGGTTTTTAGCCGGTTCGAGTCCGGCACTACCTCGACTGCCTCACAGGAGATATTCCTGTGAGATAGTCGAGGTGTCCGTGGGGATTTTCCACTCCTGCCAAAACAATGAAAAAAAAAAAAAAAAAAAAAAAACCTAACCTAACCTAACCTAACCTTTTTTTTTTTTTTTTTTTTTTTTTATCGCTGGGAAAAAATGCATTACGCATACCCTCCCATCGGGGGATGAGAGGGGTATGTGGGACTCCCCGGGTCTGACCCGGTATACCCACTAAAACGACCCAGCGACATTCCCGCTTCGTCCGAGTGGCGGGGGACTGGGAAACCGGCGTAGCCTTTACGTCCAGTCCTCCGCCGACGATTGCCCTTCATGGCGGGCCCCTCACAGGGGCCCGGGAATGACCGACGAAGGTGGTGACGGGTGCAATGCGGGCGAAGGCACCCCCGTGCCTGTCGCCCGCCCGTCGCCACCAGGAGGAGGGAGAGGACGGCGCCCTCTCCGACCCCTTCTTCGTCTGCGGAGCGGCGCAGCGAGAGGGTCGTCCTCCCGCTCGCGCTCCGCCTCCTCCTTTTGCGAGATTACGTCCTCGCAAAAGGAGGCGACCGCTGCCCAGGCCTCCTCGCTCCCCAGCATGGCGTTGACGACGCCGGGAAGCGAGAGGTCTGGTCCAATTACCGCGGTCAGGCTGCGGCGCGGCTCGGACCAAGCCGGGCACACCTCGAGGGTGTGCTGCGCCGTGTCCTCCGGCGCGCCGCAGTCGTGGCACGCCGGGGTCTCCTCCCTCCCGATCCGGTGAAGGTGCGTTCCGAAACAGCCATGGCCGGACAACACCTGCACCAGACGGAACGAGAGGAAACCGTGGGACCGCTCGAGCCAGAACCTAACCTAACCTAACCTAACCTAACCTAACCTAACCTAACCTAACCTAACCTAACCTAACCTAACCTAACCTAACCTAACCTAACCTAACCTAACCTAACCTAACCTAACCTAACCTAACCTAACCTAACCTAACCTAACCTAACCTAACCTAACCTAACCTAACCTAACCTAACCTAACCTAACCTAACCTAACCTAACCTAACCTAACCTAACCTAACCTAACCTAACCTAACCTAACCTAACCTAACCCACCGCGGTCACCCCCCGCGACGAGAACACGTGCCAAAGTCTGCTCCGCGCAAGAAATTTCTTTGAAAAATCGCAAAAGTGGTATTTTTTAACCGATTTTAATCGTGTTTACCATTAAACTGTGCGGAAAAATACGGGCTATCCGATAGTGAAAAGTGCGCAAGTGAGAGTGCCGTGTGAAGGGAGAAAAACCCGAAAAAGTGAAAAATTTGAAAGTTTTTTACTTTCAAACTGAAACGCTGCGAGAAAGAGAGCGACGACACCTGCTTTTTGAGGTGTCAAACGACGCGTCTCATCGACGCCTACCGATTGGAGTTGCTTCCCGATTTTTCCGGGCCACGCCTTCGGAGGAAATCGGGAAAAACCAGTAACCACGTGGCCACGTGCAACCGGTTCCGGTCGAGTGCGGCCGACACCATCGAGCGGCGTTGAAGCGGGACGCTGAGACTACTTAAACGGCGCTTCAAGCTTTAAAAAAGGTTTATTGGTTCCAAAGATATTTAAATTTCAAAATTTTTACAATTTTCAAAAAATTATAATTAATTATTTGTCGCGACGACCCCCCTTTTTTATTTTATTATCTGAAGGGCCTTTACGGTCACTATATTAGTACAAAATTTCAGCTTTTGGTTATTCATATTTTTAAAGTTATGATTTTTTAAAATATAAGGGTTGACACGAGGGGTGTTAAAAAACGGCCTAATATCTCTGGAACCACCTTCATAAAATAGTCTTAGTTAGAGATAATATTATTATTAAGTATTTTTTAAATTTTTGTGTGTTCTTTTTGTGCTGTAGACGTTTTGCCTAAATTTAGGGGTTTTTTTTGGCTTCCAAAAATCGGGGGTTAGTTTTCCGGGAATAATATTGTAGAATTTGGACTGGGCTCTTCAAGCCCATTCCGGAGAGCCCAAACTCGGCTAGTTTTGGTCATCTGGGGCCAATTTTACTTCATCAGCCGCCATCTTGGACGCCATCTTGGAAAACTTTCACCCGACATAGCTCTGGACTCGGTGGTCGTAGAAAGCTGCCGTTTTCATATAAAGATTTGGGAGGGCAATACCCATCCTGTCTACTGGGTTTTAGGGGTTTTTGTGCTTGCGAGTTTCGGGACCCGGAAAACCGGCTTGCGGGACGGGTTAGGTGCAGCCGAGCCGAATAAGTCCAAGCACGGACGTTCTACGACTATTGGAAGGGAAGTTAGCCCGGGTTTAAGATAGACTCTGACAGCTCTCGAACTGTCAGACGAAAATTCAGACTCGGATAACTCCTGAACCGGGGGTCGTGGAGCGCTCGGGTTTGCACTGGGGACGTTGGCTCACTCTTCCCTACCTGGCTAGTGCCTTTGGTGGGTTTTTCGGGACCTGAAATTTTCAGCCTGAAAATAGCTCAGAAAGATAGAGTGCGTCGGGCCCAGTCAGGAGAGCCCAAGCACGGTTGTGTTTGGACCAACGGTTCCGGAGATAACTGCAGGTAACCGAGTTCCGGGTGCCATCTTGGATTTACAACCTGATCTTGGTGCAGCTGTATCTCGGGAACCCTTCGGGCTAGAGTACCCGAGTTTGGGTTCATTTGAGAGGGCTCGGGGCGGCCTATCTCTTAGAGAGTAGAGATCGACTCTACATAGAGTCTTTCCGAAAGTCGTTCTTTTTTGAGTCGGAAATAAACTTTTTGATTATTTTTTCTACTTTTTACTGTTTTGACCCGCTTTTTAAGCGAAGGACTGACCAACAGTTACTCATAAAGAGGCTGGACCTGCTGAGGATTTTTAAATCCAAGCATATTGGCGTGTTTATATTTTATTTGTATTTTAGCTTATATCGTTAGTAAGTGTTACCACGAAGACCTTATTGACCATAATTTGATTCTTTTCTCTTTTGAGCAAAGAGCCGCGACACTATATAGAGACTGAAGTTATCTTCAACTTATTACTTCTTTTATAGTCATATTTGTGTACCACGAAGACTCTACATAGAGTTTTTTTGTAGAGTCACTATATATTGACGTCATTTGACTCCTGGAAGAGTCTTCGACTGTTTTTATGCTTGACCCGTTCATTTGAACGAAGCACTGTCTATTTTACCATATAGAGAGTGAGACTTGCTGAAGATTTTACAATCTTAAGTACTTTACCTTTTATTATTTTATTATACACTTTTACTTTCTACTTTATTTTACTTTACACATTGACGCAAACCTCTGACAAGATGATCGGAATAAGGACCCCAATCAAGGCGAAGCCAACCGAGGAAGATAAATCACCGAAGCCGACAACGTCCCCTCCAAACGTTAGACGCAGCGTCGGAGAGGGTGAGGCGGGGCCCTCCAGCGCAAACGCAACGCCCCCGTTAGTGACAAAGACGGTGCAGGCTGGCCCTGCTAAACCTACGCTCCCTCCTCCTATGAAGCCTCTCCAACAGAGACTACTACAGGTGCACTCGCCGCCAAAATCCCATTACGCGGACCGATCGGCAGAGGCGAGGGCCTGCCTTACCAAGGCAAAGCTAATGTTGAACACGTCCAGGAACACGAAGAATGAAATAAAAGCTGGCGTATTCGAGGCACTCGACAGAATGTACCAACTGGTTAAGGAGGCCGAAAAAGTCGCCAAAACCAAAGGCTCAGGAGTGGGGACTAAAAGTCTGCAACCCGAGGGAGCGGCCGCCGACCTCACCTTCACAAGTAGTGCCGACCCAGTACCCAACTATGGCCAACTCGAGGCCCAACTATTGAGCCACTCGCTGCTGCTGGAGAGCCACACCAGGAGGATGGAGGACCTGAAGGTGGTTATCGAGCAGCACAAGCAGACTGTGGAGAACAGCACCGCCACGACATACGCGAGCGTAGCGGCGTCCCACAGCGGAAACGCGAACCCTGTGCGGAGTACGCTACACTCGATCGTCGTTACCTCCAAAGATGAAACGGAGACTGGGGATGAAGTACTGGACAAAGTGCGGAAAGTCGTGGATGCTAAAGAAGGCTGGATTAAGGTTGAAAAGGTGAGGAAGGCGAAAGACAGGAAGATAATAATGGGCTTCCAAACAATGGAAGAGCGAGATAAGCTCAAAGGCAGACTGACTCGAGACAGTCAGGACCTCCATGTCGAGGAGGTGAAGAACAAAGACCCGCTACTGATCCTAAGGAGCGTCCTCTCTGTTAACACAGACGAGGACATCCTCAAAGCATTGAAGAATCAGAACAGAGACGTTTTTCACAACCTGGACAAGGAGGAGGACAGGGTGGTGGTTAAGTTCCGGAGGAGGACAAGGAACCCACACACCTGTCACGTTGTGGTCAGTGTCTCGCCAACAATCTGGAGACGTTCAACAGAACTCGGATGCCTGCACGTAGACCTCCAGCGCGTAAAGGTCGAAGACCAGACCCCACTGGTACAGTGCACGCGTTGCCTAGGCTACGGGCATGGCAGACGATACTGTAAGGAACCGGCTGACTTGTGCAGCCACTGCGGCGGCCCCCACTTGAGGTCGGAATGCGCCGACTTCTTAACGGGAGTCCCGCCAAAGTGCCAGAACTGCACAAGAGCGAAGCTCGGAGATACTGGCCACAACGCCTTTAGCTTCGAATGTCCAACGCGCCGCAAATGGGACGATATAGCAAGATCCACGGTGGCATACTGCTAAGGGCACCCAAGGCAACCCAAACCCCTACAGATTGTTTCAGGCAAACCTCCAGAGAAAAAGGCTGGCGACAAATGAGCTTCTGACCGAGGCGGTAAAACGCCGGGTCGCCGTTGCTCTCCTCCAGGAACCATACGTGGGCGGGGCCAGAGTGATGAGGAGTCATAGAGGCGTCCGGATCTTCCAGAGCACTGACACCGGAGATGGGACTGTAAAGGCCGCAATAGCGGTCTTCGACCAAGATCTCATCGTCGAACAGTACCCGAAACTCACCACGAACAACATCGCCGTGGTGGGAATCCGAACCAGTGCCTGGAGGATCACACTAGTCTCCTTTTACTTTGAGCCGGACCAGCCAATCGGACCGTATCTGGAGCACCTCAAGCGTGTTGAGGCAGAGATAGGTTCCAGAATGTGGATTCTTGGAGGAGACGCAAATGCCAAAAGTACCTGGTGGGGAAGCCTGACCATAGACCGCAGAGGCGAGGAAGTGTCCGGAGTCCTCGATGAGCTGGACCTGAACATTCTCAACAGAGGGGAAATTCCGACCTTCGACACAACCAGAGGGGGGATACGCTACTGCAGCCACGTCGATATAACAGCATGCTCTACGGATATTCTGGACATGGTGGATGACTGGAAGGTAGACGAGGGCCTTACGAGCTCGGATCACAACGGCATTGTTTTTAACATCAAATTAAATAGATCTAAAGGCATCCAAATTAGCAGAACAACTCGAATTTTTAACACTAAAAAAGCAAATTGGCCCGAGTTTCGTGAGAAACTCGGCCAATTTCTGCAAGAAAATCAAATAAACAAAAAAGAAATAGACAATCTCAATACAGCTGACCAATTAAATTCAATCACCAACTTATATATCAACTTAGTTAAAGACGCATGCACTTCATCAATGCCGATTAAGAAAACAAACGAAGTGTTCACATTGCCGTGGTGGTCCGAGAAACTCGAGGGTATGAAGAAAGAGGTCGCCACCATGAAACGCAGAGTCAGGAGTGCTGCACCAATCCGAAGGTCGAAGGTCGTTGAAGAGTACCTGAAACTGAAAGTTGAGTTTGAGACGGAGGCAGCCAAAGACGAGATCGAGAGCTGGAAGAACTTCTGCACAAGACAAGACAGAGAAGGTGTTTGGGAAGGTATCTACCGTGTGATAGGGAGGACTAAGGGAAGAGGAGAGGACCAGCCACTAGTGAAAGATGGGGAAGTACTGGACGCAAAAGGCTCGGTCGAATTACTGGCGGAAACCTTTTACCCAGAGGACCAGTCAAGCACCGATAGCACCTACCATCGCCTTATTAGGGAAAAGGCCGACGCCGTGAATGCTGGAGGGCATGATGAGTCATGCGATCCACCATTCACGATGGCCGAGCTGATGGCAGCGTGCGAATCATTCAACGTCAAAAAAGCGCCAGGAGCAGATGGTCTCACGGCCGATATTTGTAGCCAGGCTATTAGGAGTGCCCCCGAGACAGCCTTGGCGCTCCTAAACGGCTGCCGGAGAACACACCTCTTCCCTGAAATCTGGAAAGAAGCGACCGTTATTATCCTAAAGAAGCCCGGGAAAACTGATTATAGCACCTCGAAGGCATACCGACCAATCGGACTTTTACCAATTTTCGGAAAAATTTATGAGAAGATGTTGGTGGCCCGCCTCAAGTATCACTTGATCCCTAGGATGAGTACTCGTCAGTACGGATTCATGCCCCAGAGAAGCACCGAGGACTCCCTCTATGCACTAATACAGCACATACGCGGTAAGCTGATACAAAAGAAAATTCTAGTAATGATATCATTGGACATAGAGGGTGCCTTCGACAGCGCATGGTGGCCGGCTATAAGGGTCCGTCTGGCTGAGGAACAGTGTCCAGTCGGCTTGAGGAGGGTCATCGACAGCTACCTCAGAAACCGAAGGGTCAGGGTCAGGTATGCAGGTGAAGAGTACTGCAAGGCCACAAGCAAGGGTTGTGTCCAGGGTTCTATTGGAGGACCAATTTTCTGGAACTTGTTACTGGACCCGCTTCTAAAGAGCTTGGAAGCCAGGGAGGACTATTGCCAAGCTTTTGCAGACGACGTTGTGCTGATTTTCGATGGTGACACAGCGTTGGAGATCGAGGGACGTGCCAATGCCGCTCTCGAACATGTTCGGGCGTGGGGTGTTCAAAATAAGCTAAAGTTTGCTCCGCAAAAAACAAATGCAATGGTTCTTACGCGCAAATTAAAATACGACATCCCGCGCTTGAGCATGGGCGGGATAGACATTGTCATGTCCAACGAGATCAAAATCCTGGGTGTCACCATCGATAAACAGCTGACTTTTAACACACACGTCGCAAATGTGTGCAGAAAGGCAATAGGAATCCACAAACAGCTCACCAAGGCAGCAAAGACCAGCTGGGGACTTCATCCGGAAGTCATCAGAATAATATATGTGGCTACCGTCGAACCAATCATCCTGTACGCCGCCAGCGTATGGGCTCCAGCCGTCGAGAAACTGGGTATCAAGAAGCAGTTGGGAGCAGTGCAGCGCGGCATCGCGCAAAAACTGTGCAAAGGGTACCGGACGGTCTCCTTGAACTCCGCGCTAGTGCTGGCTGGGATACTCCCTCTCGACCTGCGAGTTCGCGAAGCGGCTTCGTTATACGAGGCCAGGAGAGGGGTGCCTCAGCCAGCACTTGGCGACAGGAGCGTCGAGCAGACCGCTTCGGCAATGGAGGCTCCACACCCCGCAGAGCGCGCTGAGCTAGAGCTCGTAAGCCTGGTAAACCAAGAGCAACTAGATGCCCAGAACGAACTTGAAGTTCGTATCTTCACGGACGGGAGCAAGATTGGGGGCAAGGTTGGAGCGGCACTATCCGTGTGGAGAGGTGACGCCGAAACCAAAACCCTCAAGCTTGCTCTCCCACACTACTCCACCGTTTACCAGGCTGAGCTTCTGGCAATATGCGTCGCAACCAGGGAGATACTCAAGCACAGTGCGCAATCGTTTGGAATCTTCAGCGACTCCATGGCGGCCCTCCAAACGATCCAGAATTATAATCGGTACCACCCCCTGGCAGTAGAGACAAGGGCCAACCTTCGGTCCTTGTCGATCCAAAACAAGGCTGTTACCTTGTTTTGGATCAAAGCCCATGCGGGGTTGGAAGGAAATGAGAGGGCCGATGAACTTGCCAAAACAGCCGCTGAAGGTTCCAAACGAAAGCCCGATTACGACCTGTGTCCGGTTTCATACGTCAAGCGATGCATCCGAATGGCAACTCTTGACGAGTGGAACCGGAGATACGGTTCTGGAGACACTGCTTCAGGGACGAAACTGTTTTTCCCGGATGCGGTGGCGGCCTACAGGATAGTCAGGAAAATCAAAATCAATAACGTAACAACGCAGATCATGACGGGGCACGGTGGGTTCTCGGAATACTTGAATCGCTTCAAGTGCAAGGAGAACCCATCGTGCATCTGCGATCCTGACATTGCTGAGACGGTGCCACATATATTGTTCAATTGTCCTGTATTTGACAAAGAAAGGCTTGAGGCTGAGCACGAACTCGACACCAATCTAAACGCCGAAAATGTGTGGCAATTAATGAAGGGAAGACAAAGAGAAACGTTTATAGAATTTTGCGTAAAAATCTGTAGTAAAGTGATAGAGAGAAATAAGAGTGTATAAGAAAAAATGTTTGCATAATATTGTACAAAATATTAGGGTCAAGCATTAAAAACAGAAATATTTAAAGAACGCAATAAACCATTGCTTAGTATTTAGGTTACACATATATTTATACTGTTTTAATTTAAATAGTCTTAAGAAATAACCGGAGTAAAGATAAAAGACAACAAAGGGATGTTTGCTTTGAACTTTAAATGTACTAGTTGTTAAGGAATAGAAAATAAGTAAAATAGTCCTAAGAAACATGTAATTATATATTATTAGTAAAATAGATGTATACTTTGTAAAGTAAGAAAATCAAAATTGTAATAGTATTAAGAAATAGATATAAGATAAATTAAGAACTAAATTGTAAAGAAAAATAAAAAACTTGTGTGGCTATGTGTTATCCCCAAATAAAAATGAGGAATAGTTAACAGTATAGGGAAAAGTAGAAGGGCGTCCTACCCTTGGAGACAGAAAGGAGAAAGAATGAAAGAAAGATAAAGTATGCAGAATGAAAGTGCGAGAGGAATAATAGCGAGAACTGGTATGATTGTAAAGCTGAGAATAGGCTCCGATTACGTTGGAGGTAGAAGTATAAAAAAAAAAAAAAAAAAAAAAAAAAAAAAAAAAAAAAAAAAAAAAAAACCTAACCTAACCTAACCTAACCTAACCTAACCTAACCTAACCTAACCTAACCTAACCTAACCTAACCTAACCTAACCTAACCTAACCTAACCTAACCTAACCTAACCTAACCTAACCTAACCTAACCTAACCTAACCTAACCTAACCTAACCGCGTCGAGGACCAGACGCCTCTGGTGCAGTGTACCCGCTGTCTGGCATACGGACACGGCAAACGCCTGTGCACGGAGCCAGCCGATCTCTGTAGCCACTGCGGCGGTCCACACCTTAGGTTGGACTGCCCAGTCAAACAGACCGGAGAAGCAGCGGCGTGCATTAACTGCACCAGAGCCAAGCTCGGGGAACACTCGCACAATGCGTTCAGCATAGAATGCCCGATACGCAGGAAGTGGGACGCATTCGCACGAGCAACCATAGCATATTGCTAAAGTTGTCGATGCGCCCACTTCCGCGTACCCAGGGATGACCAATTTGACACAACCAGATTGCAGACGCATTGAGCGAACCACTAGGGTTGGCTTAACTGAGATGGTAAATTGGAGCCATCTTCTTGAGAACGTGGCTAGAATTGTGCTGGTCTGTAAGTCAGCTCTAGTGGAATCGACAAGTTGTGTCAAATTGGTCGTAAATCGTTCGTATTTGTATTCGAATTCGAATATCAGTTTGGTTTTTAAAATTGATATATAAATATATATTTAGTATATACAGACTATATTATGAAGACAAAACCAATAATTCGAAACAATATGAAGTAAACAAAAAATGCGAGGGATAAAGATTGCGGAAAAATACTTAAAAACAAACGAAATTGGAGAAAACTTAAATAGAAATTAAAGAATCATTTACATATAAATATATTAATGAGTACAATAAAAGGTTATAATAATAAAATTTTTGATTAACAGTTCCTTAAAACTAAAGATAATAAATAGTAAAAATATAAATATAAGAATTATACAGTATTAAAAAACACATTGTTAAAAATTTTATTGCATAGTACTTGGTCTTCTCGGCCTCCTAAAAAACTGTCGCTAAACAAGTTCATAAATTCTGTACACAAGGGCTCTGATTCCCATGTCAGAGGGACACTGGTGGGGCAGGAGTGTGGTTTTAGCCGGTTCGAGTCCGGCACTACCTCGACTGTTGCACAGGAGAAATTCCTGTGCGATAGTCGAGGTGTCCGCGGGGATTTCCCACTCCTGCCAAAACAAAAAAAAAAAAAAAAAAAAAAAAAAAACCTAACCTAACCTAACCTAACCTAACCTAACCTAACCTAACCTAACCTAACCTAACCTAACCCGTCGATATTTTCTATTCCAGACGTGCGATTTTCAATCTGTTTTCAGTGTTTTTAGACTTAACTAGGCCACCGCCTACGTATTGACCATAACGCGCGCATTTACACGCGCGTCTGGACTTCATCCCTTATTTTCAGAGAAAATCCTCAAAATTAATTGTTTTTCCAAATTTTCCTTCACATTTTAATTTAGATTATAGTTGCAATAGTGCTCACCCTTCTTCCCTGAATTCTGGTCCGCGTTCCGTGTCCCGGTCTCCAGGTTGTGGGGTGAAATTCCAAATTTTTTCTTTCGAAAACTGGTTTTTTGACCAAAACTCAAAATTTTTGTTCGGCACCTACCAAGTTTTATTCCATAATTCGCTAGCCCGCGCGGAGACGCGTCTCTGGACACCTCGCCCGCGCCCCTAGCCCGAATAAAACATACATTTTTCTAAAAAATAGTTATTTTCATAAATCTCTGTAAGTACCAAAATCCACCTTAGGGAGCTAGTCAAAAACGAAAACGTCGATATTTTCTATTCCAGACGTGCGATTTTCAATCTGTTTTCAGTGTTTTTAGACTTAACTAGGCCACCGCCTACGTATTGACCATAACGCGCGCATTTACACGCGCGTCTGGACTTCATCCCTTATTTTCAGAGAAAATCCTCAAAATTAATTGTTTTTCCAAATTTTCCTTCACATTTTAATTTAGATTATAGTTGCAATAGTGCTCACCCTTCTTCCCTGAATTCTGGTCCGCGTTCCGTGTCCCGGTCTCCAGGTTGTGGGGTGAAATTCCAAATTTTTTCTTTCGAAAACTGGTTTTTTGACCAAAACTCAAAATTTTTGTTCGGCACCTACCAAGTTTTATTCCATAATTCGCTAGCCCGCGCGGAGACGCGTCTCTGGACACCTCGCCCGCGCCCCTAGCCCGAATAAAACATACATTTTTCTAAAAAATAGTTATTTTCATAAATCTCTGTAAGTACCAAAATCCACCTTAGGGAGCTAGTCAAAAACGAAAACGTCGATATTTTCTATTCCAGACGTGCGATTTTCAATCTGTTTTCAGTGTTTTTAGACTTAACTAGGCCACCGCCTACGTATTGACCATAACGCGCGCATTTACACGCGCGTCTGGACTTCATCCCTTATTTTCAGAGAAAATCCTCAAAATTAATTGTTTTTCCAAATTTTCCTTCACATTTTAATTTAGATTATAGTTGCAATAGTGCTCACCCTTCTTCCCTGAATTCTGGTCCGCGTTCCGTGTCCCGGTCTCCAGGTTGTGGGGTGAAATTCCAAATTTTTTCTTTCGAAAACTGGTTTTTTGACCAAAACTCAAAATTTTTGTTCGGCACCTACCAAGTTTTATTCCATAATTCGCTAGCCCGCGCGGAGACGCGTCTCTGGACACCTCGCCCGCGCCCCTAGCCCGAATAAAACATACATTTTTCTAAAAAATAGTTATTTTCATAAATCTCTGTAAGTACCAAAATCCACCTTAGGGAGCTAGTCAAAAACGAAAACGTCGATATTTTCTATTCCAGACGTGCGATTTTCAATCTGTTTTCAGTGTTTTTAGACTTAACTAGGCCACCGCCTACGTATTGACCATAACGCGCGCATTTACACGCGCGTCTGGACTTCATCCCTTATTTTCAGAGAAAATCCTCAAAATTAATTGTTTTTCCAAATTTTCCTTCACATTTTAATTTAGATTATAGTTGCAATAGTGCTCACCCTTCTTCCCTGAATTCTGGTCCGCGTTCCGTGTCCCGGTCTCCAGGTTGTGGGGTGAAATTCCAAATTTTTTCTTTCGAAAACTGGTTTTTTGACCAAAACTCAAAATTTTTGTTCGGCACCTACCAAGTTTTATTCCATAATTCGCTAGCCCGCGCGGAGACGCGTCTCTGGACACCTCGCCCGCGCCCCTAGCCCGAATAAAACATACATTTTTCTAAAAAATAGTTATTTTCATAAATCTCTGTAAGTACCAAAATCCACCTTAGGGAGCTAGTCAAAAACGAAAACGTCGATATTTTCTATTCCAGACGTGCGATTTTCAATCTGTTTTCAGTGTTTTTAGACTTAACTAGGCCACCGCCTACGTATTGACCATAACGCGCGCATTTACACGCGCGTCTGGACTTCATCCCTTATTTTCAGAGAAAATCCTCAAAATTAATTGTTTTTCCAAATTTTCCTTCACATTTTAATTTAGATTATAGTTGCAATAGTGCTCACCCTTCTTCCCTGAATTCTGGTCCGCGTTCCGTGTCCCGGTCTCCAGGTTGTGGGGTGAAATTCCAAATTTTTTCTTTCGAAAACTGGTTTTTTGACCAAAACTCAAAATTTTTGTTCGGCACCTACCAAGTTTTATTCCATAATTCGCTAGCCCGCGCGGAGACGCGTCTCTGGACACCTCGCCCGCGCCCCTAGCCCGAATAAAACATACATTTTTCTAAAAAATAGTTATTTTCATAAATCTCTGTAAGTACCAAAATCCACCTTAGGGAGCTAGTCAAAAACGAAAACGTCGATATTTTCTATTCCAGACGTGCGATTTTCAATCTGTTTTCAGTGTTTTTAGACTTAACTAGGCCACCGCCTACGTATTGACCATAACGCGCGCATTTACACGCGCGTCTGGACTTCATCCCTTATTTTCAGAGAAAATCCTCAAAATTAATTGTTTTTCCAAATTTTCCTTCACATTTTAATTTAGATTATAGTTGCAATAGTGCTCACCCTTCTTCCCTGAATTCTGGTCCGCGTTCCGTGTCCCGGTCTCCAGGTTGTGGGGTGAAATTCCAAATTTTTTCTTTCGAAAACTGGTTTTTTGACCAAAACTCAAAATTTTTGTTCGGCACCTACCAAGTTTTATTCCATAATTCGCTAGCCCGCGCGGAGACGCGTCTCTGGACACCTCGCCCGCGCCCCTAGCCCGAATAAAACATACATTTTTCTAAAAAATAGTTATTTTCATAAATCTCTGTAAGTACCAAAATCCACCTTAGGGAGCTAGTCAAAAACGAAAACGTCGATATTTTCTATTCCAGACGTGCGATTTTCAATCTGTTTTCAGTGTTTTTAGACTTAACTAGGCCACCGCCTACGTATTGACCATAACGCGCGCATTTACACGCGCGTCTGGACTTCATCCCTTATTTTCAGAGAAAATCCTCAAAATTAATTGTTTTTCCAAATTTTCCTTCACATTTTAATTTAGATTATAGTTGCAATAGTGCTCACCCTTCTTCCCTGAATTCTGGTCCGCGTTCCGTGTCCCGGTCTCCAGGTTGTGGGGTGAAATTCCAAATTTTTTCTTTCGAAAACTGGTTTTTTGACCAAAACTCAAAATTTTTGTTCGGCACCTACCAAGTTTTATTCCATAATTCGCTAGCCCGCGCGGAGACGCGTCTCTGGACACCTCGCCCGCGCCCCTAGCCCGAATAAAACATACATTTTTCTAAAAAATAGTTATTTTCATAAATCTCTGTAAGTACCAAAATCCACCTTAGGGAGCTAGTCAAAAACGAAAACGTCGATATTTTCTATTCCAGACGTGCGATTTTCAATCTGTTTTCAGTGTTTTTAGACTTAACTAGGCCACCGCCTACGTATTGACCATAACGCGCGCATTTACACGCGCGTCTGGACTTCATCCCTTATTTTCAGAGAAAATCCTCAAAATTAATTGTTTTTCCAAATTTTCCTTCACATTTTAATTTAGATTATAGTTGCAATAGTGCTCACCCTTCTTCCCTGAATTCTGGTCCGCGTTCCGTGTCCCGGTCTCCAGGTTGTGGGGTGAAATTCCAAATTTTTTCTTTCGAAAACTGGTTTTTTGACCAAAACTCAAAATTTTTGTTCGGCACCTACCAAGTTTTATTCCATAATTCGCTAGCCCGCGCGGAGACGCGTCTCTGGACACCTCGCCCGCGCCCCTAGCCCGAATAAAACATACATTTTTCTAAAAAATAGTTATTTTCATAAATCTCTGTAAGTACCAAAATCCACCTTAGGGAGCTAGTCAAAAACGAAAACGTCGATATTTTCTATTCCAGACGTGCGATTTTCAATCTGTTTTCAGTGTTTTTAGACTTAACTAGGCCACCGCCTACGTATTGACCATAACGCGCGCATTTACACGCGCGTCTGGACTTCATCCCTTATTTTCAGAGAAAATCCTCAAAATTAATTGTTTTTCCAAATTTTCCTTCACATTTTAATTTAGATTATAGTTGCAATAGTGCTCACCCTTCTTCCCTGAATTCTGGTCCGCGTTCCGTGTCCCGGTCTCCAGGTTGTGGGGTGAAATTCCAAATTTTTTCTTTCGAAAACTGGTTTTTTGACCAAAACTCAAAATTTTTGTTCGGCACCTACCAAGTTTTATTCCATAATTCGCTAGCCCGCGCGGAGACGCGTCTCTGGACACCTCGCCCGCGCCCCTAGCCCGAATAAAACATACATTTTTCTAAAAAATAGTTATTTTCATAAATCTCTGTAAGTACCAAAATCCACCTTAGGGAGCTAGTCAAAAACGAAAACGTCGATATTTTCTATTCCAGACGTGCGATTTTCAATCTGTTTTCAGTGTTTTTAGACTTAACTAGGCCACCGCCTACGTATTGACCATAACGCGCGCATTTACACGCGCGTCTGGACTTCATCCCTTATTTTCAGAGAAAATCCTCAAAATTAATTGTTTTTCCAAATTTTCCTTCACATTTTAATTTAGATTATAGTTGCAATAGTGCTCACCCTTCTTCCCTGAATTCTGGTCCGCGTTCCGTGTCCCGGTCTCCAGGTTGTGGGGTGAAATTCCAAATTTTTTCTTTCGAAAACTGGTTTTTTGACCAAAACTCAAAATTTTTGTTCGGCACCTACCAAGTTTTATTCCATAATTCGCTAGCCCGCGCGGAGACGCGTCTCTGGACACCTCGCCCGCGCCCCTAGCCCGAATAAAACATACATTTTTCTAAAAAATAGTTATTTTCATAAATCTCTGTAAGTACCAAAATCCACCTTAGGGAGCTAGTCAAAAACGAAAACGTCGATATTTTCTATTCCAGACGTGCGATTTTCAATCTGTTTTCAGTGTTTTTAGACTTAACTAGGCCACCGCCTACGTATTGACCATAACGCGCGCATTTACACGCGCGTCTGGACTTCATCCCTTATTTTCAGAGAAAATCCTCAAAATTAATTGTTTTTCCAAATTTTCCTTCACATTTTAATTTAGATTATAGTTGCAATAGTGCTCACCCTTCTTCCCTGAATTCTGGTCCGCGTTCCGTGTCCCGGTCTCCAGGTTGTGGGGTGAAATTCCAAATTTTTTCTTTCGAAAACTGGTTTTTTGACCAAAACTCAAAATTTTTGTTCGGCACCTACCAAGTTTTATTCCATAATTCGCTAGCCCGCGCGGAGACGCGTCTCTGGACACCTCGCCCGCGCCCCTAGCCCGAATAAAACATACATTTTTCTAAAAAATAGTTATTTTCATAAATCTCTGTAAGTACCAAAATCCACCTTAGGGAGCTAGTCAAAAACGAAAACGTCGATATTTTCTATTCCAGACGTGCGATTTTCAATCTGTTTTCAGTGTTTTTAGACTTAACTAGGCCACCGCCTACGTATTGACCATAACGCGCGCATTTACACGCGCGTCTGGACTTCATCCCTTATTTTCAGAGAAAATCCTCAAAATTAATTGTTTTTCCAAATTTTCCTTCACATTTTAATTTAGATTATAGTTGCAATAGTGCTCACCCTTCTTCCCTGAATTCTGGTCCGCGTTCCGTGTCCCGGTCTCCAGGTTGTGGGGTGAAATTCCAAATTTTTTCTTTCGAAAACTGGTTTTTTGACCAAAACTCAAAATTTTTGTTCGGCACCTACCAAGTTTTATTCCATAATTCGCTAGCCCGCGCGGAGACGCGTCTCTGGACACCTCGCCCGCGCCCCTAGCCCGAATAAAACATACATTTTTCTAAAAAATAGTTATTTTCATAAATCTCTGTAAGTACCAAAATCCACCTTAGGGAGCTAGTCAAAAACGAAAACGTCGATATTTTCTATTCCAGACGTGCGATTTTCAATCTGTTTTCAGTGTTTTTAGACTTAACTAGGCCACCGCCTACGTATTGACCATAACGCGCGCATTTACACGCGCGTCTGGACTTCATCCCTTATTTTCAGAGAAAATCCTCAAAATTAATTGTTTTTCCAAATTTTCCTTCACATTTTAATTTAGATTATAGTTGCAATAGTGCTCACCCTTCTTCCCTGAATTCTGGTCCGCGTTCCGTGTCCCGGTCTCCAGGTTGTGGGGTGAAATTCCAAATTTTTTCTTTCGAAAACTGGTTTTTTGACCAAAACTCAAAATTTTTGTTCGGCACCTACCAAGTTTTATTCCATAATTCGCTAGCCCGCGCGGAGACGCGTCTCTGGACACCTCGCCCGCGCCCCTAGCCCGAATAAAACATACATTTTTCTAAAAAATAGTTATTTTCATAAATCTCTGTAAGTACCAAAATCCACCTTAGGGAGCTAGTCAAAAACGAAAACGTCGATATTTTCTATTCCAGACGTGCGATTTTCAATCTGTTTTCAGTGTTTTTAGACTTAACTAGGCCACCGCCTACGTATTGACCATAACGCGCGCATTTACACGCGCGTCTGGACTTCATCCCTTATTTTCAGAGAAAATCCTCAAAATTAATTGTTTTTCCAAATTTTCCTTCACATTTTAATTTAGATTATAGTTGCAATAGTGCTCACCCTTCTTCCCTGAATTCTGGTCCGCGTTCCGTGTCCCGGTCTCCAGGTTGTGGGGTGAAATTCCAAATTTTTTCTTTCGAAAACTGGTTTTTTGACCAAAACTCAAAATTTTTGTTCGGCACCTACCAAGTTTTATTCCATAATTCGCTAGCCCGCGCGGAGACGCGTCTCTGGACACCTCGCCCGCGCCCCTAGCCCGAATAAAACATACATTTTTCTAAAAAATAGTTATTTTCATAAATCTCTGTAAGTACCAAAATCCACCTTAGGGAGCTAGTCAAAAACGAAAACGTCGATATTTTCTATTCCAGACGTGCGATTTTCAATCTGTTTTCAGTGTTTTTAGACTTAACTAGGCCACCGCCTACGTATTGACCATAACGCGCGCATTTACACGCGCGTCTGGACTTCATCCCTTATTTTCAGAGAAAATCCTCAAAATTAATTGTTTTTCCAAATTTTCCTTCACATTTTAATTTAGATTATAGTTGCAATAGTGCTCACCCTTCTTCCCTGAATTCTGGTCCGCGTTCCGTGTCCCGGTCTCCAGGTTGTGGGGTGAAATTCCAAATTTTTTCTTTCGAAAACTGGTTTTTTGACCAAAACTCAAAATTTTTGTTCGGCACCTACCAAGTTTTATTCCATAATTCGCTAGCCCGCGCGGAGACGCGTCTCTGGACACCTCGCCCGCGCCCCTAGCCCGAATAAAACATACATTTTTCTAAAAAATAGTTATTTTCATAAATCTCTGTAAGTACCAAAATCCACCTTAGGGAGCTAGTCAAAAACGAAAACGTCGATATTTTCTATTCCAGACGTGCGATTTTCAATCTGTTTTCAGTGTTTTTAGACTTAACTAGGCCACCGCCTACGTATTGACCATAACGCGCGCATTTACACGCGCGTCTGGACTTCATCCCTTATTTTCAGAGAAAATCCTCAAAATTAATTGTTTTTCCAAATTTTCCTTCACATTTTAATTTAGATTATAGTTGCAATAGTGCTCACCCTTCTTCCCTGAATTCTGGTCCGCGTTCCGTGTCCCGGTCTCCAGGTTGTGGGGTGAAATTCCAAATTTTTTCTTTCGAAAACTGGTTTTTTGACCAAAACTCAAAATTTTTGTTCGGCACCTACCAAGTTTTATTCCATAATTCGCTAGCCCGCGCGGAGACGCGTCTCTGGACACCTCGCCCGCGCCCCTAGCCCGAATAAAACATACATTTTTCTAAAAAATAGTTATTTTCATAAATCTCTGTAAGTACCAAAATCCACCTTAGGGAGCTAGTCAAAAACGAAAACGTCGATATTTTCTATTCCAGACGTGCGATTTTCAATCTGTTTTCAGTGTTTTTAGACTTAACTAGGCCACCGCCTACGTATTGACCATAACGCGCGCATTTACACGCGCGTCTGGACTTCATCCCTTATTTTCAGAGAAAATCCTCAAAATTAATTGTTTTTCCAAATTTTCCTTCACATTTTAATTTAGATTATAGTTGCAATAGTGCTCACCCTTCTTCCCTGAATTCTGGTCCGCGTTCCGTGTCCCGGTCTCCAGGTTGTGGGGTGAAATTCCAAATTTTTTCTTTCGAAAACTGGTTTTTTGACCAAAACTCAAAATTTTTGTTCGGCACCTACCAAGTTTTATTCCATAATTCGCTAGCCCGCGCGGAGACGCGTCTCTGGACACCTCGCCCGCGCCCCTAGCCCGAATAAAACATACATTTTTCTAAAAAATAGTTATTTTCATAAATCTCTGTAAGTACCAAAATCCACCTTAGGGAGCTAGTCAAAAACGAAAACGTCGATATTTTCTATTCCAGACGTGCGATTTTCAATCTGTTTTCAGTGTTTTTAGACTTAACTAGGCCACCGCCTACGTATTGACCATAACGCGCGCATTTACACGCGCGTCTGGACTTCATCCCTTATTTTCAGAGAAAATCCTCAAAATTAATTGTTTTTCCAAATTTTCCTTCACATTTTAATTTAGATTATAGTTGCAATAGTGCTCACCCTTCTTCCCTGAATTCTGGTCCGCGTTCCGTGTCCCGGTCTCCAGGTTGTGGGGTGAAATTCCAAATTTTTTCTTTCGAAAACTGGTTTTTTGACCAAAACTCAAAATTTTTGTTCGGCACCTACCAAGTTTTATTCCATAATTCGCTAGCCCGCGCGGAGACGCGTCTCTGGACACCTCGCCCGCGCCCCTAGCCCGAATAAAACATACATTTTTCTAAAAAATAGTTATTTTCATAAATCTCTGTAAGTACCAAAATCCACCTTAGGGAGCTAGTCAAAAACGAAAACGTCGATATTTTCTATTCCAGACGTGCGATTTTCAATCTGTTTTCAGTGTTTTTAGACTTAACTAGGCCACCGCCTACGTATTGACCATAACGCGCGCATTTACACGCGCGTCTGGACTTCATCCCTTATTTTCAGAGAAAATCCTCAAAATTAATTGTTTTTCCAAATTTTCCTTCACATTTTAATTTAGATTATAGTTGCAATAGTGCTCACCCTTCTTCCCTGAATTCTGGTCCGCGTTCCGTGTCCCGGTCTCCAGGTTGTGGGGTGAAATTCCAAATTTTTTCTTTCGAAAACTGGTTTTTTGACCAAAACTCAAAATTTTTGTTCGGCACCTACCAAGTTTTATTCCATAATTCGCTAGCCCGCGCGGAGACGCGTCTCTGGACACCTCGCCCGCGCCCCTAGCCCGAATAAAACATACATTTTTCTAAAAAATAGTTATTTTCATAAATCTCTGTAAGTACCAAAATCCACCTTAGGGAGCTAGTCAAAAACGAAAACGTCGATATTTTCTATTCCAGACGTGCGATTTTCAATCTGTTTTCAGTGTTTTTAGACTTAACTAGGCCACCGCCTACGTATTGACCATAACGCGCGCATTTACACGCGCGTCTGGACTTCATCCCTTATTTTCAGAGAAAATCCTCAAAATTAATTGTTTTTCCAAATTTTCCTTCACATTTTAATTTAGATTATAGTTGCAATAGTGCTCACCCTTCTTCCCTGAATTCTGGTCCGCGTTCCGTGTCCCGGTCTCCAGGTTGTGGGGTGAAATTCCAAATTTTTTCTTTCGAAAACTGGTTTTTTGACCAAAACTCAAAATTTTTGTTCGGCACCTACCAAGTTTTATTCCATAATTCGCTAGCCCGCGCGGAGACGCGTCTCTGGACACCTCGCACGCGCCCCTAGCTCGAAAAAATTTTTGCCCACCCACCCGCCCTCTGGGTTATAGGAAGGTAGACGTGGGATTTTCGGCAAAATTTTTTCTTTTTAAATTTATTCTTTTAAGTTATTTTAGGCCTATTGATAGGGATTTCACAAGGGAAAAGCTCGTTTTTAACCATTTTGACTGTGTAAATAATTTATTTTAGATTTTTAAATTTTATTGTCTTAGATTTATCGTTAAGTTATTTGTTGCGACAGTCGGTACCTAAGAGGGCGACTATAATTATATGACGTTCTTTTATTAAGTTTTTGATTTGATTATTTAACATTTACTTATTGTGTTCCCCCCTTTACAGGGTCACATAAGTACCAGTGTTCCCTCTGAAGCTCTCCTCTCGAGCAGATATTGTTGTTCCGTCCCCCTCTTTACAGGGTTCTGTTCTGACAGTACCTGCTCCCAAAGCTTTATCATGTTTCGCACCCCGTCCAGCACCGTGAGGGCTCCAGGCTCCAGTGGCTCGCCGCGATCGGCGGAGAAAGTGGTGTCTTCGTCTGTGGCAGCCAGGAGGAGAATCTCTTTCGGAGATGAGACTCCCTCTGCGTCGCAGGGAGGCCCTACAACTCCGGGGACGCGCCGAGCTGCTGCCGATGCCTCAAGGCCGCTCATAAAGCCTGAGGCTAAGTGCCGCAGTCGCACTGAGGAGGCGAGAGCTTGCCTGAATAAGGCCAAGCTTAATTTAGGCAACTCTCGCAATCTCAAGGCCGAGATCAAGACTGCGGTGCTTGAAGCTATAAACAGACTTTATGAGCTGGTCAAGGAGTCCGAGCGAGATAAGGGCCCTTCCGCACCTGTCGCCATTCCAGAACCCGCGCCCACTGCTGACCATAGTCCCCATCCTATTTCCACCGAGGTCCTTGCTGGCCAGACTGAGCTCCTAAACAGCTTGAAGGAGCACATCTCGGAGTTAAGAGACAACTCCGAGAAACTCGACAAACTCCGAGACAGTCTGGCCAACAGGCACGGGGTGGAGGAGACAACCTACGCGAGCATGACAGCCGCCTGTAAGAGCCACACCGGGGCTCAGGCCCTGGAGCGAAGGACGCTGCACTCGGTGGTTGTCTCCTCAACCCAGGAGATGGATACGGGGGACGAAATCCTCGAAAGAGTGAGGAAAGCAGTGGACGCGAAGGAGGGATGGGTGCGCGTCGAGAGGGTCCGCAAGGCCAAGGACCAGAAGGTTATCATGGGGTGCGCAACAACCGAGGAGAGGACGAAGCTAAAAAATCGTTTGGAAAAGGCCGGAGAGAACCTTGTCGTCGAGGACGTGAAAAATCGGGACCCGCTTCTGATTCTTAGGGACGTTTTACTCATGCACAGTGACGAGGAGGTGCTGAGAGCCCTTAAGAATCAGAACCGGGAGATATTTCACGGGCTCGACGACAAGGAACATAGGATGGTAATAAAATACCGCCGCAAAACCCGAAACCCACATGCGAATCACGTTGTGCTTGGTGTGTCCCCTACGATCTGGAGGAGGGCGATTGAGGGGGGAAAACTCCGCATCGACCTCCAGCGAGTTCGCGTAGAGGACCAGACGCCTCTGGTGCAGTGCACCCGCTGCTTGGCTTACGGGCATGGGAAACGCCTGTGCACGGAGCCAGCTGATCTGTGTAGCCACTGTGGTGGGCCACACGTCAGGGCAGACTGCCCGGATAGACAGATCGGCAAAGCAGCGGTTTGCGTGAACTGCACCAGAGAAAAACTTGGGGCCACCGAGCACAACGCGTTCAGCAACGAATGCCCAGTGCGAAGGAAGTGGGACGCATTCGCAAGAGCTTCGATAGCTTACTGCTAAAGTTGGCGATGCGACCACTTCCAAGCACAGAAGTAGAACCAATTCGGCCCAACGGGAAATCAAGTGCGTTCAGGCAATCACCAGGGTCGGCAATATCCGAAAAAGTAAATTGAGTCCGCTTCATGAGAAACTGGCTCAAATTATGCAAGAGCGAGTGCCGGCTCGGGTGGTTATGTCGTGCTGTGTCGAAATTGGCAATACTTCCACAGACCTAAACCCATCACTTGCAAAATCAGAAATACCCAAAAGTACAGAAGATTTAAATAAAATGTAAGGATATTTAATTATATATTGAATATATATTATAGATATCAGATAGTTACAAATAAAATTGACAGAAAAACAAAAAAATAAAATAAAATAGGAAACACATGCAAGCAAAGTAACAAATATTAATAAAGGCACATATGTAAGGGTTATTAGTGGATATAAACATTTTGAACCAAAGATAATGTATGAATACGTCTATCAGTAAAATATTAATAGTGGTGAAATAGTTACTGTTTATAAACACCACCAAGAAAAACAAAAAAAAAAAAAAAAAAAAAAAAAAACTGTAAATTGAAATGTGATGTTATTAAAATCGGTAGTAAATGTCATGCGAAACCAAAACGCAATCATGTGGTCTCTCCGGCCACTTACTAACGTAGACAAGCCAAACAACAGGTGTGAAGGGCTCTGATCACCATGTTAGAGGGACACTGGCTTGGCAGGAGTGGTTTTTAGCCGGTTCGAGTCCGGCACTACCTCGACTGTCTCACCAGAGAAATTCCTGTGAGATAGTCGAGGTGTCCGCGGGGATTTCCCACTCCTGCCCAAACAAAAAAAAAAAAAAAAAAAAAACCTAACCTAACCTAACCTAACCTAACCTAACCTAACCTAACCTAACCTAACCTAACCCAGTTGCACTCGGTCTGCCGAGCCGTTAACAGCTAAAACCCACGCGCTCCGCACATAAAAAATCATTTTATTGGGTTTTTGTGCTCCGATTTTAAAGAAAGAAGTGTCGTTGGGTGCGGAAACCTAAGCCGCACAAAGTGACGTGTTAAAATCTTGCTTATCTACAGTGCCGAATAAGTTTTCAGTGCAAAACAGCGTTTTTAGAGGTTAAGTGAAAATTCGCTTAACTAAAAACGCGTACGCTGCCTGAACAAGATCGACGACCCCCTGCTTTTTCATCGACATCGTGTGCACACCGTGGTACCTGATCATCTGAGCGACTGAAAACCACCCTGACATCCCCAACTGGCGAGTTATTCAGGAAATTCGGAAAACCACGTGTCCTGAAAAGGCAGAAGGAGTGGAGTCAGCAGCACGAAACTTGGCGTATACTTGGACCATCATAACACAAGGCGAGTGCAACAACAAATAGAATTTTAAGACAACTGGTATAATTTACATAACAGTTTAAAATTTGGAAATTTCGACCTTCATAACTTTGGACACAAGACGATTATCAAAATTCTTCAACTGCAGCCTGGTGCGCGCTCATTAGTACATTAGAGACTCTAAGTTCTAGATTTTTAGATATAACGGTTTTCAAATTACAGGGAAATTTTCAGTAAAATCACTTTTTCAAAATATTTTCAGTTTTACTTTTGATTTTTTTTAATTTTATTAGTGTATCTTGTAGCCCTTTATTTAACCCATTTTTTACATATTTTTTCAAATTTTTCTGTTAATTAGTTTCAAAGTTATTGAATTTTACATCTTTTTTGTTCATAACTCTTTAATTATAGGAAATAATTAGTTTTTTAAGTTATTATTGTGTTGTCTTACCATATACGGACTTGATTAAGCCCAAACTCGGGCCCTATAGCATTTAATTTGGCTGTTTTGACAAAAAACACCAAAATAGGTTTTTAGGTTTAAACTTTTAGATTAAGATAACTTGAGAACCGCTGGCCCGTTTTAGCTCGTTTTTTCACTCCGGCCAGTGGATTATATTTAGTTTTAAGATTTTTCAGTTTTCAGCCTGTTTCAGGCCTTCCAAAAATCTGTCGCTGAAACTGCTTTCAGGTCATACCTGAAGTGACGCCGAGCTGTAGGTCCAAAACCCCGTCTCTTTGTGACGTAGGGTTCCATAGTTACGGACGATTTAATACAGCTTTTGACAGTTCGGCGGCCATCTTGTTCAGTTTCAAACCACTGTAACTCCTAAACCGGTGGTCGTAGGAAGTAGCGGATTTCGACGTTACAGACAGGAGCCCGCTGCCCTACTTACCCCAAGTTTTCAGGAGGTTTGGAGCTGAAAATTTTCAGGACTCTGAAAGTAGTTTCAGCGGACAGAGGAGCTCAGGCCGAGTTGGGAGAGCCCAAACTCGGGGGGTCTGCGACTCTCTCGAAGGAAGTTATCCGTTGTCAAAGTACGCCTTTGACAGCACAGCGGCCATTTTGAAAAATCTTTAAACAACCATAACTTCCGAACGGAGAGTCGTACAGGGCCGGGACTTCCACTGGTTATATTGGCAGGCCACAGAGCATAGGGGGAGACTATTTTCAGGAGTTTTCCTGAAGAAAACATTTTTCAGGCTGAAAGCTTTTTCAGTGGACTGGTCTCACCGAGCCAAGTTCGAGGAGCCCAAACACCGAGGCTTTTGGACCGGCGGTTCCGGAGAAATCCTCTGTAACCACTTTGGGTTTTTAACTTTGGTGAAAAACCCGAAATTTTAGGTTAAGATATCTCCGGAACCCCTTGGTCTAACTGAATCGAGTTTGGGTTCGTCTGAGAGGGCTCGGTGAGAGCTATCCACTGGATGATACAAATCGACTCTATATAGAGTCCTACCAGAGGTCACTCTACTTTTGAAGAAATTTGACTTCTGGAGTTCTTGTGACTGTACTTAGTGCTTGACCTGCTCTCTGAGCGAAGGAAAGACCACGACAACTCTATGTAGAGCAAAATTTTTCGACAAGCTAAAGATTTTCTTTTGAAGTCTTAGATCTTTTATATTTTTATTTTTACTTTTTTTTCATATACACCTTTACCTTTTACTTTTAACTTTTACACACTTGACGCAAACCTCCGACATGAACGCATTCAGGACCCCGCTCAAGGCGAAGTCAGCTGATGGTGAAAAATCACCAAATCCGACCATTTCGCCACCAAAGGTGAGACGCAGCGATGGAGAACCAGAGGCCGCAGGGCCTTCTAACGTGAACCCGAACAAAACGCCCTCCCCCCAAATCACCAAGACGGCGCAGGCTGGCCCTGCGAGACTTATTCAGAAGCCTCTCCAATCACGGCTTGTGCAAATCCACTCCCCGCCAAAACCTCAATACGCGGACCGGTCGGCAGAGGCAAAGGCCTGCTTGACCAAGGCAAAAGTCCTGCTCAACACCTCAAGGAACACCAAAAACGAGATCAAAGCCGGCGTATTCGACGTGCTGGACCGGTTGTTCCAGCTGGTCAAGGAGGCCGAAAAATTGGCAAAGTCAAAAAGAGTGGGGCCTGACAATGCACAGCCCGAAGGCCTAGCCGCCGACCTCACCTTCACAAATATTGCCGACCCAGCACCTAACTATGGCCATCTCGAGGCTCAACTAAAGAGCCACTCACTGCTGCTGGAGAGCCACACCAGGAGGATGGAGGACCTGAAGGTGGTTATCGAGCAGCACAAGCAGACCGTGGAGAACAGCACCGCCACGACATACGCGAGCGTAGCGGCGACCCACAGCGGAAACGCGTACCCTATGCGTAGTACGCTACACTCGATCGTCGTTACCTCCAAAGACGAAACGGAGACTGGGGATGAAGTACTGGACAAAGTGCGGAAAGTCGCGGATGCTAAAGAAGGCTGGATTAAGGTTGAAAAGGTGAGGAAGGCGAAAGACAGGAAGATAATAATGGGCTTCCAAACAATGGAAGAGCGAGATAAACTCAAAGTGCGACTAGCAAGAGACAGTCAGGACCTCCATGTCGAGGAGGTGAAGAACAAAGACCCGCTACTGATTCTAAGGAGTGTCCTCTCTGTTAACACGGACGAGGACATCCTCAAAGCATTGAAGAACCAGAACAGAGATGTTTTTCACAACCTCGACAAGGAGGAGGACAGGGTGGTGGTGAAGTTCCGGAGAAGGACAAGGAACCCACACACCTGTCACGTTGTGGTCAGCGTCTCGCCAACAATTTGGAAACGTTCAACAGAGCTCGGATACCTGCACGTAGACCTCCAGCGCGTAAGGGTCGAAGACCAGACCCCACTGGTACAGTGCACGCGCTGCCTAGGCTACGGGCATGGTAGACGATACTGTAAAGAACCGGCTGACTTGTGCAGTCACTGCGGCGGCCCCCACTTGAGGTCGGAATGCGCCGACTTCTTAACGGGTGTTGCGCCCAAGTGTCAAAATTGCACAAGAGCGAAACTCGGGGACGCTGGCCACAACGCCTTTAGCTCCGAGTGCCCAACACGCCGCAAATGGGATGAAATAGCAAGGTCCACGGTGGCATATTGCTAAGGGCACCCAGGGGGCACAACATGCTTATAAATTCGCACAGGCTAACCTCCAACGAAAGAAGCTTGCGACAAATGAGATGTTTCTGGAGGCGGAGAAACGCGGAATAGCGGCTGCGCTCATCCAAGAGCCTTACGTCGGCAATATCAAGACGTTGAAGAGTCAGAGGGGAGTGAGGATCTTCCAAAGCACTGATGTAGGAGAAGGGACTGTTAAGGCGGCAATTGCCGTCTTTGATAATGACATAAACGTCATCCAATACCCGAAACTCACCACCAACAACATCTCTGTGGTGGGAATCCAAACCAGTGCTTGGGAGATCACACTCGTCTCGCTCTATTTTGAGCCAGATAAGCCGATAGATGAATACCTAGAACATCTCAGGAAAATTGAGGTTGCAAATGGCTCTAAGCCACTGATCGTTGGAGGGGACGTCAATGCGAAGAGCACGTGGTGGGGAAGCCCAGTTATTGATAATAGAGGCGAAGACGTGTGTGGAACTCTCGGGGAGATGGGGCTTCATGTACTCAACGTAGGGGAAATCCCGACCTTCGACACTATCAGAGGAGGACAGAGGTACAGCAGCTACGTCGACATCACAGCCTGCTCGACGGATATCCTTGGATTGGTGGATGACTGGAGAGTGGATGAAGGTTTAACGAGCTCCGACCACAACGGCATTACATTCAATATTAGATTACGTAAATCAAAAGGCATTAGAATAGAAAGAACGACAAGAATTTACAATACCAAAAAAGCCAATTGGGACGAATTTCATGAGAAATTCAACCAATTAGCTACAGAATACAACGTCACTAAATTAGAAATAGATAAGATTAGTAGCACTGAGCAAATAGACATAATAACAAGCAACTTAACCAAAGCAATTAAAGAAGCATGCGATTCGGCAATGCCAATCAAAACTAGAAAAGAAAACTTTACCTTGCCGTGGTGGTCGGAAAATCTCGAGAAGCTAAAGCAATTAGTCACCACCAAGAAGCGAAGAATCCAGAGCGCTGCTCCTGTCCGAAGATCGAAGGTCGTCGGAGAGTACCTGAAACAGAAAGAAGAGTATGAACTAGAGGAAGCAAAAGCGGCAACCGAGAGTTGGAAAGAGTTTTGCTGCAAGCAGGATAGGGAAGGGGTTTGGGAGGGGATATATAGGGTAATAGGAAGGACTACACGTAGAGAAGAGGATCTGCCCATGGTGAGGAATGGAGAAGAATTAGACGCGAAAGGCTCCGTGAAATTTATCACGGAAACCTTTTACCCGGACGACTCTGTCAGTGCTGACGATGATTACCATTGCCACATCCGCCTGGAAGCAGACAGAGTCAACAAAGAGGAGAACAGGGATAACCTTGATCCGCCCTTCACCATGGCAGAATTGAAAACAGCCAGTGATTCTTTCAACCCCAAAAAGGCTCCGGGAATAGATGGCTTCACAGCCGACATCTGCAGCCGTGCCATTCGCAGTGCGCCAGAGACATTCCTGGCCCTTCTGAACCAATGCCTGGAATATGGATACTTTCCACAGTCTTGGAAGGAGGCTACGGTTGTGGTTTTGAGAAAACCGGGTAAAGGGGATTATACCACACCGAAAGCATACAGACCAATCGGCTTGCTACCCATTCTAGGTAAAATATTCGAGAAGATGCTGGTGGCCCGCCTCAGGTTCTACATATTACCTAGGATGAGTACTCGCCAGTACGGATTCATGCCGCAGAGGAGCACTGAAGACTCCCTCTATGATCTTATGCAGCACATCCGCAATAAAATTCATGAAAAGAAAATCGTAACACTTGTATCGCTAGACATAGAGGGAGCCTTCGACAGCGCCTGGTGGCCAGCTATCAGAGTCCGACTGGCTGAGGAAGAGTGTCCGGTCAACCTGAGGAGGGTCGTCGACAGTTACCTGAGAGACAGAAGGGTCAGAGTCCGGTACGGTGGAGAAGAGTACTCAAAAGGCACTAACAAAGGCTGCGTGCAGGGCTCCATCGGAGGCCCCTTCTTCTGGAACCTGCTCTTAGACCCACTTTTGAAGACTCTGCAGGGGAGAGGAGACTACTCCCAGGCATTCGCGGACGACGTTGTTCTTGTCTTCGATGGTGACACAGCAACAGAAATCGAGCGGAAAGCAAATGCCACCCTCGACCATGTTCGGGCGTGGGGTGTTAAAAATAAACTCAAATTTGCACCACATAAAACCAATGCGATGGTCATTACCAAGAAATTAAAGTATGATACCCCACGCCTGAGCATGAGCGGGATTGACATAAACGTTTCAAAAGAAATCAAGATTCTGGGTGTCACCATCGACGACAAGCTAACATTTAACACTCATGTGTCCAACGTATGCCGCAGAGCCATAGGTGTTCACAAGCAACTGTGTAGAGCGGCGAGGGTGAGTTGGGGACTAAATCCAGAGGTCATCAAAATTATTTATACAGCAACTGTAGAACCGATCGTCCTGTACGCCGCCAGTGTATGGGCCCCAGCAGCAAGTAAGCTGGGAGTCATAAAGCAGCTGGGTGTCGTGCAACGTGGGATTGCACAGAAAATGTGCAAAGCCTACCGCACTGTCTCCCTGAACTCGGCACTGCTTCTGGCTGGGTTGCTCCCTCTAGATCTCCGGGTCCGAGAGGCGGCCTCACTGTATGAGACCAGGAGAGGTGTACCCCAGGCAGTGCTAGTGGGCAGGGAGGTGGAGCGGGTGGCCTCCGCTATGGAATCCCCGCATCCAGCTAGGCGTATCGACCTGGAGTTCGTAAGTCTGGCTGACCGTGAGCAAGTCGACGCCAACGCAAACCTGGAAGTTAAAATCTTCACTGACGGCAGCAAAATAGAAGGGCGCGTCGGAGCCGCTCTTTCCATATGGAGAGGCGACGCCGAGGCGCGTGCTATCAGATTGGCGCTACCGGATTACTGCACGGTCTACCAGGCGGAACTTCTGGCGATATGCCGGGCAACTAGGGAAATCCAGAAGCACTCGGCATCCAGCTTCGGAGTGTTCAGCGACTCCATGGCTGCCCTCCAGACAGTGAAAAACCACAGTTGCCTTCATCCCCTAGCAGTGGAAGCCAGGGATAATTTAACGACAGTATCCCAACAAAACAAAATGGTAAACTTGTTTTGGATAAAGGCCCATGCAGGGTTTGAGGGCAACGAAAGAGCGGATCAGCTGGCAAAGGAGGCCGCCCTGAGTAACAAGAGGAAACCTGACTACGACCTGTGCCCGGTTTCTTTCATCAAGCGTCACATTCGTATGGTGACGCTTGATGAATGGAACCAAAGGTATACGGCGGGTCAGACGGCGTCTGTTACAAAAATGTTTTTCCCGGACGCAGTGACGGCGTACAGAACGGTCAAAAAGATGGCAAAAAACCCAATACTAACACAAATTATGACGGGGCACGGTGGGTTCTCCGAATACTTGCATCGCTTCAAGTGTAAGGGGAACCCATCGTGTATCTGTGACCCTGGAGTAAGCGAAACGGTCCCACACCTACTCTTGAACTGCCCGGTGTACGCGACAGAAAGGTACAAATTAGAGAATGAAATAGATACGAAACTCGAGAGAGAAAGCATTAGGGAAATAGTATCTGGGAGAGAAAGACAAAAATTTTTAAACTATTGTATAAAAATCTGCAATAAAGCAATAGAAAGAAACAAAAGTGTTTAAGTTGTTAAAACTATGTTTCAAATATATTAGTACATATATTTTATGTAAACATAGAAAATTAAGAAGTAAAATAGACCATAATTAGCAGAATAAGTAGAAATGAAAATAGTATGTAAGATTCATGTTAAAAATGAGAAACTAATATTGTATATAGGTTAAGAAGAGAATGTTTTAACACTATGGCAGTGATTTATTTTCCTAAAAATAAAAATAAAAAAGGATAAGAATGTGAAAGAGTAGAATATAAGATAGGATATAAGATAGTTGTAATGATGCAAAGAAACACCTGTAATAGATAAGGAATAGTAATAAAAATAGACCTAAAAAATATGTAATAGAAATAAAATAGTATTAAGATTGCTGAAACAACATCTGTAAAACATCGAATAAAAATAACATCTATGTGTTGAATTGTTTACACCCGAAATAAAAGAAAAATAATAGATAGTACAGAATAGGGATTAAGTAGAAGGGCGTCCTACCCTTAGAGACAAAAGAAGATAGAATGCTAGAAAGATAAAGTATGAGGAATGAAAGTGCGAGAGGAATAATTGCGAGAACTAGTATGATTGTATAGCCGAAAATAGGCTCCGATCACGTTGGAGGTAGAAGCATTAAAAAAAAAAAAAAAAAAAAAAAAAAAAAAAAAAAAAAAACCTAACCTAACCTAACCTAACCTAACCTAACCTAACCTAACCTAACCTAACCTAACCTAACCTAACCTAACCTAACCTAACCTAACCTAACCTAACCTAACCTAACCTAACCTAACCTAACCTAACCTAACCTAACCTAACCTAACCTAACCTAACCTAACCTAACCTAACCTAACCTAACCTAACCTAACCTAACCTAACCTAACCTAACCTAACCTAACCTAACCTAACCTAACCTAACCTAACCTAACCTAACCTAACCTAACCTAACCTAACCTAACCTAACCTAACCTAACCTAACCTAACCTAACCTAACCTAACCTAACCTAACCTAACCTAACCTAACCTAACCTAACCTAACCTAACCTAACCTAACCTAACCTAACCTAACCTAACCTAACCTAACCTAACCGAGCTGGTCAAGGAGTCCGAGCGAGATAAGGGCCCTTCCGCACCTGTCGCCATTCCAGAACCCGCGCTCACTGCTGACCGTAGTCCCCATCCCATTTCCTCCGAGGTTCTTGCTGGCCAGACCGAGCTCCTTAACAGCTTAAAAGAGCACATCTCGGAGTTAAGAGAGAACTCACAGAAACTCGATGCACTCCGAGACAGTCTGGCCAGCAAGGATAGGGTGGAGGAGACAACCTACGCGAGCAAAGCAGCCGTCAGTAACAGCTACACCGGGGCCCAGGCTCCGCAGCGAACGACGCTGCACTCCGTGGTTGTCTCCTCCACTGAGGAGATGGATACGGGGGACGAAATCCTCGAAAGAGTGAGGAAAGCAGTGGACGCGAAGGAGGGATGGGTGCGTGTCGAAAGGGTCCGCAAGGCCAAAGACCAGAAGGTCATCATGGGGTGCGCAACGACGGAGGAGAGGAGAAAATTAAAAGCGCGATTGGAGAAGGCCGGGGAGAACCTCGTCGTCGAGGAAGTGAAAAACCGAAACCCACTTCTGGTTCTTAGGGACGTGCTGTTAGTACACAGCGATGAAGAAGTGCTCAGAGCCCTTAAGAACCAGAACCGGGAGATCTTTCACGGCCTCGATGACGAGGAACAGAAAATTTCCATAAAGTTTAGAAAAAAGTCGCGTAACCCGCACGTGAGTAGCATTGTGCTGAGTGTTACTCCAGCTATCTGGAGGAGGGCACTCGAAGGAGGCAAGCTCCGTATTGACCTCCAGAGAGTGCGCGTCGAGGATCAGACGCCTCTGGTGCAGTGCACCCGCTGTCTTTCGTACGGCCACGGCAAGCGCCTGTGTACGGAGACGGCCGACCTGTGCTGCCACTGCGGCGGTCCACATCTTAGAGTGGACTGCCCAGACAAGCACAGGGTCGAAGCAGCGGTATGCGTAAACTGCACCAGAGCCAAGCTGGGGGAACACTCGCACAATGCGTTCAGTGAGTTATGCCCAATACGTAGGAAGTGGGACGCATTCGCACGAGCATCTATAGCATATTGCTAAAGTTGTCGATGCGCCCACTTCCACGTACATAGCGATGACCGGTCTGACACAGCCAGATTGCAGACGCATTGAGCGAACCACTGGGGTTGGCTTAATGGAGAACGTTAATTGGAGTCACTTTCATAAGAAAGTGGCTGGAATTATACTGGACCGTAAGTCAACTCTAGTGGAATCGTCAAGCTCTGTCAGACTGGGCGACGAATTCTGCCGTCGTTTCGAAAAGTTGTTTGTAATATTTTTCTTTTTTAAAAATAAAACAGTTCATTTAGGCTTCAAAATAGTTTCAGTAGTTATAGGTAAATAATATCACATATAATAATTATATGTCTAAGATATTATTAAACAGGAAGAATAAATAAATATAGTTAAAGAAGCAGTCAAACATAAGCGCAGATTATAAATTAAAAGGGCATACAAATTAGGGTTAACGATAGATAACAGAAAAATTGTTAAGAAAATGGTTAATATTTTTAATTGATAAAAATAAAATCGTTATTTTTTCAAATAGTTTATAGTAAATATAGCGTTAAGTAACAAAAACAAAGCAACTATTCAAAATTATTATATAAATAAATAGAAATTTCACTATAGATAACAAAAAAATGGAAGAGTATGGTCTCCTCGGCCTTCTACCAATCAGTCGCAAAACAAGCGAAAACCTAGATAAAAAGGGCTCTGATCCCCATGTCAGAGGGACACTGGCTAGGCAGGAGTGGTTTTTAGCCGGTTCGAGTCCGGCACTACCTCGACTGTCTCACAAGAGAAATTCCTGTGGGATAGTCGAGGTGTCCGCGGGGATTTCCCACTCCTGCCCAAACAAAAAAAAAAAAAAAAAAAAAAAAAAAAAAAAAAAAAAAAAAAAAAAAAAACCTAACCTAACCTAACCTAACCTAACCTAACCTAACCTAACCTAACCTAACCTAACCTAACCTAACCTAACCTAACCTAACCTAACCTAACCTAACCTAACCTAACCTAACCTAACCTAACCTAACCTAACCTAACCTAACCTAACCTAACCTAACCTAACCTAACCTAACCTAACCTAACCTAACCTAACCTAACCTAACCTAACCTAACCTAACCTAACCTAACCTAACCTAACCTAACCTAACCTAACCTAACCTAACCTAACCTAACCTAACCATCGATATTTTCAGTTCCAGACGTGCGATTTTCAATCTGTTTTCGGTGTTTTTAGACATAACTAGGCCTCCGCCTACGTACTGACCATAACGCGCGCATTTTACACGCGCGTCTGGACTTTATCCCTAAATTCCAGAGATATTCCTCAAAATTAATTATTTTTCCAAATTTTCCTTCACATTTTAAATTAGATTATAGTTGTAATAGTACTCACCCTTCTTCCCTGAATTCTGGTCCGCGTTCCGTGTCCCGGTCTCCAGGTTGTGGGGTGAAATTCCAAATTTTTTCTTTCGAAAACTGGTTTTTTGACCAAAAGTCAAAATTTTTGTTCGGCACTTAACAAGTTTTATTCCACAGTTCGCTAGCCCGCGCGGAGACGCGTCTCTGGACACCTCGCACGCGCCCCTAGCTCGAAAAAATTTTGCCCACCCACCCGCCCTCTGGTATATAGGAAGGTAGACGTGGGATTTTCGGCAAAATTTTATTTTTCGGATTTTGTCTGGGATTTCTTTGTCAGTGTTTTTAAAAGGGAAATTTCTGTTTTTAACCTTTTTTGACCGAGTCTGCAAAGGCTCACACATACATTGACATATTTTTATAATTATTAAATACTGTATTTACTTAACTGATTTATTATATTATTTTATTACATTATTCTGTGTTCCCCCCTTTACAGGGACACGGTTAAGTCCAGTGCCTTCTGACAAACCTCTCTTCCCGAGCGGGTATTGTTGACCGGGCCCCCACTTTACAGGGGTTCGTTTTTATTTTTATTTTAATTACATGCCACTGGAGACAAATATGTTCCGCACCCCATCCGCTACCTTGACGACGCTGGGCTCCGGGAGCCCAACGCGATCGCCTGAGAAGGAGGGACTTTCTTTTACTGACGCGAGGAGGAGAATCTCCTTCGGAAACAACTCTCCTCCCGCCTCACAAGGGATCTCTGCGACTCCGGGGGGACGCCGGGCGCCTGTAGACGCTTCGGCACCGCTCGTGAAGCCTGAGGCGAGGTACCGCAGTCGCACTGAGGAGGCGAGAGCTTGCCTGAGCAAGGCAAAGGTCAATTTGGGCAACTCTCGCAACCTCAAGGCCGAAATTAAGACTGCGGTGCTCGAAGCCATAAACAGGCTTTACGAGCTGGTGAAGGAGGCCGAGCGAGATAGGGCCCCTGCCACACGCGCCGCCATACCGGAACCCGCGCCCTCTGCCGACCCTGGTCTCCAGTCAAATCCGGAGATTCTTGCTAGCCAGACTGAGCTCGTCAGGACGATGAAGGAGCACATAACCTTAATAAAGGAGAACTCCGATGAGCTGGTCAAACTGCGAGACAGTCTGGCTAGCAGGGAATGTGTTGGGGAGACAACTTACGCTAATGTAGCAGCCGTGACGACGAGCCACACCAGGGCACAGGCCCTGGAGCGATCCACGCTGCACTCCGTAGTTGTCTCCTCAACACAGGAGATGGACACGGGGGACGAGATTCTGGAGAGGGTCAGGAAGGCGGTCGACGCGAAGGAAGGCTGGGTGCGAGTGGAAAGGGTGCGGAAAGCCAAAGACCAAAAGATAATAATGGGGTGCGAGACAAAGGAGGAGAGGTCGAGGCTTAAGAAACGACTAAGGACGGCCGGAGAGAACCTCGTTGTTGAGGAAGTGGCGAATAGGGACCCGCTTCTGGTCCTTAAGGACGTTTTGTCAGTACACAGTGACGACGATGTGTTAAAAGCCCTTAAGAACCAGAACCGGGAAATTTTTCACGAACTCGGCGACGAGGACCAAAGAATGTCCATAAGGTACCGCAAAAAGACACGAAATCCGCATGCTAACAGCATTGTGTTGAGTGTATCCCCCACGATCTGGAGGCGGGCACTCGAAGGAGGCAAGCTTCGGATTGACCTCCAGAGAGTGCGCGTCGAAGACCAGACGCCTCTGGTGCAGTGCACGCGCTGCCTAGCATATGGTCACGGCAAGCGTCTTTGCACGGAGCCGGCTGACCTATGCAGCCACTGCGGCGGCCCACACGTTAGGGTGGACTGCCCAGAAAAGCACATCGGCGAGGCAATGGCGTGCGTGAACTGCACCAGGGCCAAATTGGGGGAGCACCGGCATAATGCTTTTAGCAGCGACTGTCCGATACGGAAGAAGTGGGACGCATTCGCGAGAGAAGCAATAGCTTATTGCTAAAGTCCCCGGTGCGCCCACTTCAAAGTACGCAGACAGCAGTATCATTTCGACACAGCCAGAGAGCAGACGCAAAAGAATCAATGGTAACTTGAGTCGCTTTCTTGAGAAACTGGCTCAAGTTATCCAGAAAATCAATTCAGCCGAAGCGGAGTCACCGGGAAGTGTCGGAATGATACCAAAAACCTGTAAGCGCTATATTGCAATACTTAATGAAACTTATAACACAATTAGAAATAATAATAGCAAGTTACCAGTAATATATGATATTTAAATATATAGTGAATATATACTTTGAATATTGTAGATATATAAAAATAGATATTAAAACAAAATAGGTATGAAATAAGAAAACTAAATAAAATCAAGCAAATAATGAAACAATAGTAATATACATAGATGTAACAGTAATAACATAATTAAATATATCAATAGTAAAAGAAACTGTAGTTTGATTTAAAAAAGAAAACGTGTTATACAAAAGTGACATTGACACAACCATAACGCAGCGTATTTAATACCGACAAGAAGACCTCTATCTTCGGCAATCCATCAGGGCAAGCAAATGAACAAAGTCAGAACATAAGGGCTCTGATCCTCATGTCAGAGGGACACTGGCTAGGCAGGAGTGGTTTTTAGCCGGTTCGAGTCCGGCACTACCTCGACTGTCTCACAAGAGAAATTCCTGTGAGATAGTCGAGGTGTCCGCGGGGATTTCCCACTCCTGCCCAAACAAAAAAAAAAAAAAAAAAAAAAAAAAAAAAACCTAACCTAACCTAACCTAACCTAACCTAACCTAACCTAACCTAACCTAACCTAACCTAACCTAACCTAACCTAACCTAACCTAACCTAACCTAACCTAACCTAACCTAACCTAACCTAACCTAACCTAACCTAACCTAACCTAACCTAACCTAACCTAACCTAACCTAACCTAACCTAACCTAACCTAACCTAACCTAACCTAACCTAACCTAACCTAACCTAACCAACCACCGCCGCGAACGCCACGTTTTTCGTTCGTCTCCCGGTTAAAAAATCCAAAAAAGTGGTAAAAAGTGATCCGATTTCAATAAATTTGGTGTCTATGTGTGTGGCTAAGTGAAATCTATACGCCCAGCAGAAATTCTCTATCCGGACTTCACTGTGATACAACACAAACCCGAAAAACTGAAATTTTTTGAGGTTAAAGTTTGAGAAAGAAACTTAAATCAATAACGCTGACGAAACAAGATCGACGACCCCCCCTTTTTATTTAAGGAAAGGGAGGGCCTCAACCCCGCACATCACCTGGACCATTCAGGAACTCCAAAAACCTGGAACTTCAGTTGCTACAGGGAAAAAACTGAAAACCACGTGGACTGAAAATTCAGAAAGAGCGGAGCCAGACGCCTGAAATTTTGCAGATATCATCTTCTGTAACTAACAAAAAGGTAACCCCAAGAAATTTTCATCTACCTACTACGACTGATTTTTAAAAGAACATAGAAATCCGAAAATTTTGACTCCCGTATCTTCGGTCCTGATCAGCATTTCAAGATTTTTCAACTGCAGACCTTGGCGCGCTCATTAGTTAATTGAGTATTCTAAATTTTAGATTTTTAGTTTTAATAGTTTAATAATTACAGGGTATTTTTTGTGAAAATCAGTTTTTCTAAATTTTTCATACTTTGTTTTTGGTTTTTAATTTTTTTGTTTATTGCACAGTGTAGCACTTTGTATTAAGTATTTTTAGAATTTTTTTCATAATTTTTCGACATATGGTTCCTGAGTTATTGAATTTTAAGTGTTTTTAGGCTTTAATTCAAAATTTAATAGGAAATATCTAATTTTGACACCTGGGCAGGGTTCAATATACTTATTGTGACCCATTCAAGCCCAAACACGGGTCATTTATCTCCCAATTTGGCAATTCCCATCAAATCGCGCCATCTTGGTTTTTTGGTTAAAATTTTCAAGACACGATAACTCTGGAACCATTGATCCGATTTACCCCGGATTTCCACTTTGGCCAGCAGGATACTGCCAACTTTAATTGTCGTGGGGTTTCAGCCTGTTTCAGGCCCAAAGATTTTTTGCCGCTGAAATTGCTTTCAGGATATACCCGAAGTGACGCCGAGCTGTACATCCAAAACCCCGAGTCTCTCCGACAAAGGGTTCAAAAGTTACGAACCTTTTAATACGACCTTTGACAGCTTGGCGGCCATTTTGTTTAGTTTCAAACCGCCATATCTCCTGAACCAGTGGACGTGGGAGTTAGCGGTTTTCACCATTACACTTAAGGACTTATTGTCTTGCACACACCACGTTTTCAGGCGGTTTGGGACTAAAAATTTTCGGGGTCCTGAAAGCACTTTCAGCGGGCAGAGGAACTCAGGCCGAGTTGGGAGAGCCCAAACTCGAGGGGTCTGCGATTTCCCGGAGGGAAGTTATCCGTTGTCAAAAATTGGTTTTGACAGTTCCGCGGCCATTTTAAATTTTTTCAAACAGCCATAACTTCCCAACGGAGAGTCGCAGAGGGCCGGGGTTTTCACTGGATACATAAGTAGGACATAGGGTATAAGTACGGATAATTTTCAGGCTTTTTCAGGAGGTTAAAATTTTTATGACTGAAAACCACCCCGGTGGATTGGTCTCGCCAAGCCAAGTGCAAAAAGTCCAAACATCAGGGTTTTTGGCCTGGTAGTTCCGGAGATAACCGCTTGCAACCACTTTTCGGCCGCCATCCTGACAAAAAACCAAAATCTTCAAGTCGGGATATCTCCGAAACCCGTTGGCGTAACCGCACCGAGTTTGGAGTCAATTTAAAGGGCTTGGCGAGAGCTATCCATTGGATTCAGTGAAACGACTCTACATAGAGTTTTTTGTAGAGTCACTATATATTGACGTCATTTGACTCCTGGAAGAGTCTTCGACTGTTTTTATGCTTGACCCGTTCATTTGAACGAAGCACTGTCTATTTTACCATATAGAGAGTGAGACTTGCTGAAGATTTTACAATCTTAAGTACTTTACCTTTTATTATTTTATTATACACTTTTACTTTCTACTTTATTTTACTTTACACATTGACGCAAACCTCTGAAAAGATGATCGGAATAAGGACCCCAATCAAGGCGAAGCCAACCGAGGAAGATAAATCTCCGAAGCCGACAACGTCCCCTCCAAACGTTAGACGCAGCGTCGGAGAGGGTGAGGCGGGGCCCTCCAGCGCAAACGCAACGCCCCCGTTAGTGACAAAGACGGTGCAGGCTGGCCCTGCTAAACCTACGCTCCCTCCTCCTATGAAGCCTCTCCAACAGAGACTACTACAGGTGCACTCGCCGCCAAAATCCCATTACGCGGACCGATCGGCAGAGGCGAGGGCCTGCCTTACCAAGGCAAAGCTAATGTTGAACACGTCCAGGAACACGAAGAATGAAATAAAAGCTGGCGTATTCGAGGCACTTGACAGAATGTACCAACTGGTTAAGGAGGCCGAAAAAGTCGCCAAAACCAAAGGCTCAGGAGTGGGGACTAAAAGTCTGCAACCCGAGGGAGCGGCCGCCGACCTCACCTTCACAAGTAGTGCCGACCCAGTACCCAACTATGGCCAACTCGAGGCTCAACTATTGAGCCACTCGCTGCTGCTGGAGAGCCACACCAGGAGGATGGAGGACCTGAAGGTGGTTATCGAGCAGCACAAGCAGACTGTGGAGAACAGCACCGCCACGACATACGCGAGCGTAGCGGCATCCCACAGCGGAAACGCGAACCCTGTGCGGAGTACGCTACACTCGATCGTCGTTACCTCCAAAGATGAAACGGAGACTGGGGATGAAGTACTGGACAAAGTGCGGAAAGTCGTGGATGCTAAAGAAGGCTGGATTAAGGTTGAAAAGGTGAGGAAGGCGAAAGACAGGAAGATAATAATGGGCTTCCAAACAATGGAAGAGCGAGATAAGCTCAAAAGCAGACTGACTCGAGACAGTCAGGACCTCCATGTCGAGGAGGTGAAGAACAAAGACCCGCTACTGATCCTAAGGAGCGTCCTCTCTGTTAACACAGACGAGGACATCCTCAAAGCATTGAAGAATCAGAACAGAGACGTTTTTCACAACCTGGACAAGGAGGAGGACAGGGTGGTGGTTAAGTTCCGGAGGAGGACAAGGAACCCACACACCTGTCACGTTGTGGTCAGTGTCTCGCCAACAATCTGGAGACGTTCAACAGAACTCGGATGCCTGCACGTAGACCTCCAGCGCGTAAAGGTCGAAGACCAGACCCCACTGGTACAGTGCACGCGCTGCCTAGGCTACGGGCATGGCAGACGATACTGTAAGGAACCGGCTGACTTGTGCAGCCACTGCGGCGGCCCCCACTTGAGGTCGGAATGCGCCGACTTCTTAACGGGAGTCCCGCCAAAGTGCCAGAACTGCACAAGAGCGAAGCTCGGAGATACTGGCCACAACGCCTTTAGCTTCGAATGTCCAACGCGCCGCAAATGGGACGATATAGCAAGATCCACGGTGGCATACTGCTAAGGGCACCCAAGGCAACCCAAACCCCTACAGATTGTTTCAGGCAAACCTCCAGAGAAAAAGGCTGGCGACAAATGAGCTCCTGACCGAGGCGGTAAAACGCCGGGTCGCCGTTGCTCTCCTCCAGGAACCATACGTGGGCGGGGCCAGAGTGATGAGGAGTCATAGAGGCGTCCGGATCTTCCAGAGCACTGACACCGGAGATGGGACTGTTAAGGCCGCAATAGCGGTCTTCGACCAAGATCTCATCGTCGAACAGTACCCGAAACTCACCACGAACAACATCGCCGTGGTGGGAATCCGAACCAGTGCCTGGAGGATCACACTAGTCTCCTTTTACTTTGAGCCAGACCAGCCAATCGGACCGTATCTGGAGCACCTCAAGCGTGTTGAGGCAGAGATAGGTTCCAGAATGTGGATTCTTGGAGGAGACGCAAATGCCAAAAGTACCTGGTGGGGAAGCCTGACCATAGACCGCAGAGGTGAGGAAGTGTCCGGAGTCCTCGATGAGCTGGACCTGAACATTCTCAACAGAGGGGAAATTCCGACCTTCGACACAACCAGAGGGGGGATACGCTACTGCAGCCACGTCGATATAACAGCATGCTCTACGGATATTCTGGACATGGTGGATGACTGGAAGGTAGACGAGGGCCTTACGAGCTCGGATCACAACGGCATTGTTTTTAACATCAAATTAAATAGATCTAAAGGCATCCAAATTAGCAGAACAACTCGAATTTTTAACACTAAAAAAGCAAATTGGCCCGAGTTTCGTGAGAAACTCGGCCAATTTCTGCAAGAAAATCAAATAAACAAAAAAGAAATAGACAATCTTAATACAGCTGACCAATTAAATTCAATCACCAACTTATATATCAACTTAGTTAAAGACGCATGCACTTCATCAATGCCGATTAAGAAAACAAACGAAGTGTTCACATTGCCGTGGTGGTCCGAGAAACTCGAGGGTATGAAGAAAGAGGTCGCCACCATGAAACGCAGAGTCAGGAGTGCTGCACCAATCCGAAGGTCGAAGGTCGTTGAAGAGTACCTGAAACTGAAAGTTGAGTTTGAGACGGAGGCAGCCAAAGACGAGATCGAGAGCTGGAAGAACTTCTGCACAAGACAAGACAGAGAAGGGGTTTGGGAAGGTATCTACCGTGTGATAGGGAGGACTAAGGGAAGAGGAGAGGACCAGCCACTAGTGAAAGATGGGGAAGTACTGGACGCAAAAGGCTCGGTCGAATTACTGGCGGAAACCTTTTACCCAGAGGACCAGTCAAACACCGATAGCACCTACCATCGCCTTATTAGGGAAAAGGCCGACGCCGTGAATGCTGGAGGGCATGATGAGTCATGCGATCCACCATTCACGATGGCCGAGCTGATGGCAGCGTGCGAATCATTCAACGTCAAAAAAGCGCCAGGAGCAGATGGTCTCACGGCCGATATTTGTAGCCAGGCTATTAGGAGTGCCCCCGAGACAGCCTTGGCGCTCCTAAACGGCTGCCGGAGAGCACACCTCTTCCCTGAAATCTGGAAAGAAGCGACCGTTATTATCCTAAAGAAGCCCGGGAAAACTGATTATAGCACCTCGAAGGCATACCGACCAATCGGACTTTTACCAATTTTCGGAAAAATTTATGAGAAGATGTTGGTGGCCCGCCTCAAGTATCACTTGATCCCTAGGATGAGTACTCGTCAGTACGGATTCATGCCCCAGAGAAGCACCGAGGACTCCCTCTATGCACTAATGCAGCACATACGCGGTAAGCTGATACAAAAGAAAATTCTAGTAATGATATCATTGGACATAGAGGGAGCCTTCGACAGCGCATGGTGGCCGGCTATAAGGGTCCGTCTGGCTGAGGAACAGTGTCCAGTCGGCTTGAGGAGGGTCATCGACAGCTACCTCAGAAACCGAAGGGTCAGGGTCAGGTATGCAGGTGAAGAGTACTGCAAGGCCACAAGCAAGGGTTGTGTCCAGGGTTCTATTGGAGGACCAATTTTCTGGAACTTGTTACTGGACCCGCTATTAAAGAGCTTGGAAGCCAGGGAGGACTATTGCCAAGCTTTTGCAGACGACGTTGTGCTGATTTTCGATGGTGACACAGCGTTGGAGATCGAGGGACGTGCCAATGCCGCTCTCGAACATGTTCGGGCGTGGGGTGTTCAAAATAAGCTAAAGTTTGCTCCGCAAAAAACAAATGCAATGGTTCTTACGCGCAAATTAAAATACGACATCCCGCGCTTGAGCATGGGCGGGTTAGACATTGTCATGTCCAACGAGATCAAAATCCTGGGTGTCACCATCGATAAACAGCTGACTTTTAACACACACGTTGCAAATGTGTGCAGAAAGGCAATAGGAATCCACAAACAGCTCACCAAGGCAGCAAAGACCAGCTGGGGACTTCATCCGGAAGTCATCAGAATAATATATATGGCTACCGTCGAACCAATCATCCTGTACGCCGCCAGCGTATGGGCTCCAGCCGTCGAGAAACTGGGTATCAAGAAGCAGTTGGGAGCAGTGCAGCGCGGCATCGCGCAAAAACTGTGCAAAGGGTACCGGACGGTCTCCTTGAACTCCGCGCTAGTGCTGGCTGGGATACTGCCTCTCGACCTGCGAGTTCGCGAAGCGGCTTCGTTATACGAGGCCAGGAGAGGGGTGCCTCAGCCAGCACTTGGCGACAGGAGCGTCGAGCAGACCGCTTCGGCAATGGAGGCTCCACACCCCGCAGAGCGCGCTGAGCTAGAGCTCGTAAGCCTGGTAAACCAAGAGCAACTAGATGCCCAGAACGAACTTGAAGTTCGTATCTTCACGGACGGGAGCAAGATTGGGGGCAAGGTTGGAGCGGCACTATCCGTGTGGAGAGGTGACGCCGAAACCAAAACCCTCAAGCTTGCTCTCCCACACTACTCCACCGTTTACCAGGCTGAGCTTCTGGCAATATGCGTCGCAACCAGGGAGATACTCAAGCACAGTGCGCAATCGTTTGGAATCTTCAGCGACTCCATGGCGGCCCTCCAAACGATCCAGAATTATAATCGGTACCACCCCCTGGCAGTAGAGACAAGGGCCAACCTTCGGTCCTTGTCGATCCAAAACAAGGCTGTTACCTTGTTTTGGATCAAAGCCCATGCGGGGTTGGAAGGAAATGAGAGGGCCGATGAACTTGCCAAAAGAGCCGCTGAAGGTTCCAAACGAAAGCCCGATTACGACCTGTGTCCGGTTTCATACGTCAAGCGATGCATCCGAATGGCAACTCTTGACGAGTGGAACCGGAGATACGGTTCTGGAGACACTGCTTCAGGGACGAAACTGTTTTTCCCGGATGCGGTGGCGGCCTACAGGATAGTCAGGAAAATCAAAATCAATAACGTAACAACGCAGATCATGACGGGGCACGGTGGGTTCTCGGAATACTTGAATCGCTTCAAGTGCAAGGAGAACCCATCGTGCATCTGCGATCCTGACATTGCTGAGACGGTGCCACATATATTGTTCAATTGTCCTGTATTTGACAAAGAAAGGCTTGAGGCTGAGCACGAACTCGACACCAATCTAAACGCCGAAAATGTGTGGCAATTAATGAAGGGAAGACAAAGAGAAACGTTTATAGAATTTTGCGTAAAAATCTGTAGTAAAGTGATAGAGAGAAATAAGAGTGTATAAGAAAAAATGTTTGCATAATATTGTACAAAATATTAGGGTCAAGCATTAAAAACAGAAATATTAATAGTTAAAGAACGCAATAAACCATTGCTTAGTATTTAGGTTACACATATATTTATACTGTTTTAATTTAAATAGTCTTAAGAAATAACCGGAGTAAAGATAAAAGACAACAAAGGGATGTTTGCCTTGAACTTTAAATGTACTAGCTGTTAAGGAATAGAAAATAAGTAAAGTAGTCCTAAGAAACATGTAATTATATATTATTAGTAAAATAGATGTATACTTTGTAAAGTAAGAAAATCAAAATTGTAATAGTATTAAGAAATAGATATAAGATAAATTAAGAACTAAATTGTAAAGAAAAATAAAAAATTTGTGTGGCTATGTGTTATCCCCAAATAAAAATGAGGAATAGTTAACAGTATAGGGAAAAGTAGAAGGGCGTCCTACCCTTGGAGACAGAAAGGAGAAAGAATGAAAGAAAGATAAAGTATGCAGAATGAAAGTGCGAGAGGAATAATAGCGAGAACTGGTATGATTGTAAAGCTGAGAATAGGCTCCGATTACGTTGGAGGTAGAAGTATTAAAAAAAAAAAAAAAAAAAAAAAAAAAAAAAAAAAAAAAAAAAAAAAAAAAACCTAACCTAACCTAACCTAACCTAACCTAACCTAACCTAACCTAACCTAACCTAACCTAACCTAACCTAACCTAACCTAACCTTTTTTTTTTTTTTTTTTTTTTTTTTTTTTTTTTGACGCTGGGAAAAAATGCATTACGCATACCCTCCCATCGGGGGATGAGAGGGGTATGTGGGACTCCCCGGGTCTAATAAGACCCGGTATACCCACTAAAACGACCCAGCGACATTCCCGCTTCGTCCGAGTGGCGGGGGACTGGGAAACCGGCATAGCCTTTACGTCCAGTCCTCCGCCGACGATTGCCCTTCATGGCGGGCCCCTCACAGGGGCCCGGGAATGTTCGACGAAGGTGGTGACGGGTGCAATGCGGGCGAAGGCACCCCCGTGTCTGTCGCCCGCCCGTCGCCACCAAGAGGAGGGAGAGGACGGTGCCTTCTCCGACCCCTTCTTCGTCTGCGGAGCGGCGCAGCGAGAGGGTCGTCCTCCCGCGCGCGCTCCGCCTCCTCCTTTTGCGAGATTACGTCCTCGCAAAAGGAGGCGACCGCTGCCCAGGCCTCCTCGCTCCCCAGCATGGCGTTGACGACGCCGGGAAGCGAGAGGTCTGGTCCAATTACCGCGGTCAGGCTGCGGCGCGGCTCGGACCAAGCCGGGCACACCTCGAGGGTGTGCTGCGCCGTGTCCTCCGGCGCGCCGCAGTCGTGGCACGCCGGGGTTTCCTCCCTCCCGATCCGGTGCAGGTGCGATCCGAAACAGCCATGCCCGGATAACACCTGCACCAGACGGAACGAGAGGAAACCGTGGGACCGCTCGAGCCAGCTCCGCAGAACCGGACCGAGCGCGTCCAACGTTCGGCGGCCAAAAGCGGCGTTGGCGAGGTCCTCCGTCCAGTGGAGGACGATGGCGTCCTTCGCCTCCCGCCGCACGGCCTCCCGCTCTTCGGCGACGGGGCGCTCCCCGAGAGCCTTTCGGCGCGCCGTCCATTCATACACTCTGGCGAGCACCCAAGCCTCCAACTCCCAAGGAGGGGTGCCAGCCAGAGCGCATGCCGCCGAGAAGCCCACCGAGCGGTAGGCCCTCGCCACCCGCTGTGCAATGGCCCTTTGGGGCCTGCGGATGGCGGTCGCATTCTCCCTCCTGTGGAGGGAGTCCGCCCAGATGGGGGCCCCGTATAGGGCCATGCTCCGCAAGATGCCGGCATACAGGCGCCGGCATTTCGCCTTGGGTCCCCCCAGGTTCGGGAGGAGCCACGAGAGGGCGTCCGCGGCCTTAAGCAGGCGCGTCGACAGCCCGCTGAAATGCGGGCCGAAGCGCCACCTGTCGTCCAGTACCAGCCCCAGATACTTCATCTGGGGCTGGACCCCTATCCTGACGCCCTCCACAATTATGTGGGCGTCGGGAGGGCAGCGCTGCCGAGGCCCGCGAAAGAACACGGCCTCGGTCTTGTGCAGCGCCACCTTCAATCCCAGGCGGCGGATCCTCTCTGCAACCAAGGATCCGCCAGCCGAGGCCAGACAGGCCGCGTCGGCAAAGTTCCTCCCCCGGGCAGTGAGGAGAGTGTCATCCGCGTAGCAAATGACACTCGTGCCCTGGAGGAGGGCTCCCCGCAAGAGCCAGTTGAACCCGATGTTCCACAAGGGGGGCCCAAGCACCGACCCCTGTGGAACACCGGACTCTGCGCCGTACCGCCTCACGGTGGCCGTCTTGTCCACGAGGAGGACCTCTCGGTCCTCCAAGTAGCTGGCCAGGAGGTCCCGCAGGTATTGGGGCACTCCGTGATACCGGAGCGCCTCCAATATCGTCGAGTTGGGGACGGAGTTGAAGGCGTTGGCAATGTCGAACGACACCGCCAGCACTCCGTCCCCCGCCTCCACCGCCTCCTTCACCTGGCCCTTGAGTAGGGCCAGCGCGTCGATCGTCGAACGCCCTCGACGGAAGCCGAATTGGGCGTCCGACAGATCCGGCCCTACCCCCCGCAAGTGGCTGTCAAGCCGGGAGGCGACAATCCCCTCGAACAACTTACCGACCTCATCGAGCAGGACGATGGGCCGGTATGCCGAGGGGGAGTCCACCGGGCGGCCCTCCTTTCGGAGGAGGCATAACTGCCCCTCCTTCCACAGTTTCGGGAACCTCCCAGCCGTAAAGCACGCGCTGAAGAGGTCCCGAAACCTTTCCTCCATGCCGGAGGCGGCGATCGCCAGCACCCGTGCAGGGACGCCGTCTGGTCCGGGGGCCGTCTTCTTCGCGCGGAGGCTGAGAAGCCCCGCGTAGAGCTCCGCCGCCGTCACCGGGGGGACCTCCTCCTCCTCCGGCGAAGCCGCCCCTTGCGGGGGATCCATCGTTGGTGGGGTGAAGTCGGTCCTGCGCGGAAACAGGGACCGGACCACCCCATCCAGCAACGGTGGATCGAGGGTCTCCGACAGTGGGGGACCATAGGGGCGTAGCTGGTTCCGCGCCGCCTTGTATGGTCTCCCATAGGGGTCCCTGTCGAGACCCTCCAACATCTCGGCTCTCGCCGAGTCTTGTGCAGCGCCCATTGCAGACTTGAGGGCCGTCGTCGCCTCTCGGTAAGAGGCGTATAGGCGGTCCTCTTCTGCCCGGTCTCGGTTTTGGGCGCTGCGCCGTCGGCTCCGCGTGAACCTAACCTAACCTAACCTAACCTAACCTAACCTAACCTAACCTAACCTAACCTAACCCAGTTGCACTCGGTCTGCCGAGCCGTTAACACCTAAAACCCACGCGCTCCGCACTAAAAAATTCAAAATAATTGGTTTTTGTGCCCTAATAGTGACAAGTGAAGTGTCGTGGGATGCGGAAAATTGAGCCGCACAAAGTACCGTCCCAAAATCTTGCCGGTCAACAGTGACTTAGAAGTTTTCAGTCGAAAACCTCAGTTTTAGAGGTTAAGTCAAAAACCTCAAACAGAAAAAGGAAGACGCTGCCAAAACTAAAGCGGTGACCCCCCGTTTTTTCATCGCCATCGTGAGGACATCGTGGCTCTCTATCATCTGGACCATCGAAAACCAACATAGCATCACGCAACTGCGAGTTATTCAGGAAAGTGTGAAAACCACGTGGCCTGAAAAAGTGGAAGGAGTAGACACAGCGGCCTGAAATTTGGTGTCAACTTAGACCCCTACCATACAAGGCGAGTGCAACCTACTTTAGATTTTTACGACAGCTGGTATATTTTATACAACAGTTTAAACTTCGAAATTTTCGACATATATATCTCTGGACAGAATACCTTCTTCAAAATTTTTGAACTGCAGCCTGGTGCGCGCTCATCAGCACATTAGAGAACCTAAGTTTTAGATTTTTAATTCTAGTTGTTATTGAATTATACCATTTTTTATAAGAAAACCATTTTTTCAAAAATTTCCAACCAGTTTTTTGACTTTTTAAATTTTTGTCCTTTATTTATTGTAGCGCTTTGCTTCAAGTATTTTATGTAAAATTTTCAGATTTTTCCGACCAGTAACTCCAGAGAAATCGAATTTAAACTGTTTTTCGGCCATAATTCGATATTTAATAATAAAAATTCATTTTTGACCTTAGGACAGGGCCCAATATATATATTGTGACCCATTTAAGTCCAAACTCGGGCCACATACCTGTTAAATTGGCCGTTTTGGCAAAAACGCGCCATCTTGGTTTTCTGGTTTTTATTTTCAAAACAGCATATCTCAAGAACCGCTGGCCCGTTTTTATTCGTTTTCTCGCTCCGGCAAGTAGTTTTTAGTTAATTTTAAGCGTACCTAGATTTCAGCCTGTTTCAGGGCTTGAAATTTTTTGTCGCTGAAACTGCTTTAAGGATACACCTGAAGTGTCGCTGAGCTGTATATCCAAAACCCCGTCCCTCTGCGACAAGGGGTTCTGAAGTTACGGACATTTTTAGTCGACCTTTGACAGTTCGGCGGCCATCTTGTTTTATTTCAAACTGCCATAACTTTTGAACCGTTGGTCGCAGGAGCTAGCGGTTTCCACTTTCATATCTAGGGATCCATTGTCCTGAACACCCCACCTTTTTCAGCCGGTTTGGGGCTAAAAATTTTCAGGACCCTGAAAGCAGTTTCAGCGGACAGCGGAACCCAGGCCGAGTTGGGAGAGCCCAAACTCGAGGGGTCTACGGCTTTCCCGAGGGAAGTTATTCGAGGTCAAAGATAGCCTTTGACAGCAACGCGGCCATTTTGTTAAATCTGCAGACAGCCATAACTTCCCAACGGAGAGTCGTAGAGGGCTGGGGTTTTCGCTGGACATATTGGTAGGACTTAGAGCATAGGATAGAACAATTTTCAGGCATTTTCGGGACGAAACAATTTTCAGCCTGAAAACCATTTCCGGTGGATTGGTCTTGCCGAGCCAAGTTCGGAGAGCCCAAGCACTGGTGTTTTTGGACCGGTGGCTCCGGAGAAATCCTGTTGCAACCACTTGTGGTTTTTTATTTTGGCAAAAAACCAAATTTTCAAGTCGAGATATCTCTGGAACCCCTTGGTCTAACTTCGCCGAGTTTGGGCTCATCTGGGAGGGCTCGGGGAGAGCTTTCCATTGGTTTGGTTAAAACGACTCTACATAGAGTCCTTCCAGGAGTCACTCTATTTTTACACGTTTTTAAATCCTGGAGGATTCTCGCGGCTGTTTTCATTGCTTGACCCGTTCTTTGAACAAGGGCAGACCTCGACAACACTATTTAGAGTATTTTTGAGACAAACTATAGATTACTTTTAATCTTCGAACGGAACTTTTCTTTATACTTTATTTTATCTTTTTATTATACATTTTTACACATTTTATTTACCTTACAATCGACGCGAACCTCCAACAATGATGAACGCAATAAGGACCCCACTCAAGGCGAAGCCAGCCGAGGGTGAATCACCAAAGTCGACATCTCCGCCAAAAGTGAGAAGCAGCGCTGGAGAAGGGCAGGCCGCGGGGCCCTCTAACGCGAACCAGAACCAAACGCCCCCCCCCCTGATCACCAAGACGGCGCAGGCTGGCCCTGCGAGACTTTTACAGAAGCCTCTCCAACCGAGACTTGTACAGGTTCACTCCCCGCCGAAACCTCAATACGCGGACCGGTCGGCGGAGGCGAAGGCCTGCTTGACCAAAGCAAAAGTCCTGCTCAACACCTCGAGGAACACTAAGAATGAAATAAAAGCCGGCGTTTTCGAGGTGCTGGACCGGTTGTTCCAGCTGGTCAAGGAGGCCGAAAAATTGGCAAAAACAAAAAAAGCGGGGCCTGACAACACACAGCCTGAAGGCCTGGCCGCCGACCTCACCTTCACCAGCCTAGGCAGCTCAGACCAAAACAGCAGCCAAATCGAGGCTCAAATAAAGAGGCACTCATTGCTGCTGGAAAGCCACTCCAAGGGGATGGAGGAGCTGAAGGCAGCAATCGAGCAACACAAGGAAAGTCTGTTAACTGCCACCGCCACCAACACCTATGCGAGTGTAACCCACAGTGGAAAAGCGATCCCAAGGCGAAGTACGCTCCACTCTATAGTGGTTACCTCCACAGACGAGACGGAGTCTGGTGACGAGGTCATGGAGAGGGTGCGGAAGGCAGCAGACGCTAAGGAAGGCTGGATTAGGGTGGAGAAGGTGAGAAAAGCGAAAGACAGAAAAATTATTATGGGGTTCCAAACAACCGCAGAAAGGGACAAGCTAAGGGAAAGATTGGTAAGAGATAGACAGGACCTCCATGTCGAGGAGGTGAAAAACAAGGACCCGATGTTGATCCTCAAGAGCGTCCTCTCTGTTAATTCAGACGAGGACATTCTCAAAGCTCTGAGGAACCAAAACAAGGACGTTTTTCACAACCTCGACATGGAGGAGGACAGGGTGGTCGTGAAGTTCCGTAGGAGGACCAGAAACCCACACACGTGCCACGTTGTGGTCAGCGTCTCGCCGACCATCTGGAGACGGGCAATGGAGCTCGGATGCCTGCACGTGGACCTCCAGCGCGTGAGGGTCGAAGACCAGACTCCACTGGTGCAGTGCACGCGCTGTCTGGGCTACGGGCACGGCAAACGATTCTGCAAAGAACCGGCAGACCTGTGTAGTCATTGCGGCGGCCCACACATGAGAGCAGATTGTGCCGATTTTTTAACGGGTGTTCCACCCAAATGCCGAAACTGCACAGGTGCCAAGCTCGGGGACGTTGGCCACAATGCTTTTAGCTTGGAATGTCCGACACGCCACAGGTGGGACGAAATAGCAAGAGCTACTGTAGCTTATTGCTAAGGGCACCCACGGAAACCCAAACCCCTACAGACTGGTGCAGGCCAACCTCCAGCGGAAAAGACTGGCGACAAACGAACTTCTTATCGAAGCGGAAAAGCGCGGGGTCGCCATTGCTCTCCTCCAGGAACCATACGTGGGCGGGGCTGGGGTAATGAGGAGTCATAGAGGCGTTCGGATCTTTCAGAGCACTAACACCGGAGAAGGGACTGTCAAGGCCGCAATAGCGGTCTTCGACCAAGACCTCATCGTCGAACAGTACCCGAAACTCACCACGAACAACATCACCGTGGTGGGGATCCGAACCAGTGCCTGGAAGATCACACTAGTCTCCTTTTACTTTGAGCCAGACCAGCCAATAGAACCATATCTCGATCACCTCAAACGCGTTGAGGAGGAGATAGGTTCCAGAATGTGGATTCTTGGAGGAGACGCAAATGCAAAAAGTACCTGGTGGGGAAGCCTGACCATCGACCGCAGAGGCGAACTAGTGTCCGGAGTTCTCGATGAGCTAGACCTGAACATACTCAACAGAGGGGAAATTCCGACCTTCGACACGATCAGAGGAGGCATAAGATACTGTAGCCACGTCGACTTAACCGTATGCTCGACAGATATCCTGGACCTGGTTGATGACTGGAGGGTAGACGAGGGCCTCACGAGTTCGGACCACAACGGCATTGTTTTTAACATTAAATTAAAAAAGTCCAAAGGCATTAAAATCAAAAGAACTACTAGGATTTTTAACACAAAAAAAGCAAATTGGCCCGAGTTTCGTGAGAAACTCGGCCAATTAATGCAGATGAATAAAATAAGTAAAATAGATATTGACAAATTAAATACAGCCGAACAACTAAACTCAATTACGAAATTATATATAAATTCAATTAGAGACGCATGCACTTCGTCAATGCCGAAGAAGACAACAAACGAAGTGTTTACTTTGCCGTGGTGGTCCGAAAAACTTGAGGAGATGAAGAAGAAGGTCGCTACCCTGAAAAACAGAGTAAGGAATGCTGCACCAGTCCGAAGATCGAAGGTCGTTGAAGAGTACCTGAAACTGAAAGTTGAGTATGAGACGGAAGCAGCCAAGGACGAAGTCGAGAGCTGGAAGAACTTCTGCTCAAGACAGGACAGAGAAGGGGTTTGGGAAGGAATCTACCGGGTTATAGGAAGGACCAAGGGAAGAGGTGAGGATCAGCCATTGGTGAAGGATGGGGCGGTCCTGAATGCAAAAGGCTCGGCTGAACTATTGGCAGAAACATTTTACCCAGGGGACCACCCAGAAACCGACAGCACCTGCCATCGCATTACTAGAGAGAAGGCCGATATCGTGAATGCTGGGGGGCAAGATGAGTCTTGTGAACCACCATTCACGATGGCCGAGCTGATGGCAGCGTGCGAGTCCTTCAATGTTAAAAAAGCGCCAGGGGAGGACGGCCTAACTGCCGACATTTGCTGCCAGGCCATTAGAGGAGCCCCTGAAGTGGCCTTGGCTCTCCTAAATGGCTGCCTGAGAACCCACCTCTTCCCCGAAATTTGGAAGGAAGCAACAGTAATCATTTTAAAGAAGCCAGGCAAAACAGATTACGGCAACCCGAAGGCGTACCGACCAATCGGTCTTTTGCCAATTTTCGGTAAAATATATGAGAAGATGTTGGTGGCCCGCCTCAGGTTTCACCTGATCCCCAGGATGAGTACTCGTCAGTACGGATTCATGCCCCAAAGAAGCACCGAGGACTCCCTCTATACACTAATGCAGCACATACGCGCTAAGCTATCATTAAAGAAAATTGTGGTATTGATATCACTGGACATAGAGGGAGCCTTCGACAGTGCATGGTGGCCAGCTATAAGAGTCCGTCTGGCTGAGGAACAGTGTCCAGTGGGCCTGAGGAGGGTCATCGACAGCTACCTCGAAAGCCGAAGGGTCAGAGTGCGATACGCAGGTGAAGAGTGCTGCAAGGCCACAAGCAAGGGCTGTGTCCAGGGCTCCATCGCGGGACCTATTTTCTGGAATTTGTTGCTGGATCCGCTCCTTAAGAGCCTGGAGGCTGGGGATGTCTATTGCCAGGCTTTTGCAGACGACGTTGTGCTGGTTTTCGATGGTGACACGGCATTGGAGATCGAAGGACGTGCCAATGCCGCTCTTGAATATGTTCAAGAGTGGGGTGTTAAGAACAAGCTCAAATTTGCCCCTCAAAAAACCAATGCAATGGTTATAACAGGCAAACTTAAGTACGACACCCCGCGCTTGAGCATGGGCGGGATCGACATTGTCATGTCCAACGAAATCAAAATCCTGGGTGTCATCATCGACAAGCAGCTGACTTTCAACGCACATGTCTCAAATGTGTGCAGAAAGGCAATAGGCATCCAAAAGCAACTAAACAAGGCAGCAAAGACCAGCTGGGGGCTGAACCCCGAAGTTATTAGAATAATATATGTGGCCACCGTCGAACCAGTAATCTTGTACGCCGCCAGTGTATGGGCTCCGGCCGTCGATAAACTAGGCATCAAAAAGCAGTTGGGAGCAGTCCAGCGCGGTATCGCACAAAAGCTGTGTAAGGGATACCGGACGGTCTCCTTAAATTCCGCGCTCGTGCTGGCTGGGATACTACCCCTCGACTTGCGAGTCCGAGAAGCGGCATCGCTATACGAGGCCAGGAGGGGAGTGCCTCAGCCGGCACTTTGCGACAGGAGCGTCGAGCAGACCGCTTCGGTTATGGAGGATCCACACCCAGCAGAGCGCGCTGAGATAGAGCTCAAAAGCCTGGTAAATCAAGAGCAACTAGATGCCCAGAGCGAACATGAAGTTCGTATCTACACGGACGGGAGCAAGATTGGGGGCAAGGTTGGAGCGGCACTATCGATATGGCGAGGTGACGCCGAAACCAAAACCCTCAAGCTTGCCCTCCCCCCCTACTCCACTGTTTACCAGGCCGAGCTTCTGGCGATATGCGTCGCTACTAGGGAGATCCTAAAGCACAGTGCGCAGTCGTTTGGAATCTTCAGTGACTCTATGGCGGCCCTCCAAACAATTCAAAATTATAGTCGACACCATCCCCTGGCAGTTGAGACAAGGGCCAACCTCAGGTCCCTGTTGATCCAAGACAAGGCTGTCACCTTGTTTTGGATTAAAGCCCATGCGGGGTTAGAGGGAAATGAGAGGGCCGATGAACTAGCCAAGAGAGCCGCTGAAGGTTCCAAACGAAAGCCCGATTACGACCTGTGCCCGGTTTCATACGTCAAGCGATGCATCCGAACGGCAACTCTTGACGTGTGGAACCGGAGATACTGCGCTGAAGAAACGGCTTCAGGGACGAAGTTGTTTTTCCCGGATGCGGTAGCGGCGTACGGGATAGTCAGAAAGATGAAAATTAGCAGTATAACTACCCAGATCATGACGGGGCACGGTGGGTTCTCGGAATACTTGAATCGCTTCAAGTGCAAAGAGAGCCCATCGTGCATCTGCGACCCCAACATTGCTGAGACGGTGCCACATATATTATTCAGCTGTCCTGTGTTCGACCAGAAAAGACTTGTGGCCGAGCACGTACTCGACACTAAACTGGATGCCGAAAGTGTGTGGCCAATAATGAGAGGGAAAAAGAGAGAGGCGTTTTTGGAATATTGTGTAGAAATTTGTAATATGGTAATAAAAAGAAACAAAACAGCATAAGTAAAAATGCTTACATAATATTATATAGGATATTAGGGTCAAGCATTGAAAACAGACGTAATAAAATCTGCTCAAAGGCGCCTGGAAATTGACGTATTAATAAGTTGCCATACTGTAAAATAATAGTTTAAGTAGTCGTAAGACCTGTTTAGTAAGAAGGCATAAGATCGAACCAGAAATGTAAACAAAAGTAGTCCTAAGAATGATGTAAATAGAAATAAGAATAGAATATAAGATAGTTTTAATCGTGTAAGAAACACCTGTGATAGAAATAAGGAATAGAAACATAAGTAGACCTAAGAAAATATGCAATATAAATAAGAAATAGTAATAAAAGTAGATCTAAGAAACGTGTAATAGAAATAAAAATAGAATTATGATTGTTGAATGTAAAATAGATATAAGAACCAATGTAAAGAGAAAATAAAAACAATTTTGTGTTGATGTGTTTACACCCAAAATAAAGAATAAATAAGAATAGAGTAGAGATTAGGGAATGAGTAGAAGGGCGTCCTACCCTTGGATACAATAGATGATAGAATGATAGAAAGAAAAAGTATGCGGAATGAAAGTGCGAGAAGAATTAATGCGAGAACTAGTATGAATGTAAAGCCTAACATAGGCTCCAATTATGTTGGAGGTAGAAGTATTAATAAAAAAAAAAAAAAAAAAAAAAAAAAAAAAACCTAACCTAACCTAACCTTTTTTTTTTTTTTTTTTTTTTTTTTTTGACGCTGGGAAAAAATGCATTACGCATACCCTCCCATCGGGGGATGAGAGGGGTATGTGGGACTCCCCGAGTCTGACCCGGTATACCCACTAAAACGACCCAGCGAAAATTCCCGCTTCGTCCTAGTGGCGGGGGACTGGGAAACCGGCATAGCCTTTACGTCCAGTCCTCCGCCGACGATTGCCCTTCATGGCGGGCCCCTCACAGGGGGCTCGGGAGTGACCGACGAAGGTGGTGACGGGTGCAATGCGGGCGAAGGCACCCCCGTGCCTGTCGCCCGCCCGTCGCCACCAAGAGGAGGGAGAGGACGGTGCCTTCTCCGACCCCTTCTTCGTCTGCGGAGCGGCGCAGCGAGAGGGTCGTCCTCCCGCTCGCGCTCCGTGACAGGGTGGTTTGGGGAGAAATAGACCCCCACCAGGGCCATGTCTCCCCACGCGGCGGCCACGTATCCCGGTCCCCTCTCTGAGAGCGAGAGGGGAGGGGAGTCAGTGGAAGGCCGCACCACCTGAAGGATGCGATGTTCGACCCTATCCATCAGTCGGACATCGCACCCTCCTCCGCAGCCGCCGCGGGAACGACGGAGCAATTAGCAGCAGCAGTAGTCCCGGTCGGCACCTGCGCTTTGCCCCGCTTATGGGGAGGATTACAGTTCCTCCCCTTCATTACGTGGCCTGCCGGGCGGCCACTGGCGGCACACACCGCGCAGTGTGGCTTGGCGGCCTCACAAGACACGGCTTTGTGGCCGTTCTTGCCGCAGCGGTAGCACGTGTCCGTCCTGTCTACCGTGGACGGACACATGGGCCGGGTGTGTCCGATGCCGAAGCACCGGAAACACCGCAGAGGCTGGTCCTCGAGTGCCCGGACTGCACCCGAGCTAAACCCGACCAGCAGCCGTCCCTTGGCAAGGACGGCTTTGGCAGCGGCGACCGGGCACTCGAGGCGAATGGTACCCATGCCACCACGGCCGGGCCTTATGTCCCGGCTTTGCACCGCTGCGGCACCACAGCCCCCTACCGCTGCGACCGCCGCCACCACCTCCTCCTTGGTGACGGAGTCGTCGAGCTCCATCACCTCAATGGCCACCGACTTGACTGGTCGGGCCACCTTGGCCGAGTCTGCGATGACCTCTTGCAGCTTTGCTGCGAAGAGGTCCGCATGGGCACTCCCCTCGGCCCCCGGGAACTCGAAAATTCGAGCCCCGGCTTGTGTCCGCCGGCAAGACACGCTGCCGATCCCCAGTTGGGTGGGATCGGCATTGGCACGCGCCCGCATCAAAATGGACATATAAGTCTCCCCTCGCTCCGCAGCTTCCGCGGTGAGCGTCACCACGACGGCTGCGGTTTTCGGGGGGACTAGCTTGCCCTTTCCCCTCCCTTTACCCTTCCCCTTTCCCTTGCCGGTCGTCTGCGACCGACTGGGAGCGGTGGTGGCGGGGACGGCAGGTACGGCCTTCGCCGATTTCTTGCCCCTGCCCTTCCCCTTACGTACCACTTCCGTCCATTCGTTGGACGGGGTGGTGGCAGGGAGGAGGGTGTCTTCCGCCTGGGAGGAGGACGGCCCCGGCTCGCTCTGCTGCCTCTTAGTCGCCGCAAGCGGCGGTCGGAGGCGTTTCTCCGGCAAGAGCCGGTCCTCGATGCCCGCTAAGCAGGCCCTTGTGAAGGCCCTCTCCTCCATCACAACCTTGCGGATGATATCCTCAAGGTTGGAGGATGGGCCTTCTGCCACAGGGCTCGTCCGGGCCTGTTGTGGCTGGGCCGTGGCTTCAGCCAGCTTCTGATGAAGCTGGCTGACCTCCAACTGCAGCCGATCTACTTTCGCCTGCAGTTGCCGTGTCTCGTCGGTGCTCGTGCGCTGGATCAGCTCCGCGACGACACCGCGCATGCTTGCGGCCCGGCTTTTCAGGGCCTTTTGAAAGGTTCCTTTCAAGTTGGAGGACTTAGAGGCGACCTCCACGATCTCCTCTTCGTCCTCTTCCGCCATCCTCTCTAGCTCGGCGAGAGAGTGGTCTGCGTACAGAACGCGGGACGCACCGTACCCGGACTTAGCTCGGGCGACGTGCGCCCGTTTTTCTTTGGCCGCAACCCGCTCCTCCAGCTCTTGCTGGAGCTGCGCCCGCCGGGCCAGGTCCAACTTGTGTTGGGCGTCCGCGAGCCCAACGACATGGGTATCCGCGGCCACGGTCGTCGGCTTTTTTGCCTTTGACCCCGAGGCTTGGGAACCCCCGGACCCACCACTCAGGTGGACCCGCTTCCGCGAGCGAGAGTCGTTCGCGTCCGACACACTGAACAGTGAGTCGTTGTCGGACGACTCATCCGCCAAAAAGCCTGCCGCAGACGGCGCGCGGCTAGCTTCTGACACCGGAGCGTCGGAGTGGCCCTGAGAAGGGCCTTTGGGTTGGCCCTGAGAAGGGCCTTTTGATTGGCCCTGAGAAGGGCCTTTGGGTTGGCCCTGAGAAGGGCCTTTGGGTTGGCCCTGAGAAGGGCCTTTGGGTTGGCCCTGAGAAGGGCCTTTTGCTTTTCGCCCGGAGGCGCTCCGCGTTATTTTGGACATCGACAATCGTAGTTCGCAAGGCAAAGAGATAGAAGCTACGAGAGCACAGTGCACTTTGGCCGTACCCAGTCTGCCACTCCGTTACGGTGGTCAGAACTGGGCCGTTTCCAGGGGACGCGACGTGGACGCAAGCACTGTGGGGTGGTCCCCCAACCTAACCTAACCTAACCTAACCTAACCTAACCTAACCTAACCTAACCTAACCTTTTTTTTTTTTTTTTTTTTTTTTTTTTTTTATCGCTGGGAAAAAATGCATTACGCATACCCTCCCATCGGGGGATGAGAGGGGTATGTGGGACTCCCCGGGTCTGCTAAGACCCGGTATACCCACTAAAACGACCCAGCGAAAATTCCCGCTTCGTCCTAGTGGCGGGGGACTGGGAAACCGGCATAGCCTTTACGTCCAGTCCTCCGCCGACGATTGCCCTTCATGGCGGGCCCCTCACAGGGGGCCCGGGAATGACCGACAAAGGTGGTGACGGGTGCAATGCGGGCGAAGGCACCCCCGTGCCTGTCGCCCGCCCGTCGCCACCAAGAGGAGGGAGAGGACGGTGCCTTCTCCGACCCCTTCTTCGTCTGCGGAGCGGCGCAGCGAGAGGGTCGTCCTCCCGCTCGCGCTCCGTGACAGGGTGGTTTGGGGAGAAATAGACCCCCACCAGGGCCATGTCTCCCCACGCGGCGGCCACGTATCCCGGTCCCCTCTCTGAGAGCGAGAGGGGAGGGGAGTCAGTGGAAGGCCGCACCACCTGAAGGATGCGATGTTCGACCCTATCCATCAGTCGGACATCGCACCCTCCTCCGCAGCCGCCGCGGGAACGACGGAGCAAGTAGCAGCAGCAGGCCCGGTCGGCACCTGCGCTTTGCCCCGCTTATGGGGAGGATTACAGTTCCTCCCCTTCATTACGTGGCCTGCCGGGCGGCCACTGGCGGCACACACCGCGCAGTGTGGCTTGGCGGCCTCACAAGACACGGCTTTGTGGCCGTTCTTGCCGCAGCGGTAGCACGTGTCCGTCCTGTCTACCGTGGACGGACACATGGGCCGGGTGTGTCCGATGCCGAAGCACCGGAAACACCGCAGAGGCTGGTCCTCGAGGGCCCGGACTGCACCCGAGCTAAACCCGACCAGCAGCCGTCCCTTGGCAAGGACGGCTTTGGCAGCGGCGACCGGGCACTCGAGGCGAATGGTACCCATGCCGCCGCGGCCGGGCCTTATGTCCCGGCCTTGCACCGCTGCGGCGCCACAGCCCCCTACCGCTGCGACAGCCGCCACCACCTCCTCCTTGGTGACGGAGTCGTCGAGCTCCGTCACCTCAATGGCCGCCGATTTGACCGGTCGGGCCACCTTTGCAGAGTCCGCGATGACCTCCTGCAGCTTGGCTGCAAAGAGGTCCGCGTGGGCACTACCCTCTGCCCCCGGAAACTCGAATATTCGAGCCCCGGCTTGGGTCCGCCGGCAAGACACGCTGCCGATCCCGAGTTGGGTGGGATCGGCATTGGCACGCGCCCGCACCAAAACGGACATGTAAGTCTCCCCTCGCTCCGCAGCCTCCGCGGTGAGCGTCACCACGACGGCTGCGGTTTTCGGGGGGACTAGCTTGCCCTTTCCCCTCCCTTTCCCCTTCCCGTTTCCCTTGCCGGTCGTCTGCGACCGGCTGGGGGCAGTGGTGGCGGGGACGGCAGGGACGGCAGGGACAGCCGTCCCCGACTTTTTCCCTTTTCCCTTGCCCTTCCCCCTACGGACCACGTCCGTCCACTCGTTGGACGGGGTGGTGGCAGGGAGAAGGGCATCTTCCGCCTGGGAGGGGGACGGCTCCGGCTTGCTCGGCTGCCTCTTATCCGCCGCAAGTGGCGGTCGGAGGCGTTCCTCCGGCAAGAGCCGGTCCTCGATGCCCGCTAAGCAGGCCCTTGTGAAGGCCCTCTCCTCCATCACAACCTTGCGGATGATATCCTCAAGGTTGGAGGATGGGCCTTCTGCCACAGGGCTCGTCCGGGCCTGTTGTGGCTGGGCCGTGGCTTCAGCCAGCTTCTGATGAAGCTGGCTGACCTCCAACTGCAGGCGATCTACCTTCGCCTGCAGTTGCCGCGTCTCGTCGTTAGTCTTGCGACGGACCAGCTCCGCGACAACACCGCGCAAGCTCGCGGCCCGGCTCTTGAGGGCCTTCTGGAAAGTGCCCTTTAGGTTGGAGGACTTGGAGGCGACCTCCACGATCTCCTCCTCGTCCTCCTCCGCCATCCTCTCCAGCTCCGTAAGAGAGTGGTCCGCGTACAAGACGCGGGACGCACCGTACCCGGACTTGGCCCGAGCGGCGTGCGCCCGCTTCTCCTTGGCGGCAACGTTTTCCTCCAGCTCTAGTTGGAGCTGCGCTCGCCGGGCGAGGTCCAACTGGCGTTGGGCGTCCGCGAGCCCAATGTTATGGGTATCCGCGGCCACGGTCGTTGGCTTTTTAGCCTTAGACCCCGAGGCCTGGGAACCCTCCGACCCACCGCTCAGGTGGACCCGCTTCCGCGACCGACAGCCACTCGCATCCGACATACCAAAAAGCGAGTCGTTATCGGACGACTCGTCCGCCAAAAAGCCTGCCGCAGACGGCGCGCGGCTAGCTACTGACGCCGGAGCGTCGGGGTAGCCCTGAGAAGGGCCTTTTGGTTGGCCCTGAGAAGGGCCTTTGGGTTGGCCCTGAGAAGGGCCTTTGGGTTGGCCCTGAGAAGGGCCTTTGGGTTGGCCCTGAGAAGGGCCTTTGGGTTGGCCCTCAGAAGGGCCTTTTGATTTTCGCCCGGAGGCGCTCCGCGTTATTTTTGACATTCAGACAGCTCGTAGGTTTCAAGGCAAGGATAAAATCGCTACGAGAGCACAGTGCACTTTGGCCGTACCCAGTCTGCCACTCCGTTACGGTGGTCAGAACTGGGCCGTTTCCAGGGGACGCGACGTGGACGCAAGCACTGTGGGGTGGTCCCCCAACCTAACCTAACCTAACCTTTTTTTTTTTTTTTTTTTTTTTTTTTTTTGACGCTGGGAAAAAATGCATTACGCATACCCTCCCATCGGGGGATGAGAGGGGTATGTGGGACTCCCCGGGTCTGACCCGGTATACCCACTAAAACGACCCAGCGACATTCCCGCTTCGTCCGAGTGGCGGGGGACTGGGAAACCGGCATAGCCTTTACGTCCAGTCCTCCGCCGACGATTGCCCTTCATGGCGGGCCCCTCGCAGGGGCCCGGGAATGACTGACGAAGGTGGTGACGGGTGCAATGCGGGCGAGGGCACCCCCGTGCCTGTCGCCCGCCCGTCGCCACCACGAGGAGGGAGAGGACGATGCCTTCTCCGACCCCTTCTTCGTCTGTGGAGCGGCACAGCGAGAGGGTCGACCTCCCGCTCGCGCTTCGTGAGAGGGCGGTTTGGGGAGAAAAAGACCCCCACCAGGGCCATGTCTCCCCACGCGGCGGCCACGTATCCCGGTCCCCTCTCTAAGAGCGAGAGGGGAGGGGAGTCAGTGGAAGACCGCACCACCTGAAGGATGCGATGTTCGACCCTATCCATCAGTCGGACATCGCACCCTCCTCCGCAGCCGCCGCAGGAACGACGGAGCGGCCAATCGGCGCGTGCGCTTTGCCTCGCTTAGGGGGAGGATTACATTTCCTCCCCTTCATGACGTGGCCTGCCAGGCGACCACTGGCGGCACACACCGCACAGTGTGGCGTGGCGGCCTCACAAGAGACGGCTTTGTGACCGTTCTTGCCGCAGCGGTAGCAAGTGTCCGTCCTGTCTACCGTGGACGGACACATGGGCCGGGTGTGTCCGATGCCGAAGCACCGGAAACACCGCAGAGGCTGGTCCTCGAGGGCCCGGACTGCACCCGAGCTAATCCCGACCGGCAGCCGTCCCTTGACTAGGACGGCTTTGGCAGCGGCGACTGGGCACTCAAGGCGAATGGTGCCCATACCGCTGCGGCCGGGCCTTATGTCCCGGCTTCGGACCGCTGCGGCGCCACAGCCCCCCACCGCTGCGACCGCCGCCACCACCTCCTCCTTGGTGACGGAGTCGTCGAGCTCCGTCACCTCAATGGCCGCCGACTTTACTGGTCGGGCCACCTTGGCCGAGTCTGCGATGACCTCTTGCAGCTTTGCTGCGAAGAGGTCCGCATGGGCACTCCCCTCGGCCCCCGGGAACTCGAAAATTCGAGCCCCAGTTTGTGTCCGCCGGCAAGACACGCTGCCGATCCCCAGTTGGGTGGGATCGGCATTAGCACGCGCCCGCACCAAAACTGACATATATGTCTCCCCTCGCTCCGCAGCCTCCGCGGTGAGCGTCACCACGACGGCTGCGGTTTTTGGGGGGACAAGCCTCCCTTTTCCCCTTCCTTTTCCCTTCCCGTTTCCCTTGCCGGTCGTCTGCGACCGGCTGGGTGCAGTGGTGGCGGGGATGGCAGGGACGGCAGGGACAGCCGTCGCCGACTTTTTCCCTTTGCCCTTCCCCCTACGGACCACGTCCGTCCACTCGTTGGACGGGGTGGTGGCAGGGAGAAGGACATCGACCGCCTGGGAGGGGGACGGCTCCGGCTCGCTCGGCTGCCTCTTATCCACCGCAAGCGGCGGTCGGAGGCGTTTCTCCGGCAAGAGCCGGTCCTCGATGCCCGCTAAGCAGGCCCTTGTGAAGGCCCTCTCCTCCATGACAACCTTGCGCATGATATCCTCAAGGTTGGAGGATGGGCCTTCTGCCGCAGGGCTCGTCCAGGCCTGTTGTGGCTGGGCCGTGGCTTCAGCCAGCTTCTGATGAAGCTGGCTGACCTCCGACTGCAGGCGATCCACCTTCGCCTGCAATTGCCGTGTCTCGTCGGTGGTCTTTCGTCGGACTAGCTCCGCGACGACACCGCGCAGGCTAGCGGCCCGGCTCTTGAGGGCCTTCTGGAAGGTCCCCTTCAAGTTGGAGGACTTAGAGGCGACCTCCACGATCTCCTCCTCGTCCTCCTCCGCCATTCTCTCTAGCTCCTCTAAAGAGTGGTCCGCGTATATAACGCGGGACGCACCGTACCCGGACTTGGCCCGGGTGACGTGCGCCCGCTTCTCTTTGGCGGCTACCTTCTCCTCCAGCTCTTGCTGGAGCTGCGCTCGCCGGAACAGGTCCAGCTGGCGTTGAGCGTCCGCGAGCCCAACGTTGTGGGTATCTGCGGCCACGGTCGTCGGCTTTTTAGCCTTCGAACCCGAGGCTTGAGAACCCTCTGATCCACCACTCAGGTGGACCCGCTTCCGCGAGCGAGAGCCGCTCGCGTCCGACACACCAAAAAGCGAGTCGTTATCGGATGACTCGTCCGCTAAGAAGCCAGCCGCAGACGGCGCGCGGCTTGCTTCTGACGCCGGAGCGTCGGAGTGGCCCTGATAAGGGCCTTTTAGGTGGCCCTGAGAAGGGCCTTTCGGTTGGCCCTGAGAAGGGCCTTTGGATTGGCCCTGAGAAGGACCTTTGGGTTGGCCCTGAGAAGGGCCTTGGGGTTGGCCCTGAGAAGGACCTTTGGGTTGGCCCTGAGAAGGGCCTTTGGGTTGGCCCTGAGAAGGGCCTTTGGGCTGGCCCTGAGAAGGGCCTTTTGATTTTCGCCCGGAGGCGCTCCGCGTTATTTTCGACATTTTCCGACAGCTCGTAGTTCGCAAGGCAAGATATTATGGAAGCTACGAGAGCACAGTGCACTTTGGCCGTACCCAGTCTGCCACTCCGTTACGGTGGTCAGAACTGGGCCGTTTCCAGGGGACGCGACGTGGACGCAAGCACTGTGGGGTGGTCCCCCAACCTAACCTAACCTAACCTAACCTAACCTAACCTAACCGTTCTTATTTATTTTTTTTTTTTTTTTTTTTTTACATTTTGAAAATGGTTTTAATATGTTCAGTTACTTATTTGTAAAAATGCTACATACAATTATAAATTAACCTAACCTTTTTTTTTTTTTTTTTTTTTTTTTTTTTTTTTTTTTTTTTTTTTTTTTTTTTTTGACGCTGGGAAAAAATGCATTACGCATACCCTCCCATCGGGGGATGAGAGGGGTATGTGGGACTCCCCGGGTCTGACCCGGTATACCCACTAAAACGACCCAGCGAAAATTCCCGCTTCGTCCTAGTGGCGGGGGACTGGGAAACCGGCATAGCCTTTACGTCCAGTCCTCCGCCGACGATTGCCCTTCATGGCGGGCCCCTCACAGGGGGCCCGGGAATGACCGACGAAGGTGGTGACGGGTGCAATGCGGGCGAAGGCACCCCCGTGCCTGTCGCCCGCCCGTCGCCACCAAGAGGAGGGAGAGGACGGTGCCTTCTCCGACTCCTTCTTCGTCTGCGGAGCGGCGCAGCGAGAGGGTCGTCCTCCCGCTCGCGCTCCGTGACAGGGTGGTTTGGGGAGAAATAGACCCCCACCAGGGCCATGTCTCCCCATGCGGCCACCACGTATCCCGGTCCCCTCTCTGAGAGCGAGAGGGGAGGGGAGTCAGTGGAAAGGCCGCACCACCTGAAGGATGCGATGTTCGACCCTATCCATCAGTCGGACATCGCACCCTCCTCCGCAGCCGCCGCAGGAACGACGGAGCGGCCAATCGGCGCGTGCGCTTTGCCTCGCTTAGGAGGAGGATTACATTTTCTCCCCTTCATCACGTGGCCTGCCAGGCGACCACTGGCGGCACACACCGCGCAGTGTGGCGTGGCGGCCTCACAAGAGACGGCTTTGTGGCCGTTCTTGCCGCAGCGGTAGCACGTGTCCGTCCTGTCTACCGTGGACGGACACATGGGTCGGGTGTGCCCGATGCCGAAGCACCGGAAACACCGCAGAGGCTGGTCCTCGAGGGCCCGGACTGCACCCGAGCTAATCCCGACCGGCAGCCGCCCCTTGGCAAGGACGGCTTTGGCTGCGGCGACTGGGCACTCGAGGCGAATGGTGCCCATGCCGCCGCGGCCGGGCCTTATGTCCCGGCCTTGCACCGCCGCGGCGCCACAGCCCCCTATCGCTGCGACCGCCGCCACCACCTCCTCCTTGGTGACGGAGTCGTCGAGCTCCGTCACCTCAATGGCCGCCGACTTTACCGGTCGGGCCACCTTGGCCGAGTCTGCGATGACCTCTTGCAGCTTTGCTGCGAAGAGGTCCGCATGGGCACTCCCCTCGGCCCCCGGGAACTCGAAAATTCGAGCCCCAGCTTGTGTCCGCCGGCAAGACACGCTGCCGATCCCCAGTTGGGTGGGATCGGCATTAGCACGCGCCCGCACCAAGACTGACATATATGTCTCCCCTCGCTCCGCAGCCTCCGCGGTGAGCGTCACCACGACGGCTGCGGTTTTTGGGGGGACAAGCCTCCCTTTTCCCCTTCCTTTTCCCTTCCCGTTTCCCTTGCCGGTCGTCTGTGACCGGCTGGGTGCAGTGGTGGCGGGGACGGCAGGGACGGCAGGGACAGCCGTCGCCGACTTTTTCCCTTTGCCCTTTCCCTTGCGGACCACATCCGTCCACTCGTTGGACGGGGTGGTGGCAGGGAGTAGGGTGTCTTCCGCCTGGGAGGAGGACGGCCCCGGCTCACTCGGCTGCCTCTTATCCGCCGCAAGCGGCGGTCGGAGGCGCTTCTCCGGCAAGAGCCGGTCCTCGATGCCCGCTAAGCAGGCCCTTGTGAAGGCCCTCTCCTCCATCACAACCTTGCGGATGATATCCTCAAGGTTGGAGGATGGGCCTTCTGCCGCAGGGCTTGTCCGGGCCTCTTGTGGCCGGGCCGTGGCTTCGGCCAGCTTCTGATGAAGCTGGCTGACCTCCGACTGCAGGCGATCGACCTTCGCCTGCAGTTGCCGCGTCTCGTCGGTGGTCTTGCGACGCACCAGCTCCGCGATGACACCGCGCAAGCTCGCGGCCCGGCTCTTGAGGGCCTTCTGGAAGGTCCCCTTAAGATTGGAGGACTTAGAGGCGACCTCCATGATCTCCTCCTCGTCCTCCTCCGCCATTTTTTCGAGCTCCTCAAGGGAGTGGTCCGCGTAGGTAACGCGGGACGCACCGTACCCGGACTTGGCCCGGGTGACGTGCGCCCGCTTCTCTTTGGCAGCGACCTTCTCCTCCAGCTCTTGCTGGAGGTGCGCTCGCCGGGCCAGGTCCAACTTGCGTTGGGCGTCCGCGAGCCCAACATTGTGGGTATCCGCGGCCACGGTCGTTGGCTTTTTTGCCTTGGACCCCGAGGCCTGGGAACCCTCGGACCCACCGCTCAGGTGGACCCGCTTCCGCGAGCGAGAGCCGCTCGCGTCCGACACACTAAACAGTGAGTCGTTGTCAGACGACTCGTCCGCCAAGAAGCCTGCCGCAGACGGCGCGCGGCTAGCTTCAGACGCCGTAACGTCGGGGTGGCCCTGAGAAGGGCCTTTTGGTTGGCCCTGAGAAGAGCCGTTTGGTTGGCCCTGAGAAGGGCCTTTGGGTTGGCCCTGAGAAGGGCCTTTGGGTTGGCCCTGAGAAGGGCCTTTGGGTTGGCCCTGAGAAGGGCCTTGGAGTTGGCCCTGAGAAGGGCCTTGGGGTTGGCCCTGAGAAGGGCCTTTGGGTTGGCCCTCAGAAGGGCCTTTTGGTTTTCGCCCGGAGGCGCTCCGCGTTAATTTTGGCATTTTCCAGCAAGCTCGTAAATCGCAAGTCAAGGGTATAATCGATACGAGAGCACAGTGCTCTTTGGCCGTACCCAGTCTGCCACTCCGTTACGGTGGTCAGAACTGGGCCGTTTCCAGGGGACGCGACGTGGACGCAAGCACTGTGGGGTGGTCCCCCAACCTAACCTAACCTTTTTTTTTTTTTTTTTTTTTTTTTTTTTTTTTTTTTTACGCTGGGAAAAAATGCATTACGCATACCCTCCCATCGGGGGATGAGAGGGGTATGTGGGACTCCCCGGGTCTGACCCGGTATACCCACTAAAACGACCCAGCGAAAATTCCCGCTTCGTCCTAGTGGCGGGGGACTGGGAAACCGGCATAGCCTTTACGTCCAGTCCTCCGCCGACGATTGCCCTTCATGGCGGGCCCCTCGCAGGGGGCCCGGGAATGACCGACGAAGGTGGTGACGGGTGCAATGCGGGCGAAGGCACCCCCGTGCCTGTCGCCCGCCCATCGCCACCAAGAGGAGGGAGAGGACGGTGCCTTCTCCGACCCCTTCTTCGTATGCGGAGCGGCGCAGCGAGAGGGTCGTCCTCCCGCTCGCGCTCCGTGACAGGGTGGTTTGGGGAGAAATAGACCCCCACCAGGGCCATGTCTCCCCACGCGGCGGCCACGTATCCCGGTCCCCTCTCTGAGAGCGAGAGGGGAGGGGAGTCAGTGGAAGGCCGCACCACCTGAAGGATGCGATGTTCGACCCTATCCATCAGTCGGACATCGCACCCTCCTCCGCAGCCGCCGCGGGAACGACGGAGCAAGTAGCAGCAGCAGCAGGCCCGGTCGGCACCTGCGCTTTGCCCCGCTTATGGGGAGGATTACAGTTCCTCCCCTTCATTACGTGGCCTGCCGGGCGGCCACTGGCGGCACACACCGCGCAGTGTGGCTTGGCAGCCTCACAAGACACGGCTTTGTGGCCGTTCTTGCCGCAGCGGTAGCACGTGTCCGTCCTGTCTACCGTGGACGGACACATGGGCCGGGTGTGTCCGATGCCGAAGCACCGGAAACACCGCAGAGGCTGGTCCTCGAGTGCCCGGACTGCACCCGAGCTAAACCCGACCAGCAGCCGTCCCTTGGCAAGGACGGCTTTGGCAGCGGCGACTGGGCACTCGAGGCGAATGGTACCCATGCCACCGCGGCCGGGCCTTATGTCCCGGCTTTGCACCGCTGCGGCACCACAGCCCCCTACCGCTGCGACCGCCGCCACCACCTCCTCCTTGGTGACGGAGTCGTCGAGCTCCATCACCTCAATGGCCACCGACTTGACTGGTCGGGCCACCTTGGCCGAGTCTGCGATGACCTCTTGCAGCTTTGCTGCGAAGAGGTCCGCATGGGCACTCCCCTCGGCCCCCGGGAACTCGAAAATTCGAGCCCCGGCTTGTGTCCGCCGGCAAGACACGCTGCCGATCCCCAGTTGGGTGGGATCGGCATTGGCACGCGCCCGCATCAGAATCGACATATAAGTCTCCCCTCGCTCCGCAGCCTCCGCGGTGAGCGTCACCACGACGGCTGCGGTTTTTGGGGGGACAAGCTTCCCTTTTCCCCTCCCTTTCCCCTTCCCGTTTCCCTTGCCGGTCGTCTGCGACCGGCTGGGGGCAGTGGTGGCGGGGACGGCAGGGACGGCAGGGACAGCCGTCGCCGACTTTTTCCCTTTGCCCTTCCCCTTACGGACCACGTCCGTCCACTCGTTGGACGGGGTGGTGGCAGGGAGAAGGGCGTCATCCGCTTGGGAGCAGGACGGCCCTGGCTCACACTGCCTTTTATCCGCCGCAAGCGGCGGTCGGAGGCGTTTCACGGGCAAGAGCCGGTCCTCAATCCCTGCAAGGCAGGCTCTTGTGAAGGCCCTCTCCTCCATCACAACCTTGCGGATGATATCCTCAAGGTTGGAGGGTGGGCCTTCTGTCGTAGGGCTCGACTGGGCCTGTTGTGGCCTGGCCGTGGCTTCAGCCAGCTTCTCATGAAGTTGGCTGACCTCCGATTGCAGGCGATCCACCTTCGCCTGCAGTTGCCGCGTCTCGTCGGTGGTTTTTCGTCGGACCAGCTCCGCCACGACACCGCGCAGGCTAGCCGCCCGGCTCTTGAGGGCCTTCTGGAAGGTCCCCTTCAAATTGGAGGACTTAGAGGCGACCTCCACGATCTCCTCCTCGTCCTCCTCCGCCATTCTCTCTAGTTCCTCTAAGGAGTGGTCCGCGTATATAACGCGGGACGCACCGTACCCGGACTTGGCCCGGGTGACGTGCGCCCGCTTCTCTTTGGCGGCTACCTTCTCCTCCAGCTCTTGCTGGAGCTGCGCTCGCCGGAACAGGTCCAACTGGCGTTGGGCGTCCGCGAGCCCAACGTTGTGGGTATCCGCGGCCACGGGCGTCAGCTTTTTCGCCTTCGACCCCGAGGCTTGGGAGCCCTCGGACCCACCGCTCAGGTGGACCCGCTTCCGCGACCGAATGTCGTACGCGTCCGACCCACTAAAAAGTGAGTCGTTATCGGACGACTCGTCCGCCAAGAAGCCAGCCGCAGACGGCGCGCGGCTTGCTTCTGACGCCGGAGCGTCGGAGTGGCCCTGAGAAGGGCCTTTTAGGTGGCCCTGAGAAGGGCCTTTGGGTTGGCCCTGAGAAGGACCTTTGGATTGGCCCTGAGAAGGACCTTTGGGTTGGCCCTGAGAAGGGCCTTTGGGTTGGCCCTGAGAAGGGCCTTTGGGTTGGCCCTGAGAAGGGCCTTTGGGTTGGCCCTGAGAAGGGCCTTTGGGTTGGCCCTGAGAAGGGCCTTTTGATTTTCGCCCGGAGGCGCTCCGCGTTGGTTTCGACATGATATCCGACAGTTCGTAGCTACAAGGCATAAAATCGCTACGAGAGCACAGTGCACTTTGGCCGTACCCAGTCTGCCACTCCGTTACGGTGGTCAGAACTGGGCCGTTTCCAGGGGACGCGACGTGGACGCAAGCACTGTGGGGTGGTCCCCCAACCTAACCTTTTTTTTTTTTTTTTTTTTTTTTTGACGCTGGGAAAAAATGCATTACGCATACCCTCCCATCGGGGGATGAGAGGGGTATGTGGGACTCCCCGGGTCTGACCCGGTATACCCACTAAAACGACCCAGCGAAAATTCCCGCTTCGTCCTAGTGGCGGGGGACTGGGAAACCGGCATAGCCTTTACGTCCAGTCCTCCGCCGACGATTGCCCTTCATGGCGGGCCCCTCACAGGGGGCCCGGGAATGACCGACGAAGGTGGTGATGGGTGGAATGCGGGCGAAGGCACCCCCGTGCCTGTCGCCCGCCCGTCGCCACCAAGAGGAGGGAGAGGACGGTGCCTTCTCCGACCCCTTCTTCGTCTGCGGAGCGGCGCAGCGAGAGGGTCGTCCTCCCGCTCGCGCTCCGTGACAGGGTGGTTTGGGGAGAAATAGACCCCCACCAGGGCCATGTCTCCCCACGCGGCGGCCACGTATCCCGGTCCCCTCTCTGAGAGCGAGAGGGGAGGGGAGTCAGTGGAAGGCCGCACCACCTGAAGGATGCGATATTCGACCCTATCCATCAGTCGGACATCGCACCCTCCTCCGCAGCCGCCGCGGGAACGACGGAGCAAGTAGCAGCAGCAGCAGGCCCGGTCGGCACCTGCGCTTTGCCCCGCTTATGGGGAGGATTACAGTTCCTCCCCTTCATTACGTGGCCTGCCGGGCGGCCACTGGCGGCACACACCGCGCAGTGTGGCTTGGCGGCCTCACAAGACACGGCTTTGTGGCCGTTCTTGCCGCAGCGGTAGCACGTGTCCGTCCTGTCTACCGTGGACGGACACATGGGCCGGGTGTGTCCGATGCCGAAGCACCGGAAACACCGCAGAGGCTGGTCCTCGAGGGCCCGGACTGCACCCGAGCTAAACCCGACCAGCAGCCGTCCCTTGGCAAGGACGGCTTTGGCAGCGGCGACCGGGCACTCGAGGCGAATGGTACCCATGCCGCCGCGGCCGGGCCTTATGTCCCGGCCTTGCACCGCTGCGGCGCCACAGCCCCCTACCGCTGCGACAGCCGCCACCACCTCCTCCTTGGTGACAGAGTCGTCGAGCTCCGTCACCTCAATGGCCGCCGATTTGACCGGTCGGGCCACCTTTGCAGAGTCCGCGATGACCTCCTGCAGCTTGGCTGCAAAGAGGTCCGCGTGGGCACTACCCTCTGCCCCCGGAAACTCGAATATTCGAGCCCCGGCTTGGGTCCGCCGGCAAGACACGCTGCCGATCCCGAGTTGGGTGGGATCGGCATTGGCACGCGCCCGCACCAAAACGGACATGTAAGTCTCCCCTCGCTCCGCAGCCTCCGCGGTGAGCGTCACCACGACGGCTGCGGTTTTCGGGGGGACTAGCTTGCCCTTTCCCCTCCCCTTCCCCTTCCCGTTTCCCTTGCCGGTCGTCTGCGACCGGCTGGGGGCAGTGGTGGCGGGGACGGCAGGGACGGCAGGGACAGCCGTCCCCGACTTTTTCCCTTTTCCCTTGCCCTTCCCCCTACGGACCACGTCCGTCCACTCGTTGGACGGGGTGGTGGCAGGGAGAAGGGCATCTTCCGCCTGGGAGGGGGACGGCTCCGGCTTGCTCGACTGCCTCTTATCCGCCGCAAGTGGCGGTCGGAGGCGTTCCTTCGGCAAGAGCCGGTCCTCGATGCCCGCTAAGCAGGCCCTTGTGAAGGCCCTCTCCTCCATCACAACCTTGCGGATGATATCCTCAAGGTTGGAGGATGGGCCTTCTGCCACAGGGCTCGTCCGGGCCTGTTGTGGCTGGGCCGTGGCTTCAGCCAGCTTCTGATGAAGCTGGCTGACCTCCAACTGCAGGCGATCTACCTTCGCCTGCAGTTGCCGCGTCTCGTCGTTAGTCTTGCGACGGACCAGCTCCGCGACAACACCGCGCAAGCTCGCGGCCCGGCTCTTGAGGGCCTTCTGGAAAGTGCCCTTTAGGTTCGAGGACTTGGAGGCGACCTCCACGATCTCCTCCTCGTCCTCCTCCGCCATCCTCTCCAGCTCCGTAAGAGAGTGGTCCGCGTACAAGACGCGGGACGCACCGTACCCGGACTTGGCCCGAGCGGCGTGCGCCCGCTTCTCCTTGGCGGCAACCTTTTCCTCCAGCTCTAGCTGGAGCTGCGCTCGCCGGGCGAGGTCCAACTGGCGTTGGGCGTCCGCGAGCCCAACGTTATGGGTATCCGCGGCCACGGTCGTTGGCTTTTTAGCCTTAGACCCCGAGGCCTGGGAACCCTCCGACCTACCGCTCAGGTGGACCCGCTTCCGCGACCGACAGCCACTCGCATCCGACATACCAAAAAGCGAGTCGTTATCTGACGACTCGTCCGCCAAAAAGCCTGCCGCAGACGGCGCGCGGCTAGCTACTGACGCCGGAGCGTCGGGGTAGCCCTGAGAAGGGCCTTTTGGTTGGCCCTGAGAAGGGCCTTTGGGTTGGCCCTGAGAAGGGCCTTTGGGTTGGCCCTGAGAAGGGCCTTTGGGTTGGCCCTGAGAAGGGCCTTTGGGTTGGCCCTGAGAAGGGCCTTTGGGTTGGCCCTCAGAAGGGCCTTTTGGTTTTCGCCCGGAGGCGCTCCGCGTTATTTTCGACATTCAGACAGCTCGTAGGTTTCAAGGCAAGGTCCCCCAACCTAACCTTTTTTTTTTTTTTTTTGACGCTGGGAAAAAATGCATTACGCATACCCTCCCATCGGGGGATGAGAGGGGTATGTGGGACTCCCCGGGTCTGACCCGGTATACCCACTAAAACGACCCAGCGACATTCCCGCTTCGTCCGAGTGGCGGGGGACTGGGAAACCGGCATAGCCTTTACATCCAGTCCTCCGCCGACGATTGCCCTTCATGGCGGGCCCCTCACAGGGGCCCGGGAATGACTGACGAAGGTGGTGACGGGTGCAATGCGAGCGAGGGCACCCCCGTGCCTGTCGCCCGCCCGTCGCCACCACGAGGAGGGAGAAGACGGTGCCTTCTCCGACCCCTTCTTCGTCTGTGGAGCGGCACAGCGAGAGGGTCGACCTCCCGCTCGCGCTTCGTGAGAGGGTGGTTTGGGGAGAAATAGACCCCCACCAGGGCCATGTCTCCCCACGCGGCGGCCACGTATCCCGGTCCCCTCTCTAAGAGCGAGAGGGGAGGGGAGTCAGTGGAAGACCGCACCACCTGAAGGATGCGATGTACGACCCTATCCATCAGTCGGACATCGCACCCTCCTCCGCAGCCGCCGCAGGAACGACGGAGCGGCCAATCGGCGCGTGCGCTTTGCCTCGCTTAGGGGGAGGATTACATTTCCTCCCCTTCATAACGTGGCCTGCAAGGCGACCACTGGCGGCACACACCGCGCAGTGTGGCGTGGCGGCCTCACAAGAGACGGCTTTGTGGCCGTTCTTGCCGCAGCGGTAGCACGTGTCCGTCCTGTCTACCGTGGACGGACACATGGGTCGGGTGTGTCCGATGCCGAAGCACCGGAAACACCGCAGAGGCTGGTCCTCGAGGGCCCGGACTGCACCCGAGCTAATCCCGACCGGCAGCCGTCCCTTGGCAAGGACGGCTTTGGCAGCGGCGACTGGGCACTCGAGGCGAATGGTGCCCATGCCGCCGCGGCCGGGCCTTATGTCCCGGCCTTGCACCGCCGCGGCCTCACAGCCCCCTATCGCTGCGACCGCCGCCACCACCTCCTCCTTGGTGACGGAGTCGTCGAGCTCCGTCACCTCAATGGCCGCCGACTTGATTGGTCGGGCCACCTTGGCCGAGTCTGCGATGACCTCCTGCAGCTTTGCTGCGAAGAGGTCCGCATGGGCACTCCCCTCGGCCCCCGGGAACTCGAAAATTCGAGCCCCGGCTTGTGTCCGCCGGCAAGACACGCTGCCGATCCCCAGTTGGGTGGGATCGGCATTGGCACGCGCCCGCACCAAAACTGACATATATGTCTCCCCTCGCTCCGCAGCCTCCGCGGTGAGCGTCACCACGACGGCTGCGGTTTTTGGGGGGACAAGCTTCCCTTTTCCCCTCCCTTTCCCCTTCCCGTTTCCCTTGCCGGTCGTCTGCGACCGGCGGGGGGCAGTGGTGGCGGGGACGGCAGGGACGGCAGGGACAGCCGTCACCGACTTTTTCCCTTTGCCCTTCCCCCTACGGACCACGTCCGTCCACTCGTTGGACGGGGTGGTGGCAGGGAGAAGGGCATCGACCGCCTGGGAGGTGGACGGCTTCGGCTCGCTCGGCTGCCTCTTATCCGCCGCAAGCGGTGGTCGGAGGCGTTTCTCCGGCAAGAGCCGGTCCTCGATGCCCGATAAGCAGGCCCTTGTGAAGGCCCTCTCCTCCATGACAACCTTACGGATGATATCCTCAAGGTTGGAGGATGGGCCTTCTGCCGCAGGGCTCGTCCAGGCCTGTTGTGGCTGGGCCGTGGCTTCAGCCAGCTTCTGATGAAGCTGGCTGACCTCCGACTGCAGGCGATTCACCTTCGCCTGCAATTGCCGTGTCTCATCGGTGGTCTTTCGTCGGACTAGCTCCGCGACGACACCGCGCAGGCTAGCGGCCCGGCTCTTGAGGGCCTTCTGGAAGGTCCCCTTCAAGTTGGAGGACTTAGAGGCGACCTCCACGATCTCCTCCTCGTCCTCCTCCGCCATTCTCTCTAGCTCCTCTAAAGAGTGGTCCGCGTATATAACCCGGGACGCACCGTACCCGGACTTGGCCCGGGTGACGTGCGCCCGCTTCTCTTTGGCGGCTACCTTCTCCTCCAGCTCTTGCTGGAGCTGCGCTCGCCGGAACAGGTCCAGCTGGCGTTGAGCGTCCGCGAGCCCAACGTTGTGGGTATCTGCGGCCACGGTCGTCGGCTTTTTAGCCTTCGAACCCGAGGCTTGAGAACCCTCTGATCCACCACTCAGGTGGACCCGCTTCCGCGAGCGAGAGCCGCTCGCGTCCGACACACCAAAAAGCGAGTCGTTATCGGATGACTCGTCCGCTAAGAAGCCAGCCGCAGAAGGCGCGCGGCTTGCTTCTGACGCCGGAGCGTCGGAGTGGCCCTGATAAGGGCCTTTTAGGTGGCCCTGAGAAGGGCCTTTGGGTTGGCCCTGAGAAGGGCCTTTGGATTGGCCCTGAGAAGGACCTTTGGGTTGGCCCTGAGAAGGGCCTTGGGGTTGGCCCTGAGAAGGACCTTTGGGTTGGCCCTGAGAAGGGCCTTTGGGTTGGCCCTGAGAAGGGCCTTTGGGTTGGCCCTGAGAAGGGCCTTTTGATTTTCGCCCGGAGGCGCTCCGCGTAAGTTTAGACATTCGACAATCGTAGTTCGCAAGGCAAGCAGTAAGAAGCTACGAGAGCACAGTGCACTTTGGCCGTACCCAGTCTGCCACTCCGTTACGGTGGTCAGAACTGGGCCGTTTCCAGGGGACGCGACGTGGACGCAAGCACTGTGGGGTGGTCCCCCCCCCCCAACCTAACCTAACCTTTTTTTTTTTTTTTTTTTTTTTTTTTTTTTTTTTTTTTTTTTTTTATCGCTGGGAAAAAATGCATTACGCATACCCTCCCATCGGGGGATGAGAGGGGTATGTGGGACTCCCCGGGTCTGACCCGGTATACCCACTAAAACGACCCAGCGACATTCCCGCTTCGTCCGAGTGACGGGGGACTGGGAAACCGGCATAGCCTTTACGTCCAGTCCTCCGCCGACGATTGCCCTTCATGGCGGGCCCCTCACAGGGGCCCGGGAATGTTCGACGAAGGTGATGACGGGTGCAATGCGGGCGAAGGCACCCCCGTGCCTGTCGCCCGCCCGTCGCCACCATGAGGAGGGAGAGGACGGCGCCCTCTCCGACCCCTTCTTCGTCTGCGGAGCGGCGCAGCGAGAGGGTCGTCCTCCCGCGCGCGCTCCGCCTCCTCCTTTTGTGAGATTACGTCCTCGCAAAAGGAGGCGACCGCTGCCCAGGCCTCCTCGCTCCCCAGCATGGCGTTGACGACGCCGGGAAGCGAGAGGTCCGGTCCGATTTCCGCGGTCAGACCGCGGCGCAACTCGGACCAAGCTGGGCACACCTCCAGGATGTGCTGCACCGTGTCCTCCGGCGCGCCGCAGTCGTGGCACGCCGGGGTTTCCTCCCTCCCGATCCGGTGCAGGTGCGATCCGAAACAGCCATGCCCGGATAACACCTGCACCAGACGGAACGAGAGAAAACCGTGGGACCGCTCGAGCCAGCTCCGTAGAACCGGACCGAGCGCGTCCAACGTCCGGCGGCCAAAGGTGGCGGCGGCGAGGTCCTCCGTCCAATGGAGGATGATAGCGTCCCTCGCCTCCCGCCGCACGGCCTCCCGCTCTTCGGCGACGGGGCGCTCCCCGAGAGCCTTTCGGCGCGCCGTCCACTCGTACACTCTGGCGAGCACCCATGCCTCCAACTCCCAAGGAGGGGTGCCGGCCAGAGCGCATGCCGCCGAGAAGCCTACCGAGCGGTAGGCCCTCGCCACCCGCTGTGCAATGGCCCTTTGGGGCCTGCGGATGGCAGTCGCATTCTCCCTCCTGTGGAGGGAGTCCGCCCAGATGGGGGCCCCGTAAAGGGCCATGCTCCTCAGTATGCCTGCGTACAGGCGCCGGCATTTCGCCTTGGGCCCCCCCAGGTTCGGGAGGAGCCACGAGAGGGCGTTCGCGGCCTTCAACAGGCGCGTCGACAGCCCGCTGAAGTGCGGGCCGAAGCGCCACCTGTCGTCCAGCACCAGCCCCAGATACTTCATCTGGGGCTGGACTCCTATCCTGACGCCCTCCACAATTATGTGGGCGTCGGGAGGGCAGCGCTGCCGAGGCCCGCGAAAGAACACGGCCTCGGTCTTGTGCAGCGCCACCTTCAATCCCAGGCGGCGGATCCTCTCTGCAACCAAGGATCCGCCAGCCGAGGCCAGACAGGCCGCGTCGGCAAAGTTCCTCCCCCGGGCAGTGAGGAGAGTGTCATCCGCGTAGCAGATGACACTCGTGCCCTGGAGGAGGGCTCCGCGCAGGAGCCAGTTGAACCCGATGTTCCACAAGGGAGGGCCAAGCACCGACCCCTGCGGAACACCGGACTCTGCGCCGTACCGCCTCACCGTGGCCGTCTTGTCCACTAGGAGGACTTCTCGGTCCTCCAGGTAGCTGGCCAGGAGGTCCCGCAGGTATTGGGGCACTCCGTGATACCGGAGCGCCTCCAATATCGTCGAGTGGGGGACGGAGTTGAAGGCGTTGGCAATGTCGAACGACACCGCCAGCACTCCGTCCCCCGCCTCCACCGCCTCCTTCACCTGGCCCTTGAGTAGGGCCAGTGCGTCGATCGTCGAACGCCCTCGACGGAAGCCGAATTGGGCGTCCGACAGATCCGGCCCCACCCCCCGCAAATGGCTATCAAGCCGGGAGGCGACAATCCCCTCGAACAGTTTACCGACCTCATCGAGCAGGACGACGGGCCGGTATGCCGAGGGGGAGTCCAGCGGGCGGCCCTCCTTTCGGAGGAGGCATAACTGCCCCTCCTTCCACAGTTTCGGGAACCTCCCAGCCGTAAAGCACGCGCTGAAGAGGTCCCGAAACCTGTCCTCCATGCCGGAGGCGGCGATCGCCAGCACCCGTGCGGGGACGCCGTCTGGTCCGGGGGCCGTCTTTTTTGCTCGGAGGCTGAGCACCCCCGCGTATAACTCCGCCACCGTCACCGGGGGGACGTCCTCCTCCTCCGGCGTAACCGCCCCTTGCGGGGGATCCATCGTTGGTGGGGTGTAGTCGGTCCTGCGCGGAAACAGGGACCGGACCACCCCATCCAGCAACGGTGGATCGAGGGTCTCCGACAGTGGGGGACCATAGGGGCGTAGCTGGTTCCGCGCTGCCTTGTATGGTCTCCCATAGGGGTCCCTGTCGAGACCCTCCAACATCTCGGCTCTCGCCGAGTCTTGTGCAGCGCCCATTGCAGACTTGAGGGCCGTCGTCGCCTCTCGGTAAGAGGCGTATAGGCGGTCCTCTTCCTCCCGGTCTCGGTTTTGGGCGCTGCGCCGTCGGCTCCGCGTGTAGGCCCTTCTGGCCGCCACGCAGGTGGCCCGGAGTCCCTCCAGCTCCTCCGTCCACCAATAGACGGCACGACGGGGAGGCGGACGGCGAGACCGAGGCATGCTGGAGTTGCACACCTCGGTCAGGGACCCCCTGAGCTGGACCGCTGCAGCGTCCACGTTCAGGACCTCGACAGGGGGCGACAGCCAGTCCTGGAGGAAGGCCGCCTCCTTGGCTGCCTCCCGGTCCAGGCGGGTGAGTGCCCACCGCGGGAAGGGAGATTGCCCAGCACGGGTCATCCCCCTCCCCCCCTGCTGGATGGAGATGTCGAACCGCACATATCGGTGGTCCGACAACGTCTCCACCATCTCTACCCGCCAGTTGACGACGCGGGCGGCCAGCGCGGGGGTGGCAAACGAGACGTCCACCACCGACCCACCCTGTTGCCGCACACACGTGTGGACTGCCCCCCTGTTGAGGAGGGACACACCGCAGGAGGCCGCCCAAAACTCGACGGCGCGTCCCCGGACGTTGCAACCAGCGGCCGGATTGCCCCAGGCCGCCGACTTGGCGTTCAGGTCGCCCAACACCATAACTTGGCGTGGCGCCGCCCTCCCTTTGACTGCGGTGAGGATCTCGAGGAAATCCTCAAAGTCCGAGAGAGGGCGGTTTGGGGAGAAATAGACCCCCACCAGGGCCATGTCCCCCCAGGCGGCGGCCACGTATCCCGGTCCCCTCTCTAAGAGCGAGAGGGGAGGGGAGTCTGTGGAAGACCGCGCCACCAACGCCACCAAGCCGTCCCGGTCGCCCAGCCAACGGCCAGGGACCGAGTAGGGTTCGGCGACCACCGCCAAGTCCACCAACCACTCAGCCATGGTCTGCATCAGCAGATCCTGGGCTGCCCTGCAGTGGTTGGTGTTCGCCTGGAGGATGCGATGTTCGACCCTATCCATCAGTCGGACATCGCACCCCCCTCCGCAGCCGCCGCAGGAACGACGGAGTTAGCGGCAGCAGCAGCAGGCCTGGTCGGCGCCAGCGCTTTGCCACGCTTAGGGGGAGGATTGCAGTTCCTCCCCTTCATTACGTGGCCTGCTAGGCGGCCGCTGGCGGCACACACCGCACAGTGTGGCGTGGCGGCCTCACAAGATACGGCTTTGTGGCCGTTCTTGCCGCAGCGGTAGCACGTGTCCGTCCTATCCACCGTGGACGGACACATGGGCCGGGTGTGTCCGATGCCGAAGCACCGGAAACACCGCAGAGGCTGGTCCTCGAGTGCCCGGACTGCACCCGAGCTGAAGCCAACTGTGAGCCGTCCCTTGGCAAGTACGGCTTTGGCAACGGCGATTGGGCACTCGAGGCGGATGGTGCCCATGCCGCCGCGTCCGGGTCTTATGTCCCGGCCTTGGACCGCCGCGGCGCCACAGCCCCCTACCGCTGCGACCGCCGCAACCACCTCCTCCTTGGTGACGGAGTCGTCGAGCTCCGTCACCTCGATGGCCGCTGACTTCACCGGTCGGGCCACCTTCGCCGAGTCCGCGATGACCTCCTGCAGCTTGGCTGCAAATAGGTCAGCGTGGGCAGTCCCCTCGGCCCCCGGGAACTCGAAGATTCGAGCCCCGGCTTGTGTCCGCCGGCAAGACGCATCAAAATGGACATATAAGTCTCCCCTCGCTCCGCAGCCTCCGCGGTGAGCGTCACCACGACGGCTGCGGTTTTCGGGGGGACTAGCTTGCCCTTTCCCCTCCCTTTTCCCTTTCCCTTGCCGGTCGTCTGCGACCGACTGGGAGCGGTGGTGGCGGGGACAGCAGGTACGGCCTTCGCCGATTTCTTGCCCCCGCCCTTCCCCTTACGTACCACTTCCGTCCACTCGTTGGACGGGGTGGTGGCAGGGAGGAGGGTGTCTTCCGCCTGGGAGGAGGACGGCCCCGGCTCGCTCGGCTGCCTCTTAGTCGCCGCAAGCGGCGGTCGGAGGCGTTTCTCCGGCAAGAGCCGGTCCTCGATGCCCGCTAAGCAGGCCCTTGTGAAGGCCCTCTCCTCCATCACAACCTTGCGGATGATATCCTCAAGGTTGGAGGATGGGCCTTCTGCCACAGGGCTCGTCCGGGCCTGTTGTGGCTGGGCCGTGGCTTCAGCCAGCTTCTGATGAAGCTGGCTGACCTCCAACTGCAGCCGATCTACTTTCGCCTGCAGTTGCCGTGTCTCGTCGGTGCTCGTGCGCTGGATCAGCTCCGCGACGACACCGCGCATGCTTGCGGCCCGGCTTTTCAGGGCCTTTTGAAAGGTCCCTTTCAAGTTGGAGGACTTAGAGGCGACCTCCACGATCTCCTCTTCGTCCTCTTCCGCCATCCTCTCCAGCTCGGCGAGAGAGTGGTCTGCGTACAGAACGCGGGACGCACCGTACCCGGACTTAGCTCGGGCGACGTGCGCCCGTTTTTCTTTGGCCGCAACCCGCTCCTCCAGCTCTTGCTGGAGCTGCGCCCGCCGGGCCAGGTCCAACTTGTGTTGGGCGTCCGCGAGCCCAACGACATGGGTATCCGCGGCCACGGTCGTCGGCTTTTTTGCCTTTGACCCCGAGGCTTGGGAACCCCCGGACCCACCACTCAGGTGGACCCGCTTCCGCGAGCGAGAGTCGTTCGCGTCCGACACACTGAATAGTGAGTCGTTGTCGGACGACTCGTCCGCCAAAAAGCCTGCCGCAGACGGCGCGCGGCTAGCTACTGACGCCGGAGCGTCGGGGTAGCCCTGAGAAGGGCCTTTTGGTTGGCCCTGAGAAGGGCCTTTGGGTTGGCCCTGAGAAGGGCCTTTGGGTTGGCCCTGAGAAGGGCCTTTGGGTTGGCCCTGAGAAGGGCCTTTGGGTTGGCCCTGAGAAGGGCCTTTGGGTTGGCCCTGAGAAGGGCCTTTGGGTTGGCCCTCAGAAGGGCCTTTTGGTTTTCGCCCGGAGGCGCTCCGCGTTATTTTCGACATTCAGACAGCTCGTAGGTTTCAAGGCAAGGATAATCGCTACGAGAGCACAGTGCACTTTGGCCGTACCCAGTCTGCCACTCCGTTACGGTGGTCAGAACTGGGCCGTTTCCAGGGGACGCGACGTGGACGCAAGCACTGTGGGGTGGTCCCCCCCCCCAACCTAACCTAACCTAACCTAACCTAACCTTTTTTTTTTTTTTTTTTTTTTTGACGCTGGGAAAAAATGCATTACGCATACCCTCCCATCGGGGGATGAGAGGGGTATGTGGGACTCCCCGGGTCTGACCCGGTATACCCACTAAAACGACCCAGCGACATTCCCGCTTCGTCCGAGTGGCGGGGGACTGGGAAACCGGCATAGCCTTTACGTCCAGTCCTCCGCCGACGATTGCCCTTCATGGCGGGCCCCTCACAGGGGCCCGGGAATGACCGACGAAGGTGGTGACGGGTGCAATGCGGGCGAAGGCACCCCCGTGCCTGTCGCCCGCCCGTCGCCACCAGGAGGAGGGAGAGGACGGCGCCCTCTCCGACCCCTTCTTCGTCTGCGGAGCGGCGCCGCGAGAGGGTCGTCCTCCCGCACGCGCTCCGCCTCCTCCTTTTGCGAGATTACGTCCTCGCAAAAGGAGGCGACCGCTGCCCAGGCCTCCTCGCTCCCCAGCATGGCATTGACGACGCCGGGAAGCGAGAGGTCTGGTCCAATTTCCGCGGTCAGGCTGCGGCGCGGCTCGGACCAAGCCAGGCACACCTCGAGGGTGTGCTGCGCCGTGTCCTCCGGCGCGCCGCAGTCGTGGCACGCCGGGGTTTCCTCCCTCCCGATCCGGTGCAGGTGCGATCCGAAACAGCCATGCCCGGATAACACCTGCATCAGACGGAACGAGAGGAAACCGTGGGACCGCTCGAGCCAGCTCCGTAGAACCGGACCGAGCGCGTCCAATGTCCGGCGGCCAAAGGCGGCGGCGGCGAGGTCCTCCGTCCAATGGAGGACGATGGCGTCCCTCGCTTCCCGCCGCACGGCCTCCCGCTCTTCGGCGACGGGGCGCTCCCCGAGAGCCTTTCGGCGCGCCGTCCACTCGTACACTCTGGCGAGCACCCAAGCCTCCAACTCCCAAGGAGGGGTGCCGGCCAGAGCGCACGCCGCGGAAAAGCCCACCGAGCGGTAGGCCCTCGCCACCCGCTGTGCAATGGCCCTTTGGGGCCTGCGGATGGCGGTCGCATTCTCCCTCCTGTGGAGGGAGTCCGCCCAGATGGGGGCCCCGTAAAGGGCCATGCTCCGCAATATGCCTGCGTACAGGCGGCGGCATTTCGCCTTGGGCCCCCCCAGGTTCGGGAGGAGCCACGAGAGGGCGTCCGCGGCCTTCAACAGGCGCGTCGACAGCCCGCTGAAATGCGGGCCGAAGCGCCACCTGTCGTCCAGCACCAGCCCCAGATACTTCATCTGGGGCTGGACCCCTATCCTGACGCCCTCCACAATTATGTGGGCGTCGGGAGGGCAGCGCTGCCGAGGCCCGCGAAAGAACACGGCCTCGGTCTTGTGCAGCGCCACCTTCAATCCCAGACGGCGGATCCTCTCTGCAACCAAGGATCCGCCAGCCGAGGCCAGACAGGCCGCGTCGGCAAAGTTCCTCCCCCGGGCAGTGAGGAGAGTGTCATCCGCGTAGCAGATGACACTCGTGCCCTGGAGGAGAGCTCCCCGCAAGAGCCAGTTGAACCCGATGTTCCACAAGGGGGGCCCAAGCACCGACCCCTGTGGAACACCGGACTCTGCGCCGTACCGCCTCACGGTGGCCGTCTTGTCCACGAGGAGGACCTCTCGGTCCTCCAAGTAGCTGGCCAGGAGGTCCCGCAGGTATTGGGGCACTCCGTGATACCGGAGCGCCTCCAATATCGTCGAGTGGGGGACGGAGTTGAAGGCGTTGGCAATGTCGAACGACACCGCCAGCACTCCGTCCCCCGCCTCCACCGCCTCCTTCACCTGGCCCTTGAGTAGGGCCAGCGCGTCGATCGTCGAACGCCCTCGACGGAAGCCGAATTGGGCGTCCGACAGATCCGGCCCTACCCCCCGCAAATGGCTGTCGAGCCGGGAGGCTACAATCCCCTCGAACAACTTACCGACCTCATCGAGCAGGACGATGGGCCGGTATGCCGAGGGGGAGTCCACCGGGCGGCCCTCCTTTCGGAGGAGGCATAACTGCCCCTCCTTCCACAGTTTCGGGAACCTCCCAGCCGTAAAGCACGCGCTGAAGAGGTCCCGAAACCTTTCCTCCATGCCGGAGGCGGCGATCGCCAGCACCCGTGCGGGGACACCGTCTGGTCCGGGGGCCGTCTTCTTTACGCGGAGGCTAAGAACCCCCGCGTAAATCTCCGCTGATGTCACCGGGGGGATCTCCTCCTCCGGCGGAGCCGCCCCTTGCGGGGGATCCATCGTTGGTGGGGTGAAGTCGGTCCTGCGCGGAAACAGGGACCGGACCACCCCATCCAGCAACGCTGGCTCGAGAGTTTCCGACAGTGGGGGACCATAAGGGCGGAGCTGGTTCCGCGCCGCCTTATATGGTCTCCCATAGGGATCCCTATCGAGACCCTCCAACATCTCGGCCCTCGCCGAGTCTTGAGCAGCGCCCATGGCAGACTTAAGGACCGTCGTCGCCTCTCGGTATGAGGCGTATAGGCGGTCCTCTTCTGCCCGGTCCCGGTTTCGGGCACTGCGCCGTCGGCTACGCGTGTAGGCCCTTCTGGCCGCCACGCAGGTGGCCCGTAGTCCCTCCAGCTCCTCCGTCCACCAATAGACGGCACGACGGGGAGGCGGGCGGCGAGACCGAGGCATGCTGGAATTGCACACCTCGGTCAGGGACCCCCTGAGCTGGACCGCAGCGGCGTCCACGTCCAGGCCCTCGACAGGGGGCGACAGCCAGTCCTGGAGGAAGGCCGCCTCCTTGGCTGCCTCCCGGTCCAGGCGGGTGAGTGCCCACCGCGGGAAGGGAGATTGCCCAGCACGGGTCATCCCCCTCCCCCCCTGCTGGGTGGAGAGGTCGAACCGCACATATCGGTGGTCCGACAACGTCTCCACCATCTCTACCCGCCAGTTGACGACGCGGGCGGCCAGCGCGGGGGTGGCAAACGAGACGTCCACCACCGACCCACCCTGTTGCCGCACACACGTGTGGACTGCCCCCCTGTTGAGGAGGGACACACCGCAGGAGGCCGCCCAAAACTCGACGGCGCGTCCCCGGACGTTGCAACCAGCGGCCGGATTGCCCCAGGCCGCCGACTTGGCGTTCAGGTCGCCCAACACCATAACTTGGCGTGGCGCCGCCCTCCCTTTGACTGCGGTGAGGATCTCGAGGAAATCCTCAAAGTCCGAGAAAGGGCGGTTTGGGGAGAAATAGACCCCCACCAGGGCCATGTCCCCCCAGGCGGCGGCCACGTATCCCGGTCCCCTCTCTAAGAGCGAGAGGGGAGGGGAGTCCGTGGAAGACCGCGCCACCAACGCCACCAAGCCGTCCCGGTCGCCCAGCCAACGGCCAGGGACCGAGTAGGGTTCGGCGACCACCGCCAAGTCCACCAACCACTCAGCCATGGTCTGCATCAGCAGATCCTGGGCTGCCCTGCAGTGGTTGGTGTTCGCCTGGAGGATGCGATGTTCGACCCTATCCATCAGTCGGACATCGCACCCCCCTCCGCAGCCGCCGCAGGAACGACGGAGTTAGCGGCAGCAGCAGCAGGCCTGGTCGGCGCCAGCGCTTTGCCACGCTTAGGGGGAGGATTGCAGTTCCTCCCCTTCATTACGTGGCCTGCTAGGCGGCCACTGGCGGCACACACCGCACAGTGTGGCGTGGCGGCCTCACAAGATACGGCTTTGTGGCCGTTCTTGCCGCAGCGGTAGCACGTGTCCGTCCTATCCACCGTGGATGGACACATGGGCCGGGTGTGTCCGATGCCGAAGCACCGGAAACACCGCAGAGGCTGGTCCTCGAGTGCCCGGACTGCACCCGAGCTGAAGCCAACTGTGAGCCGTCCCTTGGCAAGGACGGCTTTGGCAGCGGCGATTGGGCACTCGAGGCGAATGGTGCCCATTCCGCCGCGGCCGGGCCTTATGTCCCGGCCTTGCACCGCCGCGGCGCCACAGCCCCCTACCACTGCGACCGCAGCCACCACCTCCTCCTTGGTGACGGAGTCGTCGAGCTCCGTCACCTCAAAGGCCGCCGTCTTGACCGGTCGGGCCACCTTGGCCGAGTCTGCGATGACCTCTTGCAGCTTTGCTGCGAAGAGGTCCGCATGGGCACTCCCCTCGGCCCCCGGGAACTCGAAAATTCGAGCCCCCGCTTGTGTCCGCCGGCAAGACACGCTGCCGATCCCCAGTTGGGTGGGATCGGCATTGGCACGCGCCCGCACCAAGACGGACGCGTACGTTTCCCCACGCTCCGCCGCCTCCGCGGTGAGTGTCACCACGACGGCAGCGGTTTTTGGGGGGACTAGCCTCCCCTTTCCTTTTCCCTTCCCCTTCCCTGCTCCCTTGCCGGTCGTCTGCGACCGACTGGGAGCGCTGGTGGCGGGGATGGCAGGTACGGCCTTCGCCGACTTCTTGCCCCTGCCCTTTCCCTTGCGGACCACATCCGTCCACTCGTTGGACGGGGTGGTGGCAGGGAGTAGGGTGTCTTCCGCCTGGGAGGAGGAAAGCCCCGGCTCACTCGGCTGCCTCTTATCCGCCGCAAGCGGCGGTCGGAGGCGCTTCTCCGGCAAGAGCCGGTCCTCGATGCCCGCTAAGCAGGCCCTTGTGAAGGCCCTCTCCTCCATCACGACCCTGCGGATGATATCCTCAAGGTTGGAGGATGGGCCTTCTGCCGCAGGGCTTGTCCGGGCCTCTTGTGGCCGGGCCGTGGCTTCGGCCAGCTTCTGATGAAGCTGACTGACCTCCGACTGCAGGCGATCGACCTTCGCCTGCAGTTGCCGCGTCTCGTCGGTGGTCTTGCGACGCACCAGCTCCGCGACGACACCGCGCAAGCTCGCGGCCCGGCTCTTGAGGGCCTTCTGGAAGGTCCCCTTAAGATTGGAGGACTTAGAGGCGACCTCCATGATCTCCTCCTCGTCCTCCTCCGCCATTTTTTCGAGCTCCTCAAGGGAGTGGTCCGCGTATGTAACGCGGGACGCACCGTACCCGGACTTGGCCCGGGTGACGTGCGCCCGCTTCTCTTTGGCGGCGACCTTCTCCTCCAGCTCTTGTTGGAGCTGCGCTCGCCGGGCCAGGTCCAACTTGCGTTGGGCGTCCGCGAGCCCAACATTGTGGGTATCCGCGGCCACGGTCGTCGGCTTTTTTGCCTTGGACCCCGAGGCCTGGGAACCCTCGGACCCACCGCTCAGGTGGACCCGCTTCCGCGACCGAGCGTCGTTTGTGTCCGACACACTAAACAGTGAGTCGTTGTCAGACGACTCGTCCGCCAAGAAGCCTGCCGCAGAAGGCGCGCGGCTAGCTTCAGACGCCGGAGCGTCGGGGTGGCCCTGAGAAGGGCCTTTTGGTTGGCCCTGAGAAGAGCCGTTTGGTTGGCCCTGAGAAGGGCCTTTGGGCTGGCCCTGAGAAGGGCCTTTGGGTTGGCCCTGAGAAGGGCCTTTGGGTTGGCCCTGAGAAGGGCCTTTAGGTTGGCCCTGAGAAGGGCCTTGGAGTTGGCCCTGAGAAGGGCCTTTTGGTTGGCCCTGAGAAGGGCCCTGAGGTTGGCCCTGAGAAGGGCCTTTAAGCTGGCCCTGAGAAGGGCCTTTGGTCTTTAAAAATCGCCCGGAGGCGCTACGCGTTAGTTTGGACATAGTCTCCGACAGTTCGTTTACACAAGGCAAGATAAAATCGCAACGAGATCACAGTGCACTTTGGCCAACCCAGTCTGCCACTCCGTTACGGTGGTCAGAACTGGGCCGTTTCCAGGGGACGCGACGTGGACGCAAGCACTGTGGGGTGGTCCCCCAACCTAACCTAACCTAACCTTTTTTTTTTTTTTTTTTTTTTGTTGCCGGGGTGGAAAATCCTCGATGGATGTCCTCCGCCCTGGGGAGAGCGGAGGGGTCTGTCAGACTCGTACTGACTAAAAACCACCCCGGTGTTCCCTTCCCACACTTGCACCGGGGATCATGGGAACTAGTGCGCCTTCCACGATCCCCGGCTAGTGTCGGCCCGCCACTGCGGGCCTCCTCAGGTCTGCGGGAGGAGTGAGGTGTACTCCTCCCGCGACGTCCTATAGGGGCGCGCGCGGAACACTACGCGCCACCGCCTCGGTTCCAGTTATTCGGCGGGGCGGCGGACCTCCCCAAGTCCACCGTCCCTCTGGACCCGTCTAGGGGGGCTGGAAGAGGGCGTTGTCCGCCCTCCGCCGACGCCCGGTTCGTCTGCTGCGGGTCGGGAGAGTGGTCTCGACCTCCCTCAACCTCTCCGCAGCCTCCTTCTGTGAGATGACCGTTTCACAGAAGGAGATCACCGCATCCCACGACTCTGCGCTCCCGACCATCGCGCGAGCGACGGCCGGCAGCGACAGGTCGGCTCCCACTTCTGTCACGAGGGCACGGCGCGGCTCCTCCCATGCGGCACACTCTGCCAGCGTGTGCCGAGCCGTGTCCTCCAGACAGTGGACGCAGTGATGACACCGAGCGTCCGGCTCCCTGTTTATGCGACACAGGTACTTCCCGAAGCAACCATGCCCCGAGAGCACCTGCGTCGCCCGAAACGACAAGGAGCCGTGCCTCCTCTCGAGCCATTCCTCGAGCACCGGTCGGATCGCCTCGATGGTGGCGAGGCCGGCGGTAGGGCGTAGAAGCCTGTCCCGCCACTTCGCCACCAGGACCTCGCGGAGCTGAGACCGACGCAGATCGATCTCTCGCTGCATCGGTCCACCGCCCCGCGTCCGCACCTCCTCGCGCCACTGGTAAAGCGACGCGAGGACTCTCGCCTCTAGGTCCCAAGGTGGCGACCCGGCCAGTGCACAAGCCGCCTCGTAGGAGACTGTGCGATACCCCCTGATTGACCTGACGGCCATCGCCCTCTGCGGTTTCCGCAGCATCGCGATGCTGCCGGCCGTCAAGTCAGAGGCCCACACCGGGGCCCCGTACAGGGCCATGGATCGCAAGACCCCTAGGTACAGTCTCCTACAGGCGGTGCTCGGCCCCCCTAGATTGGGAAGCAGCGTTGCAAGCGCGCCCGCAGCGCCCATCAACTTGGGCGCCAGTCGCCGGAAGTGGGGGCCGAAGTTCCAATGGCTGTCGAGCACCAATCCCAGATACTTCATGGTGGACTCGACAGCGATCGGGGTCCCCCCTACCACAATTTGTGATCCCGGCGGCGGCGCCCGCCGGCGGCTGTGAAAGACCACAGCCTCCGACTTGTTGAGGGCCACCTCCAGGCCCAGGCGCCGTATGCGGCCCACAACCTGTGAGACCGCACAGGTCGCTAGCAACGCTGCCTCCCTGTACGAGCTCCCCCGGGCCGTGACCAGCGTGTCGTCTGCGTAACACACCAAGGCCACTCCCGGTTGGAGCTCGCCCCTCAGCACCCAGTCGTACCCGATGTTCCACAGGGGTGGGCCAACGACCGAACCCTGTGGAACACCGCACGACATGTCGCGCTGGCCTCCGCCGTCGCGTCCCGAGTAGGTGACACACCTTTCCGCCAAATAAGCCCCAACGATGCGGCGGAGGTACGGGGGCACCCTGTGGTAACACAGCGCCTCCCGAATACAGCTCCAGGGCAGGGTGTTCAAAGCGTTGGAGATGTCCAAGGACACCGCCAACATCACCCCGCCCCGGGACACCGCTTCCTCCGCCAGGACTCTTACCCGCAATATGGCGTCCACAGTGGAGCGCCCACGCCGGAAGCCGAACTGGCTGTCGTCCAGATCCGGCCCCTCTCTGTACAAGTGGCCGGCGAGGCGGGCAGCGATAATCCGCTCAAACAGCTTACCCACCTCGTCCAGCAGCACTAAGGGCCGGTACGCAGACGGCGACTCCGCTGGGCGCCCCGCCTTCCTGAGCAGGACCAGGCGACCCTTTTTCCACTCCCTAGGGAATTGGCCCTGCTCAAGACATGCGGTGAAGAGTCCTCTCAGCTGGGGCTCTAGCTCCTTCAGAGCGAGGGCGAGCGCAACGCCGGGAACTCCGTCAGGCCCCGGGGCAACGGTCTTGGCCCGAAGCCGCGTTATCGCCACCCTCATCTCTGCTTGTGTCACCTCTGGGACGCTGACGTCCTCCTCATCCGTTGGCTCTGTGGCTGTGGGCAAAGCCATCGGTGGTGGAACATGTTCCTCTCTAGCAGGGAAGAGCGTTGCGACCACTTCCTGCAACAGCTCAGGCTGCAGGCTCTCGGTGAGTGGGGGTGCCCAGGCACGAAGTTTCCCTCGGACCGCACGGTAAGGGCGCCCCCACGGATTCACGTCGAGAGCCGACAGCATCTCCTCCCTGGCTCGAGTCTTAGCCTCACCGACGGCCAGCCACAGAGCCTCCTTGGCCGCGCGGTACACCTCATACCGCGCGGCCTCTTCCTCCGGAACCCGGCGACGTCTCCTGCGGTAATGGCTGTACCGGCGTCTCGCCTCCACGCACGTCACGCGCAGCTGCGCGATGACGGCGGACCACCAGTACAGCTGGCGTCTTGTGGGTTGGGTGACACGGGGCATTGACGCGTCGCAGATTTGCGTCATCGCCCCGCGGAACCACTGCGCCCCCGCTTCGACGTCGACGGGTTCGTTTGGCTCTCGGACCCAGGCCTGGAGGATTGCGGCCTCCTCGAGAAGTTCCCTGTCGATACGCTTGTATGACCAGCGAGGACCGTCCATCCGCGGGGTCGGCGGGCGACCGCCCCCCGCAGTCTGGGTGGAGACGTCGAATCGAATATATCGATGGTCCGACAGCGTCTCCACCTCCACGGCAACTCGCCAGTCGCGTACACGGCCTGCAACAGCGGGGCTTGCAAACGACACGTCCACTATGGACCCGCCCCGCTGCCGCACGCACGTGTACACCGAGCCCCGATTTAGGACGGTCAAGCCGGTTTCAACCGCCCACTCCTCCAACACCTCACCCCTAGGATCGGTGATCGGGGATCCCCAAGCCGCGGACTTGGCATTGAGATCCCCGAGCAACACCACCGGGCGAGGGTGGAACCGGCTCACGACGGCACCTAGCTCGACAAGGAACTCCTCGAAGTCAGCGAGACTCTTGTTGGGGGAGAAATACGCCCCAATTGTGACTATGCCGTCCACGAGGGCAGCCACCCAACCGTGTCCTCGGGACGGACTGCCAAGAGTCCCGCCAATGATGGCCACCAAACCGTCTAGGTCCCCTGCCCAGTTATCGCGGGGGGGGACAAAATATGGCTCGGCGACCACAGCCACGTTGATCAATCACTCCGCCATGCTCTGGAGCAACAGATCCTGAGCTCTGGCGGCGTGGTTGATGTTCGCCTGGAGGAAACGGAATTGTGCCATTAATGACACTCCATTTCCTCGGCTCCTCCTTCCCTGGGTCGGGAGTCGGGCTGTGGGAGAGGCGCAGATTCTCCGACAGCTCGAGTCCTCCTATTTCTAGACTTGGGTGCCTTGCAGGCCTTCCCGCCAAGTCTGTGCTCCGAGCGTTTCCCTGCAGCTGCGCAAAGGCTGCAGTATGGCGCTACGGAGCACTGGGCCGCCTTATGGCCGGGTCGACTGCAGCGAAAACATATTTCGCTGCGGTCGATTTGTGCAGTGCATTGTGCCCGGACATGCCCCTTTTCCAGGCACCGGAAGCACTGCACAGCCCGCCTTGGCAGGAGTTTGACCTTGGCAGACACCCAGCCCACCAATAGTCGCCCGCCGTCTGCAACCTTATTCGCAGCAGCGACCGGGCACCGCACCCAAACAGTGCCCAGCCCATCCGCGCTGCTGCGAATTTTGCCCGCCGCCACGTTGTCGGGCGGACACCCTCCGTTTTGGGCAATGGCCGCCACTACTTCCTCCGGGGTCACCGAGTCGTCCAGCCCCTCCACGCGCAATTCAGCCGTGGTCATGGGCCTGGACACTCGGGCGTCCTCTGGCTTGAGGACTTCCCGGAGTTTGACGGCCAACTTGTCCGCCCTCTCCTGCCTTGCCGCACCCGACAACTGAAGCATCTTGGCACCCGTGGCTGCCGTCCTGAAGACGAAACCAGCCGGGGTGCCAAACTCGCTAAATTGAAGCTTCTGCTTCATCTCCGCCAGGACCGACTTGTAGGTCACTCCCCTGCTTATGGCTTCGGGCTGCAGAGTAATAACTACAGCCTCGGAGCGTGGGGTAGTGACCTTTGGTGCCCTCGTGCCCTCTGGTCGAGCCGGTACCTGGGGAGGTGTCGGCTGCGGCGCCCGTTTCTTGCGGCCCCTCTTCACCACCGTCGTCCAGGGCTCCTGGGTGGGTGGTGCGGCCGCCGGAATCGCGGCCTCTTGGGAGGTAGGTGGCGCGGTCGCACCCGCCACCCTCTTCTTCTTTTTCCTCCTGCGGCGGCCCTCTCCACCTACCGTAACTTGGGCGGGAGAAGCGGTCACCGGGGGCTGGGACGTCCGGACGAGGGGCGCGGATGCAACCTGTACCCGCGTCCCGGGCTCCACTGTGGGCTCTTTGGCCCCCCCTGCAGTCCTCCGCGTGAGCTGCGCGGGCTTCGGCCTCGCGGGCTCTTCCATCCTCCGCCTGTCTGCCGCAAGCGGGGGGCGGAGGCGCTCAGCCGGGGGCAGTCGAGACTCGATTGCCTCCAGGCGGGCACTCACCATGCCCCCACACTGCAGCATGCAGATTCTGGCCACCCTCTCTACGTCGTAGTCCGACAGACTCGGAGTAGGTGGCGCTGCAGGTGCAGGGGCCGACGAGGGAGCCGCCTGCTGCTGCCCGACACTTTGCAGAGCGGCAAACTGCCGCTTGAGGTCCTCCAGCTCGGATCGGAGACGGCTGTTCTCCGTCCACAACCTCGCAGTCTCCTCGGAGGTCGTGTGGTCATGGAGAACCAGAACCGCCTCCCTGATCCCCTCTGCCGCCTCTTTGAGGGCGCGCGTGAAGGAGCCCTTCAGGTTGCCGGATTTGGTGGCAACCTTCAGGACGATGTCCACGCCGTCCATTACTTGGCGGCTGAGAGCCTCTGCTGTCAGGCTCTCCCCATTGGCCGCCTGGGCAGACCGCCACTCTCGGGCCTTACGGGCCATTTCGGCCACCTCATCGGCCGCGACCGCTCTACTTTGAGCGCGCTTCGCGGCATTGGCCTCCGCCTTAGCGGCCCCGGGTGTCGCGTGATGCTGCTGGACTGCCTGTCCCGCGACCTCTACCTCTCTTCGCTGTTGGCACTTTGGCGGCCGGCTGGTCCTCCTCACTAGAGGACAGACCCGCCGCCGAAACAGCGTCCGTCTGACCGTGCGAACGCTTCCCCCAAAACTTGGAGGAAACGGCCGCAGCAGCCAGCGATGCGTCGTCCGACTCCGACATGCTCACCCCCTCCAGAACCACGCATGGCTCTGCAGACGGCGCGCACCTCGGAGTGTCTGGAGCCTCTGCTCCCGTCCTTGCACCCGGTCTTGGGTCGGGTGGTTTGAAGGAGATCAGGTCTTCAAAAGACCGTGACCTCGATGAGCCTCCTCGGCTCTTGTTGCCACTGGCAAACGGAAAGCGGTGGTTCCCCCCCCCAGAATACGGTGGGGCAGACGATCCCGAAGAGATCGTGACGGATTCTCCAGCTGCTGAGCAGCTGGTACCGCCCTGGGGTATGATATTTCCAGTCGCTTTTTTTTTTATTTTTGTTCCTTTTAAGGGTGCGGTCCCTGTCTCCCCACTTCATCATTCATAAATAAATAAACATATACACATAAAAATATATAGATACATACATACATAAATTCCCCCCCTCCCACTTGATCCCCCACCACTACCATTCGCCACGCTCACAGTCACGTCTGACGGGCAGACGCGTACCAGAGGGCGACGAATGCCGCGATGCAAAATCAAGGAGGATCCCCTACCCTGATTCACTCCCCGAAAACTTCGAAGAGTGAATCACTAATCACGTACCGTCCGATGACCCGCTCGAGCCATCGCACGGTACACGAAGTTTTCCCCTCCCTGATTCACTCCCCGAAAACTTCGAGGAGTGAATCACTTATCACGTACCGTCCGATGACCCGCTTGAGCCATCGCACGGTACACGACGTTTCCCCCGCCCTGATTCACTCCCCGTAAACTTCGAGGAGTTAATCACTTATCACGTACCGTCCGATGACCCGCTTGAGACATCGCACGGTACACGACGTTTCCCCCACCCTGATTTACTCCCCGAAAACTTCGAAGAGTGAATCACTAATCACGTACCGTCCGATGACCCCGTTCGAGCCATCGCACGGTACACGATGAAAACCCCCCTATGCACATCGAACCTCGCACGACAGACCCGTGGATCATCGCACGACGAACGATGTGACCCCTCCCCCAGAATATTAGCCACGACAGTACCATTTCCCGATTCCTCGAGGAATAATACTGTCGCGCCCAGGGTGCACCGGCCCAGCAGCTGCTCTTCCCTCCAGACGTATCGAGAGGGACCAGCAGCTGCCAAACTAACGTGGAGGAATTCTGACGCACCCCAACCTAACCTTTTTTTTTTTTTTTTTTTTTTTGTTGCCGGGGTGGAAAATCCTCGATGGATGTCCTCCGCCCTGGGGAGAGCGGAGGGGTCTGTCAGACTCGTACTGACTAAAAACCACCCCGGTGTTCCCTTCCCACACTTGCACCGGGGATCATGGGAACTAGTGCGCCTTCCACGATCCCCGGCTAGTGCCGGCCCGCCACTGCGGGCCTCCTCAAGTCTGCGGAGGGAGTGAGGTGTACTCCTCCCGCGACGTCCTATAGGGGCGCGCGCGGAACACTACGCGCCACCGCCTCGGGTCCAGTTATTCGGCGGGGCGGCGGACCTCCCCAAGTCCACCGTCCCTCTGGACCCGTCTAGGGGGGCTGGAAGAGGGCGTTGTCCGCCCTCCGCCGACGCCCGGTTCGTCTGCTGCGGGTCGGGAGAGTGGTCTCGACCTCCCTCAACCTCTCCGCAGCCTCCTTCTGTGAGATGACCGTTTCACAGAAGGAGATCACCGCATCCCACGACTCTGCGCTCCCGACCATCGCGCGAGCGACGGCCGGCAGCGACAGGTCGGCTCCCACTTCTGTCACGAGGGCACGGCGCGGCTCCTCCCATGCGGCACACTCTGCCAGCGTGTGCCGAGCCGTGTCCTCCAGACAGTGGACGCAGTGATGACACCGAGCGTCCGGCTCCCTGTTTATGCGACACAGGTACTTCCCGAAGCAACCATGCCCCGAGAGCACCTGCGTCGCCCGAAACGACAAGGAGCCGTGCCTCCTCTCGAGCCATTCCTCGAGCACCGGTCGGATCGCCTCGATGGTGGCGAGGCCGGCGGTAGGGCGTAGAAGCCTGTCCCGCCACTCCGCCACCAGGACCTCGCGGAGCTGAGACCGACGCAGATCGATCTCTCGCTGCATCGGTCCACCGCCCCGCGTCCGCACCTCCTCGCGCCACCGGTAAAGCGACGCGAGGACTCTCGCCTCTAGGTCCCAAGGTGGCGACCCGGCCAGTGCACAAGCCGCCTCGTAGGAGACTGTGCGATACCCCCTGATTGACCTGACGGCCATCGCCCTCTGCGGTTTCCGCAGCATCGCGATGCTGCCGGCCGTCAAGTCAGAGGCCCACACCGGGGCCCCGTACAGGGCCATGGATCGCAAGACCCCTAGGTACAGTCTCCTACAGGCGGTGCTCGGCCCCCCTAGATTGGGAAGCAGCGTTGCAAGCGCGCCCGCAGCGCCCATCAACTTGGGCGCCAGTCGCCGGAAGTGGGGGCCGAAGTTCCAATGGCTGTCGAGCACCAATCCCAGATACTTCATGGTGGACTCGACAGCGATCGCCTTGCGGATGATATCCTCAAGGTTGGAGGATGGGCCTTCTGCCACAGGGCTCGTCCGGGCCTGTTGTGGCTGGGCCGTGGCTTCAGCCAGCTTCTGATGAAGCTGGCTGACCTCCAACTGCAGGCGATCTACCTTCGCCTGCAGTTGCCGTGTCTCGTCGGTGCTCGTGCGCTGGATCAGCTCCGCGACGACACCGCGCATGCTTGCGGCCCGGCTTTTCAGGGCCTTTTGAAAGGTCCCTTTCAAGTTGGAGGACTTAGAGGCGACCTCCACGATCTCCTCTTCGTCCTCTTCCGCCATCCTCTCCAGCTCGGCGAGAGAGTGGTCTGCGTACAGAACGCGGGACGCACCGTACCCGGACTTAGCTCGGGCGACGTGCGCCCGTTTTTCTTTGGCCGCAACCCGCTCCTCCAGCTCTTGCTGGAGCTGCGCCCGCCGGGCCAGGTCCAACTTGTGTTGGGCGTCCGCGAGCCCAACGACATGGGTATCCGCGGCCACGGTCGTCGGCTTTTTTGCCTTTGACCCCGAGGCTTGGGAACCCCCGGACCCACCACTCAGGTGGACCCGCTTCCGCGAGCGAGAGTCGTTCGCGTCCGACACACTGAATAGTGAGTCGTTGTCGGACGACTCATCCGCCAAAAAGCCTGCCGCAGACGGCGCGCGGCTAGCTTCTGACACCGGAGCGTCAGAGTGGCCCTGAGAAGGGCCTTTGGGTTGGCCCTGAGAAGGACCTTTTGGTTGGCCCTGAGAAGGGCCTTTGGGTTGGCCCTGAGAAGGGCCTTTGGGTTGGCCCTGAGAAGGGCCTTTTGATTTTCGCCCGGAGGCGCTCCGCGTTATTTTGGACATCGACAATCGTAGTTCGCAAGGCAAAGAGATAGAAGCTACGAGAGCACAGTGCACTTTGGCCGTACCCAGTCTGCCACTCCGTTACGGTGGTCAGAACTGGGCCGTTTCCAGGGGACGCGACGTGGACGCAAGCACTGTGGGGTGGTCCCCCAAAAGAATTCCATGTCTTTACTGAGGCTTGAACTTGCGACACAATGTTCGAAAGGCGGTAGCCGTCACCGGCGGGCTATTTGCTCTAATAACCTAACCTAACCTAACCTTTTTTTTTTTTTTTTTTTTTTTTTTTTTTTTTTTTTTTTTTTGACGCTGGGAAAAAATGCATTACGCATACCCTCCCATCGGGGGATGAGAGGGGTATGTGGGACTCCCCGGGTCTGACCCGGTATACCCACTAAAACGACCCAGCGACATTCCCGCTTCGTCCGAGTGGCGGGGGACTGGGAAACCGGCATAGCCTTTACGTCCAGTCCTCCGCCGACGATTGCCCTTCATGGCGGGCCCCTCACAGGGGCCCGGGAATGTTCGGCGAAGGTGGTGACGGGTGCAATGCGGGCGAAGGCACCCCCGTGCCTGTCGCCCGCCCGTCGCCACCATGAGGAGGGAGAGGACGGCGCCCTCTCCGACCCCTTCTTCGTCTGCGGAGCGGCGCAGCGAGAGGGTCGTCCTCCCGCTCGCGCTCCGCCTCCTCCTTTTGCGAGATTACGTCCTCGCAAAAGGAGGCGACCGCTGCCCAGGCCTCCTCGCTCCCCAGCATGGCGTTGACGACGCCGGGAAGCGAGAGGTCTGGTCCGATTACCGCGGTCAGACCGCGGCGCAACTCGGACCAAGCTGGGCACACCTCCAGGGTGTGCTGTGCCGTGTCCTCCGGCGCGCCGCAGTCGTGGCACGCCGGGGTTTCCTCCCTCCCGATCCGGTGCAGGTGCGATCCGAAACAGCCATGCCCGGATAACACCTGCACCAGACGGAACGAGAGAAAACCGTGGGACCGCTCGAGCCAGCTCCGTAGAACCGGACCGAGCGCGTCCAACGTCCGGCGGCCAAAGGTGGCGGCGGCGAGGTCCTCCGTCCAATGGAGGACGATAGCGTCCCTCGCCTCCCGCCGCACGGCCTCCCGCTCTTCGGCGACGGGGCGCTCCCCGAGAGCCTTTCGGCGCGCCGTCCACTCGTAAACTCTGGCTAGCACCCAAGCCTCCAACTCCCAAGGAGGGGTGCCAGCCAGAGCGCATGCCGCCGAGAAGCCTACCGAGCGGTAGGCCCTCGCCACCCGCTGTGCAATGGCCCTTTGGGGCCTGCGGATGGCAGTTGCATTCTCCCTCCTGTGGAGGGAGTCCGCCCAGATGGGGGCCCCATATAGGGCCATGCTCCGCAGGATGCCGGCATAGAGGCGCCGGCATTTCGCCTTGGGCCCCCCCAGGTTCGGGAGGAGCCACGAGAGGGCGTCCGCGGCCTTCAGCAGGCGCGTCGACAGCCCGCTGAAATGCGGGCCGAAGCGCCACCTGTCGTCCAGCACCAGCCCCAGATACTTCATCTGGGGCTGGACCCCTATCCTGACGCCCTCCACAATTATGTGGGCGTCGGGAGGGCAGCGCTGCCGAGGCCCGCGAAAGAACACGGCCTCGGTCTTGTGCAGCGCCACCTTCAATCCCAGGCGGCGGATCCTCTCTGCAACCAAGGATCCGCCAGCCGAGGCCAGACAGGCCGCGTCCGCAAAGTTCCTCCCCCGGGCAGTGAGGAGAGTGTCATCCGCGTAGCAGATGACACTCGTGCCCTGGAGGAGGGCTCCCCGCAAGAGCCAGTTGAACCCGATGTTCCACAAGGGGGGCCCAAGCACCGACCCCTGTGGAACACCGGACTCTGCGCCGTACCGCCTCACGGTGGCCGTCTTGTCCACGAGGAGGACCTCTCGGTCCTCCAAGTAGCTGGCCAGGAGGTCCCGCAGGTATTGGGGCACTCCGTGATACCGGAGCGCCTCCAATATCGTCGAGTGGGGGACGGAGTTGAAGGCGTTGGCAATGTCGAACGACACCGCCAGCACTCCGTCCCCCGCCTCCACCGCCTCCTTCACCTGGCCCTTGAGTAGGGCCAGTGCGTCGATCGTCGAACGCCCTCGACGGAAGCCGAATTGGGCGTCCGACAGATCCGGCCCTTCCCCCCGCAAATGGCTATCAAGCCGGGAGGCGACAATCCCCTCGAACAGTTTACCGACCTCATCGAGCAGGACGATGGGCCGGTATGCCGAAGGGGAGTCCACCGGGCGGCCCTCCTTTCGGAGGAGGCATAACTGCCCCTCCTTCCACAGTTTCGGGAACCTCCCAGCCGTAAAGCACGCGCTGAAGAGGTCCCGAAACCTGTCCTCCATGCCGGAGGCGGCGATCGCCAGCACCCGTGCGGGGACGCCGTCTGGTCCAGGGGCCGTCTTCTTCGCGCGGAGGCTGAGCACCCCCGCGTATAACTCCGCCAGCGTCACCGGGGGGACGTCCTCCTCCTCCGGCGAAGCCGCCCCTTGCGGGGGATCCATCGATGGTGGGGTGAAGTCGGTCCTGCGCGGAAACAGGGACCGGACCACCCCATCCAGCAACGCTGGATCGAGGGTCTCCGACAGTGGGGGACCATAAGGGCGGAGCTGGTTCCGCGCCGCCTTATATGGTCTCCCATAGGGATCCCTATCGAGACCCTCCAACATCTCGGCCCTCGCCGAGTCTTGAGCAGCGCCCATTGCAGACTTGAGGGCCGTCGTCGCCTCTCGGTAAGAGGCGTATAGGCGGTCCTCTTCTGCCCGGTCTCGGTTTTGGGCGCTGCGCCTTCGGCTCCGCGTGTAAGCCCTTCTGGCCGCCACGCAGGTGGCCCGGAGTCCCTCCAGCTCCTCCGTCCACCAATAGACGGCGCGACGGGGAGGCGGACGGCGAGACCGAGGCATGCTGGAGTTGCACACCTCGGTCAGGGACCCTCTGAGCTGGACCGCAGCGGCGTCCACGTCCAGGACCTCGACAGGGGGCGACAGCCAGTCCTGGAGAAAGGCCGCCTCCTTGGCTGCCTCCCGGTCCAGGCGGGTGAGTGCCCACCGCGGGAAGGGAGACTGCCCAGTGCGGGCCATCCCCCTCCCCCCCTGCTGGGTGGAGATATCGAACCGCACATATCGGTGGTCCGACAAGGTCTCCACCATCTCCACCCGCCAGCTGACGACGCGGGCGGCTAGCGCGGGGGTGGCAAACGATACGTCCACCACCGACCCACCCTGTTGCCGCACACACGTGTGGACCGCCCCCCTGTTGAGGAGGGACACACCGCATGAGGCCGCCCAAAATTCGACGGCGCGTCCCCGGACGTTACAACCAGCTGCCGGGTTGCCCCAGGCCGCCGACTTGGCATTCAGGTCGCCCAACACCAGAACTTGGCGTGGCGCCGCCCTCCCTTTGACTGCGGTGAGGATCTCGAGGAAATCCTCAAAGTCCGAGAGAGGGCGGTTTGGGGAGAAATAGACCCCCACCAGGGCCATGTCTCCCCAGGCGGCGGCCACGTAACCCGGTCCCCTCTCTAAGAGCGAGAGGGGAGGGGAGTCCGTGGAAGACCGCGCCACCAACGCCACCAAGCCGTCCCGGTCGCCCAGCCAACGGCCAGGGACCGAGTAGGGTTCGGCGACCACCGCCAAGTCCACCAACCACTCAGCCATGGTCTGCATCAGCAGATCCTGGGCTGCCCTGCAGTGGTTGGTGTTCGCCTGGAGGATGCGATGTTCGACCCTATCCATCAGTCGGACATCGCACCCCCCTCCGCAGCCGCCGCAGGAACGACGGAGTTAGCGGCAGCAGCAGCAGGCCTGGTCGGCGCCAGCGCTTTGCCACGCTTAGGGGGAGGATTGCAGTTCCTCCCCTTCATTACGTGGCCTGACAGGCGGCCACTGGCGGCACACACCGCGCAGTGCGGTGTGGCGGCCTCGCAAGACACGGCTTTGTGGCCGTTCTTGCCGCAGCGGTAGCATGTGTCCGTCCTGTCTACTGTGGACGGACACATGGGTCGGGTGTGTCCGATGCCGAAGCACCGGAAACACCGCAGAGGCTGGTCCTCAAGTGCCCGGACTGCACCCGAGCTGAAGCCAACTGTGAGCCGTCCCTTGGCAAGGACGGCTTTGGCAGCGGCGATTGGGCACTCGAGGCGAATGGTGCCCATGCCGCCGCGGCCGGGCCTTATGTCCCGGCCTTGCACCGCCGCGGCGCCACAGCCCCCTGCCACTGCGACCGCAGCCACCACCTCCTCCTTGGTGACGGAGTCGTCGAGCTCCGTCACCTCAAAGGCCGCCGTCTTGACCGGTCGGGCCACCTTGGCCGAGTCTGCGATGACCTCTTGCAGCTTTGCTGCGAAGAGGTCCGCATGGGCACTCCCCTCGGCCCCCGGGAACTCGAAAATTCGAGCCCCCGCTTGTGTCCGCCGGCAAGACACGCTGCCGATCCCCAGTTGGGTGGGATCGGCATTGGCACGCGCCCGCACCAAGACGGACGCGTACGTTTCCCCACGCTCCGCCGCCTCCGCGGTGAGCGTCACCACGACGGCAGCGGTTTTCGGAGGGACTAACTTCCCCCTTCCCTTTCCCTTCCCCTTCCCTGCTCCCCTGCCGGTCGTCTGCGACTGACTGGGAGCGGCAGTGGCGGGGACGGCAGGCACGGCCTTCGCCGACTTCCTGCCCCTGCCCTTCCCCCTACGTACCACATCCGTCCACTCGTTGGACGGGGTGGTGGCAGGGAGTAGGGTGTCTTCCGCCTGGGAGGAGGACGGCCCCGGCTCACTCGGCTGCCTCTTATCCGCCGCAAGCGGCGGTCGGAGGCGCTTCTCCGGCAAGAGCCGGTCCTCGATGCCCGCTAAGCAGGCCCTTGTGAAGGCCCTCTCCTCCATCACGACCTTGCGGATGATATCCTCAAGGTTGGAGGATGGGCCTTCTGCCGCAGGGCTTGTCCGGGCCTCTTGTGGCCGGGCCGTGGCTTCGGCCAGCTTCTGATGAAGCTGGCTGACCTCCGACTGCAGGCGATCGACCTTCGCCTGCAGTTGCCGCGTCTCATCGGTGGACTTGCGACGCACCAGCTCCGCGACGACACCGCGCAAGCTCGCGGCCCGGCTCTTGAGGGCCTTCTGGAAGGTCCCCTTAAGATTGGAGGACTTAGAGGCGACCTCCATGATCTCCTCCTCATCCTCCTCCGCCATTCTTTCGAGCTCCTCAAGGGAGTGGTCCGCGTATGTAACGCGGGACGCACCGTACCCGGACTTGGCCCGGGTGACGTGCGCCCGCTTCTCTTTGGCGGCGACCTTCTCCTCCAGCTCTTGCTGGAGCTGCGCTCGCCGGGCCAGGTCCAACTTGCGTTGGGCGTCCGCGAGCCCAACATTGTGGGTATCCGCGGCCACGGTCGTCGGCTTTTTTGCCTTGGACCCCGAGGCCTGGGAACCCTCGGACCCACCGCTCAGGTGGACCCGCTTCCGCGACCGAGCGTCGTTTGTGTCCGACACACTAAACAGTGAGTCGTTGTCGGACGACTCGTCCGCCAAGAAGCCTGCCGCAGAAGGCGCGCGGCTAGCTTCAGACGCCGGAGCGTCGGGGTGGCCCTGAGAAGGGCCTTTTGGTTGGCCCTGAGAAGAGCCGTTTGGTTGGCCCTGAGAAGGGCCTTTTGGTTGGCCCTGAGAAGGGCCCTGAGGTTGGCCCTGAGAAGGGCCTTTGGTCTTTAAAAATCGCCCGGAGGCGCTACGCGTTAGTTTAGACATAGTCTCCGACAGTTCGTTTACACAAGGCAAGATAAAATCGCAACGAGATCACAGTGCACTTTGGCCAACCCAGTCTGCCACTCCGTTACGGTGGTCAGAACTGGGTCGTTTCCAGGGGACGCGACGTGGACGCAAGCACTGTGGGGTGGTCCCCCAACCTAACCTAACCTAACCTTTTTTTTTTTTTTTTTTTTTTTTTTTTTTTTTTTTTTTTTTTTTTTTTGACGCTGGGAAAAATGCATTACGCATACCCTCCCATCGGGGGATGAGAGGGGTATGTGGGACTCCCCGGGTCTGACCCGGTATACCCACTAAAACGACCCAGCGAAAATTCCCGCTTCGTCCTAGTGGCGGGGGACTGGGAAACCGGCATAGCCTTTACGTCCAGTCCTCCGCCGACGATTGCCCTTCATGGCGGGCCCCTCGCAGGGGGCCCGGGAATGACCGACGAAGGTGGTGACGGGTGCAATGCGGGCGAAGGCACCCCCGTGCCTGTCGCCCGCCCGTCGCCACCAAGAGGAGGGAGAGGACGGTGCCTTCTCCGACCCCTTCTTCGTATGCGGAGCGGCGCAGCGAGAGGGTCGTCCTCCCGCTCGCGCTCCGTGACAGGGTGGTTTGGGGAGAGATAGACCCCCACCAGGGCCATGTCTCCCCACGCGGCGGCCACGTATCCCGGTCCCCTCTCTGAGAGCGAGAGGGGAGGGGAGTCAGTGGAAGGCCGCACCACCTGAAGGATGCGATGTTCGACCCTATCCATCAGTCGGACATCGCACCCTCCTCCGCAGCCGCCGCGGGAACGACGGAGCAAGTAGCAGCAGCAGCAGGCCCGGTCGGCACCTGCGCTTTGCCCCGCTTATGGGGAGGATTATAGTTCCTCCCCTTCATTACGTGGCCTGCCGGGCGGCCACTGGCGGCACACACCGCGCAGTGTGGCTTGGCGGCCTCACAAGATACGGCTTTGTGGCCGTTCTTGCCGCAGCGGTAGCACGTGTCCGTCCTGTCTACCGTGGACGGACACATGGGCCGGGTGTGTCCGATGCCGAAGCACCGGAAACACCGCAGAGGCTGGTCCTCGAGTGCCCGGACTGCACCCGAGCTAAACCCGACCAGCAGCCGTCCCTTGGCAAGGACGGCTTTGGCAGCGGCGACTGGGCACTCGAGGCGAATGGTACCCATGCCACCGCGGCCGGGCCTTATGTCCCGGCTTTGCACCGCTGCGGCACCACAGCCCCCTACCGCTGCGACCGCCGCCACCACCTCCTCCTTGCCGACGGAGTCGTCGAGCTCCATCACCTCAATGGCCACCGACTTGACTGGTCGGACCACCTTGGCCGAGTCTGCGATGACCTCTTGCAGCTTTGCTGCGAAGAGGTCCGCATGGGCACTCCCCTCGGCCCCCGGGAACTCGAAAATTCGAGCCCCCGCTTGTGTCCGCCGGCAAGACACGCTGCCGATCCCCAGTTGGGTGGGATCGGCATTGGCACGCGCCCGCACCAAAACTGACATATATGTCTCCCCTCGCTCCGCAGCCTCCGCGGTGAGCGTCACCACGACGGCTGCGGTTTTTGGGGGGACAAGTTTCCCTCTTCCCCTTCCTTTCCCCTTCCCGTTTCCCTTGCCGGTCGTCTGCGACCGACTGGGGGCAGTGGTTGCGGGGGCGGCAGGGACGGCAGGGACAGCCGTCGCCGACTTTTTCCCTTTGCCCTTCCCCTTACGGACCACGTTCGTCCACTCGTTGGACGGGGTGGTGGCAGGGAGAAGGGCATCAACCGCCTGGGAGGGGGACGGCTCCGGCTCGCTCGGCTGCCTCTTATCCGCCGCAAGCGGTGGTCGGAGGCGTTTCACGGGCAAGAGCCGGTCCTCAATCCCTGCAAGGCAGGCTCTTGTGAAGGCCCTCTCCTCCATGACAACCTTGCGGATGATATCCTCAAGGTTGGAGGATGGGCCTTCTGCCGCAGGGCTCGTCCGGGCCTGTTGTGGCTGGGCCGTGGCTTCAGCCAGCTTCTGATGAAGCTGGCTGACCTCCGACTGTAGGCGATCCACCTTCGCCTGCAGTTGCCGCGTCTCTTCGGTGGTCTTTCGTCGCACCAGCTCCGCGACGACACCGCGCATGCTCGCCGCCCGGCTCTTGAGGGCCTTCTGGAAGGTCCCCTTAAGGTTGGAGGACTTAGAGGCGACCTCCACGATCTCCTCCTCGTCCTCGTCCGCCATTCTTTCCAGCTCCTCTAAAGAGTGGTCCGCGTATATAACGCGGGACGCACCGTACCCGGACTTTGCCCGGGCGACGTGCGCCCGCTTCTCCCTGGCGGCAACTTTCTCCTCCAGCTCTTGCTGGAGCTGAGCTCGCCGGGCAAGGTCCAGCTTGCGTTGGGCGTCCGCGAGCCCAACGTTGTGGGTATCCGCAGCCACGGTCGTTGGCTTTTTAGCCTTAGACCCCGAGGCTTGGGAGCCCTCAGACCCACCGCTCAGGTGGACCCGCTTCCGCGACCGAGAGCCGCTCGCATCCGACACACCAAAATGCGAGTCGTTATCGGACGACTCGTCCGCCAAGAAGCCAGCCGCAGACGGCGCGCGGCTTGCTTCTGACGCCGGAGCGTCAGAGTGGCCCTGAGAAGGGCCTTTTAGGTGGCCCTGAGAAGGCCCTGATACTTCATCTGGGGCTGGACCCTATAGTATTTTCATGTTTCAGACACTCTATACTTATGAGGAAATTTAGTATTTACACACTATAGGTACTTACACTTTTTACTATCATTCATATTCATTTTCCTTGTATATTCTTTTACATCTAAGTCGCGCTTTGGCAGTAACTATTTTAGCTCACGTTAGTTTTAATCTAGAACGATGTTTTAACATCGATTTTAGCTGAAATAAAAATAATTTTTCAATATTTACTTTTTTGACATTACGTCAATTGTCAAGCTGTCAGTTACTTTTCCTCTACTTTTAATTTTCTTACTGGCCTAGGCCTATGAAGCTTTCTTTTGATTTATATAACTTTATTTTATTTTATCAATATATTAACTCAAATAATGTATTTTAGAGTTAATTACGATTGTTTACTAAATAACAGTATCTTATCTTACTTTTATAAAATTAATTAGCACGCTCACAGAATTCTTCGAGGAAGTTTTTTACTGTATAATACTGGTCGTTTTAAATACAGGCAACTCACATTTTTGATTTTAAAATCAAAATAATCTAGAGAGAATGAAAGAACTAAAATAAAACAACTGATGTGGAAAAACTGAACAAAAAAAGAATTTTTGGGTATAAAAGGGCATTCCTGACACATTTCAAGGCAGTCTACTACGGGATCTGAAGCAAGTTACTTTATAATATATCAAGTCACCGAATTCACGGCGAAGTTCGCCCTCTGGAGCTGTACCTTGGTGGCGCTGACGCTCTGACGCGCCCCAAGCCCTGAAGCTGATCAGGAAGCAGTACTCCACGCTCTCTACTGAGCTGGACCAGGAGGTTGGAGCAGTAGCTTGGTGGCGCTGACGCTCTGACGCGCCCCAAGCCCTGAAGCTGATTAGGAAGCTGTTCGCCTTCACAAACAAGCCCTGAAGCTGACCAAGAAGCTGTTCGCTTTCACAGAGTTGGACCAGGAGGTTGCTCAAGCCAACAAGTATTGTGACCTTCCTCTAACTTTTTTGTTTTTCTGTGAAGCGTGATAGGACTTTTATTTAAATAAATTAATTGTTTGTGTTACTTTTTTTTTTGGGATAAGTAACACGACAGTTTGGCGCCCAACGTAAAATCAAGACTTAGATTTCACTCAATTACTTTTTCAAAATTCTAAAAAAAACTAACACTAGTATTCCCTTATTAGACTCTTATTTGGCTTATTCTCTTATAACTTACTCTCATCTCATTCTAACACACACTCTCACACTTTAACATACGATGCGCGTCATCGAATTATAGCAAGTTCTAAAATTGCTTATATCTCAGAAACGGTGCGTCTTATCGCAAAAATAACGAAAAATTTGTCCCCCCTGCCCACCAAACATCTTGTCATGCTTAACATGATGGAACTTTAAAAAACACAAAAAAAAGAATTTTTTTTTTTTTCGTGTTATTAAATCGGATCCTCTAGTCCTCTTTAACACTCAAGTCCTCCTCTTTAACACTTATATCAAGCTAGGTATAGTGTCGTGGGCTCTTGAACTTTTTAAATAAAAACCCTCTTCAGTTTTTATTACTAAAATCATCGGTTTACGATATTATTATGTAGGATCCTCTCGTCCTCTCGTCTTTAATACTTGAGTACTTTCTAACACTTGAGTTCTTTACTCTTGAGTCCTCTTGAGTTTTCTCTTGAGTCGTCTCTTGAGTTGAGTTTTCTTTAACTCTAAGTCTTCTTTAAAACTCACTCTCTTGAGTTATCGTTTTTCCTCCCTTTAATACAAAACTTTAATTTAATCATGAATAGAATTATTTTCTTTGAACTTCTTAACAAAGCGTTTATATACTTGAGGACTCTAATGGCAACCAATCTATATTAAAGACTTTAAAATATAATGGATATAATTATGTAAATAAACTTCTTCTTCATACTCATGACTCATTTTTTCTTCTTTCCTTCTTCTATAATAGAGTTCTTTGTGGCCCATTAAAACTCTATTTATTTTATAATTCATTCATCGGTTCTTACACCATTATAAGATTATTTTTTTTAATCTTTCTTTTTATCTGTTCCGATCAGATATCTCTAAGAAGTGCTTTTAGGTACAAGTTACCTAACCTTCGTGTCAACTAACTCTACAAGTTAGTATGACTTGTTTCTTACTATCGACTCTAAAAGTTGATTGGAGCGGCTGATAACTCCATAAAAATAAGCCCTTATCATATATATCAACTAAAGTTGATTCGGAGCGGCTAACAACTCCATAAAAATAAGCCCTTGTTAAACTAATAAAAAAAATCTCTATATTTCATTTCATTATGGGTTTTAGACGAGAGCGGATTACAACTCCGAAAATAAGCCTTAAAGTTATTGACTTATCAGGTTGAGTAGTGATCATTGAATGTGAATCCTACCTGACCTAACTACGTAAGATGTCGGTGTGATTGAATGAAGTATGTACGTTTTGTGAATGCTGTTATACTTTAACCTTATAAAAATTTTTGTTCTAGACCAAAAATTTTCTCGGGGTCGATGGGGAAATATAGTATTTTCATGTTTCAGACACTCTATACTTATGAGGAAATTTAGTATTTACACACTATAGGTACTTACACTTTTTACTATCATTCATATTCATTTTCCTTGTATATTCTTTTACATCTAAGTCGCGCTTTGGCAGTAACTATTTTAGCTCACGTTAGTTTTAATCTAGAACGATGTTTTAACATCGATTTTAGCTGAAATAAAAATAATTTTTCAATATTTACTTTTTTGACATTACGTCAATTGTCAAGCTGTCAGTTACTTTTCCTCTACTTTTAATTTTCTTACTGGCCTAGGCCTATGAAGCTTTCTTTTGATTTATATAACTTTATTTTATTTTATCAATATATTAGCTCAAATAATGTATTTTAGAGTTAATTACGATTGTTTACTAAATAACAGTATCTTATCTTACTTTTATAAAATTAATTAGCACGCTCACAGAATTCTTCGAGGAAGTTTTTTACTGTATAATACTGGTCGTTTTAAATACAGGCAACTCACATTTTTGATTTTAAAATCAAAATAATCTAGAGAGAATGAAAGAACTAAAATAAAACAACTGATGTGGAAAAACTGAACAAAAAAAGAATTTTTGGGTATAAAAGGGCATTCCTGACACATTTCAAGGCAGTCTACTACGGGATCTGAAGCAAGTTACTTTATAATATATCAAGTCACCGAATTCACGGCGAAGTTCGCCCTCTGGAGCTGTACCTTGGTGGCGCTGACGCTCTGACGCGCCCCAAGCCCTGAAGCTGATCAGGAAGCAGTACTCCACGCTCTCTACTGAGCTGGACCAGGAGGTTGGAGCAGTAGCTTGGTGGCGCTGACGCTCTGACGCGCCCCAAGCCCTGAAGCTGATTAGGAAGCTGTTCGCCTTCACAAACAAGCCCTGAAGCTGACCAAGAAGCTGTTCGCTTTCACAGAGTTGGACCAGGAGGTTGCTCAAGCCAACAAGTATTGTGACCTTCCTCTAACTTTTTTGTTTTTCTGTGAAGCGTGATAGGACTTTTATTTAAATAAATTAATTGTTTGTGTTACTTTTTTTTTTGGGATAAGTAACACGACAGTTTGGCGCCCAACGTAAAATCAAGACTTAGATTTCACTCAATTACTTTTTCAAAATTCTAAAAAAAACTAACACTAGTATTCCCTTATTAGACTCTTATTTGGCTTATTCTCTTATAACTTACTCTCATCTCATTCTAACACACACTCTCACACTTTAACATACGATGCGCGTCATCGAATTATAGCAAGTTCTAAAATTGCTTATATCTCAGAAACGGTGCGTCTTATCGCAAAAATAACGAAAAATTTGTCCCCCCTGCCCACCAAACATCTTGTCATTCTTAACATGATGGAACTTTAAAAAACACAAAAAAAAAGAATTTTTTTTTTTTTCGTGTTATTAAATCGGATCCTCTAGTCCTCTTTAACACTCAAGTCCTCCTCTTTAACACTTATATCAAGCTAGGTATAGTGTCGTGGGCTCTTGAACTTTTTAAATAAAAACCCTCTTCAGTTTTTATTACTAAAATCATCGGTTTACGATATTATTATGTAGGATCCTCTCGTCCTCTCGTCTTTAATACTTGAGTACTTTCTAACACTTGAGTTCTTTACTCTTGAGTCCTCTTGAGTTTTCTCTTGAGTCGTCTCTTGAGTTGAGTTTTCTTTAACTCTAAGTCTTCTTTAAAACTCACTCTCTTGAGTTATCGTTTTTCCTCCCTTTAATACAAAACTTTAATTTAATCATGAATAGAATTATTTTCTTTGAACTTCTTAACAAAGCGTTTATATACTTGAGGACTCTAATGGCAACCAAGCTATATTAAAGACTTTAAAATATAATGGATATAATTATGTAAATAAACTTCTTCTTCATACTCATGACTCATTTTTTCTTCTTTCCTTCTTCTATAATAGAGTTCTTTGTGGCCCATTAAAACTCTATTTATTTTATAATTCATTCATCGGTTCTTACACCATTATAAGATTATTTTTTTTAATCTTTCTTTTTATCTGTTCCGATCAGATATCTCTAAGAAGTGCTTTTAGGTACAAGTTACCTAACCTTCGTGTCAACTAACTCTACAAGTTAGTATGACTTGTTTCTTACTATCGACTCTAAAAGTTGATTGGAGCGGCTGATAACTCCATAAAAATAAGCCCTTATCATATATATCAACTAAAGTTGATTCGGAGCGGCTAACAACTCCATAAAAATAAGCCCTTGTTAAACTAATAAAAAAAATCTCTATATTTCATTTCATTATGGGTTTTAGACGAGAGCGGATTACAACTCCGAAAATAAGCCTTAAAGTTATTGACTTATCAGGTTGAGTAGTGATCATTGAATGTGAATCCTACCTGACCTAACTACGTAAGATGTCGGTGTGATTGAATGAAGTATGTACGTTTTGTGAATGCTGTTATACTTTAACCTTATAAAAATTTTTGTTCTAGACCAAAAATTTTCTCGGGGTCGATGGGGAAATATAGTATTTTCATGTTTCAGACACTCTATACTTATGAGGAAATTTAGTATTTACACACTATAGGTACTTACACTTTTTACTATCATTCATATTCATTTTCCTTGTATATTCTTTTACATCTAAGTCGCGCTTTGGCAGTAACTATTTTAGCTCACGTTAGTTTTAATCTAGAACGATGTTTTAACATCGATTTTAGCTGAAATAAAAATAATTTTTCAATATTTACTTTTTTGACATTACGTCAATTGTCAAGCTGTCAGTTACTTTTCCTCTACTTTTAATTTTCTTACTGGCCTAGGCCTATGAAGCTTTCTTTTGATTTATATAACTTTATTTTATTTTATCAATATATTATTAGCTCAAATAATGTATTTTAGAGTTAATTACGATTGTTTACTAAATAACAGTATCTTATCTTACTTTTATAAAATTAATTAGCACGCTCACAGAATTCTTCGAGGAAGTTTTTTACTGTATAATACTGGTCGTTTTAAATACAGGCAACTCACATTTTTGATTTTAAAATCAAAATAATCTAGAGAGAATGAAAGAACTAAAATAAAACAACTGATGTGGAAAAACTGAACAAAAAAAGAATTTTTGGGTATAAAAGGGCATTCCTGACACATTTCAAGGCAGTCTACTACGGGATCTGAAGCAAGTTACTTTATAATATATCAAGTCACCGAATTCACGGCGAAGTTCGCCCTCTGGAGCTGTACCTTGGTGGCGCTGACGCTCTGACGCGCCCCAAGCCCTGAAGCTGATCAGGAAGCAGTACTCCACGCTCTCTACTGAGCTGGACCAGGAGGTTGGAGCAGTAGCTTGGTGGCGCTGACGCTCTGACGCGCCCCAAGCCCTGAAGCTGATTAGGAAGCTGTTCGCCTTCACAAACAAGCCCTGAAGCTGACCAAGAAGCTGTTCGCTTTCACAGAGTTGGACCAGGAGGTTGCTCAAGCCAACAAGTATTGTGACCTTCCTCTAACTTTTTTGTTTTTCTGTGAAGCGTGATAGGACTTTTATTTAAATAAATTAATTGTTTGTGTTACTTTTTTTTTTGGGATAAGTAACACGACAGTTTCAATTGACGTAATGTCAAAAAAGTAAATATTGAAAAATTATTTTTATTTCAGCTAAAATCGATGTTAAAACATCGTTCTAGATTAAAACTAACGTGAGCTAAAATAGTTACTGCCAAAGCGCGACTTAGATGTAAAAGAATATACAAGGAAAATGAATATGAATGATAGTAAAAAGTGTAAGTACCTATAGTGTGTAAATACTAAATTTCCTCATAAGTATAGAGTGTCTGAAACATGAAAATACTATAACCCCTATCCTGACGCCCTCCACAATTATGTGGGCGTCGGGAGGGCAGCGCTGCCGAGGCCCGCGAAAGAACACGGCCTCGGTCTTGTGCAGCGCCACCTTCAATCCCAGGCGGCGGATCCTCTCTGCAACCAAGGATCCGCCAGCCGAGGCCAGACAGGCCGCGTCGGCAAAGTTCCTCCCCCGGACAGTGAGGAGAGTGTCATCCGCGTAGCAGATGACACTCGTGCCCGGGAGGAGGGCTCCGCAAAGGAGCCAGTTGAACCCGATGTTCCACAAGGGGGGGCCAAGCACCGACCCCTGCGGAACACCGGACTCTGCGCCGTACCGCCTCACGGTGGCCGTCTTGTCCACTAGGAGGACCTCTCGGTCCTCCAGGTAGCTGGCCAGGAGGTCCCGCAGGTCCCCCAACCTAACCTAACCTAACCTAACCTTTTTTTTTTTTTTTTTTTTTGACGCTGGGAAAAAATGCATTACGCATACCCTCCCATCGGGGGATGAGAGGGGTATGTGGGACTCCCCGGGTCTAATAAGACCCGGTATACCCACTAAAACGACCCAGCGACATTCCCGCTTCGTCCGAGTGGCGGGGGACTGGGAAACCGGCATAGCCTTTACGTCCAGTCCTCCGCCGACGATTGCCCTTCATGGCGGGCCCCTCACAGGGGCCCGGGAATGACTGACGAAGGTGGTGACGGGTGCAATGCGGGCGAAGGCACCCCCGTGCCTGTCGCCCGCCCGTCGCCACCAAGAGGAGGGAGAGGACGGTGCCTTCTCCGACCCCTTCTTCGTCTGCGGAGCGGCGCCGCGAGAGGGTCGTCCTCCCGCACGCGCTCCGCCTCCTCCTTTTGCGAGATTACGTCCTCGCAAAAGGAGGCGACCGCTGCCCAGGCCTCCTCGCTCCCCAGCATGGCGTTGACGACGCCGGGAAGCGAGAGGTCTGGTCCAATTACCGCGGTCAGGCTGCGGCGCGGCTCGGACCAAGCCGGGCACACCTCGAGGGTGTGCTGCGCCGTGTCCTCCGGCGCGCCGCAGTCGTGGCACGCCGGGGTTTCCTCCCTCCCGATCCGGTGAAGGTGCGATCCGAAACAGCCATGCCCGGATAACACCTGCACCAGACGGAACGAGAGAAAACCGTGGGACCGCTAGAGCCAGCTCCGTAGAACCGGACCGAGCGCGTCCAACGTCCGGCGGCCAAAGGCGGCGGCGGCGAGGTCCTCCGTCCAGTGGAGGACGTTGGCATCCTTTGCCTCCCACCGCACGGCCTCCCGCTCTTCGGCGACGGGGCGCTCCCCGAGCGCCTTCCGGCGCGCCGTCCACTCGTACACTCTGGCGAGCACCCATGCCTCCAACTCCCAAGGAGGGGTGCCGGCCAGAGCGCACGCCGCGGAAAAGCCCACCGAGCGGTAGGCCCTCGCCACCCGCTGTGCAATGGCCCTTTGGGGCCTGCGGATGGCGGTCGCATTCTCCCTCCTGTGGAGGGAGTCCGCCCAGATGGGGGCCCCGTATAGGGCCATACTTCGCAAGATGCCGGCATACAGGCGCCGGCATTTCGCCTTGGGCCCCCCCAGGTTCGGGAGGAGCCACGAGAGGGCGTCCGCGGACTTCAGCAGGCGCGTCGACAGCCCGCTGAAATGCGGGCCGAAGCGCCACCTGTCGTCTAGTACCAGCCCCAGATACTTCATCTGGGGCTGGACCCCTATCCTGACGCCCTCCACAATTATGTGGGCGTCGGGAGGGCAGCGCTGCCGAGGTCCGCGAAAGAACACGGCCTCGGTCTTGTGCAGCGCCACCTTCAATCCCAGGCGGCGGATCCTCTCTGCAACCAAGGATCCGCCAGCCGAGGCCAGACAGGCCGCGTCCGCAAAGTTCCTCCCCCGGGCAGTGAGGAGAGTGTCATCCGCGTAGCAGATGACACTCGTGCCCTGGAGGAGGGCTCCGCGCAGGAGCCAGTTGAACCCGATGTTCCACAAGGGAGGGCCAAGCACCGACCCCTGCGGAACACCGGACTCTGCGCCGTACCGCCTCACCGTGGCCGTCTTGTCCACTAGGAGGACTTCTCGGTCCTCCAGGTAGCTGGCCAGGAGGTCCCGCAGGTATTGGGGCACTCCGTGATACCGGAGCGCCTCCAATATCGTCGAGTGGGGGACGGAGTTGAAGGCGTTGGCAATGTCGAACGACACCGCCAGCACTCCGTCCCCCGCCTCCACCGCCTCCTTCACCTGGCCCTTGAGTAGGGCCAGTGCGTCGATCGTCGAACGCCCTCGACGGAAGCCGAATTGGGCGTCCGACAGATCCGGCCCCACCCCCCGCAAATGGCTATCAAGCCGGGAGGCGACAATCCCCTCGAACAGTTTACCGACCTCATCGAGCAGGACGACGGGCCGGTATGCCGAGGGGGAGTCCAGCGGGCGGCCCTCCTTTCGGAGGAGGCATAATTGCCCCTCCTTCCACAGTTTCGGGAACCTCCCAGCCGTAAAGCACGCGCTGAAGAGGTCCCGAAACCTGTCCTCCATGCCGGAGGCGGCGATCGCCAGCACCCGTGCGGGGACGCCGTCTGGTCCGGGGGCCGTCTTTTTTGCTCGGAGGCTGAGCACCCCCGCGTATAACTCCGCCACCGTCACCGGGGGGACGTCCTCCTCCTCCGGCGTAACCGCCCCTTGCGGGGGATCCATCGTTGGTGGGGTGAAGTCGGTCCTGCGCGGAAACAGGGACCGGACCACCCCATCCAGCAACGGTGGATCGAGGGTCTCCGACAGTGGGGGACCATAGGGGCGTAGCTGGTTCCGCGCCGCCTTGTATGGTCTCCCATAGGGGTCCCTGTCGAGACCCTCCAACATCTCGGCTCTCGCCGAGTCTTGTGCAGCGCCCATTGCAGACTTGAGGGCCGTCGTCGCCTCTCGGTAAGAGGCGTATAGGCGGTCCTCTTCTGCCTGGTCTCGGTTTTGGGCGCTGCGCCGTCGGCTCCGCGTGTAGGCCCTTCTGGCCGCCACGCAGGCCGGTGGCCTTGCGACGCACCAGCTCCGCGACGACACCGCGCATGCTCGCGGCCCGGCTCTTGAGGGCCTTCTGGAAGGTCCCCTTTAGGTTGGAGGACTTAGAGGCGACCTCCACGATCTCCTCCTCGTCCTCCTCCGCCATTTTCTCCAGCTCCTCAAGAGAGTGGTCCGCGTACAGGACGCGAGACGCACCGTACCCGGACTTGGCCCGGGCAACGTGCGCCCGCTTCTCCTTTGCGGCCACCCTCTCCTCCAGGTCCTGCTGGAGCTGCGCTCGCCGGGCCAGGTCCAACTGGCGTTGGGCGTCCGCAAGCCCAACGTTATGGGTATCGGCGGCCTTGGTCGTCGGCTTTTTGGCCTTCGACCCCGAGGCCTGGGAACCTTCGGACCCACCGCTCAGGTGGACCCGCTTTCGCGACCGAGAATCGTTCGTGTCCGACACACTACACAGTGAGTCGTTGTCGGACTCGTCCGCAAAGAAGCCAGCCGCAGACGGCGCGCGGCTAGCCTCTGACGCCGGAGCGTCAAGTTGGCCCTGAGAAGGGCCTTTTGGTTGGCCCTGAGAAGGGCCTTTGGGTTGGCCCTGAGAAGGGCCTTTGGGTTGGCCCTGAGAAGGGCCTTTAGGATGGCCCTGAGAAGGGCCTTGGAGTTGGCCCTGAGAAGAGCCTTTTGGTTGGCCCTGAGAAGGGCCCTGAGGTTGGCCCTGAGAAGGGCCTTTAGGCTGGCCCTGAGAAGGGCCTTTGGTCTTTAAAAATCGCCCGGAGGCGCTACGCGTAAGTTTCGACATAGTCTCCGACAGTTCGTACTTCACAAGGCAAGATAAAATCGCAACGAGATCACAGTGCACTTTGGCCAACCCAGTCTGCCACTCCGTTACGGTGGTCAGAACTGGGTCGTTTCCAGGGGACGCGACGTGGACGCAAGCACTGTGGGGTGGTCCCCCAACCTAACCTAACCTAACCTAACCTAACCCAGTTCCCCCCGAGCCTCCGTGGTGGTCGGATCATTTTTAAAGACGCTCCGCACTTAAAAATTCAGTTAAATTGGTTTTTCTCATCATATCGCGACAAGTGAAGTGTCCCTGGATGCGGAAACCTGCGCCGCATAAAGTGCCGCGCCCAATTTGTGCCGTTACAACAGCTCCTGAAAGTTATCAGCGAAATACCTCATTTTTAGAGGTTAAGTGTAAACTGCTTTTTACAAAATCGAAGACGCTGCGAAAACAAGATCGGCGACCCCCTCCTTTTTTGCTGGAATCCAGTGGACATCGTGGCTCCGGACCATCTGGACCTTTCATCATCTTCCTGACATCGCGCCCTGGCGAGTTATTCAGGATTTTCAAAAAACCACGTGTCCTGAAAAGGCTGAAGGAGTGGAGGCAGCTTCTCGAAAATTGGCATCAACCAGGACCTTGACAAGAAAAGGCGAGTCCATCTTTGTTTTGAATTTTTAGACCCCTGGGAGACATAATATAACGGTTACAAAGTGCAAACTTTGGACCTCAATATCACCGGTCCCCATCACCACATTGAAGTTCTGCAAGCGGAAACCGTGGCGCGCTCATTGGCCCTATTGAGACACTAAGTTTTAGATTTTTAGTTACTGTAGTTCGTTAATAATAACATATTTTATAAGTTTTTCAATTTTTCAAAAATTTTTCACCTGGTTTTTGGTTTTCCTAATTTTTTGTTTTTGCACATTGTAAGGGCTTATTTTACCTTATTTTTGACATTTTTTTCAGAATTTTCCGACCAGCGGCACCAGAGATATCGATTTTTTAGTGTTTTTTGGCTATAATTTAAATTTAAATAGTAAATTGTTAATTTTGACACCGAGACTGGGTCTAATATACCTATTACGACCCATTTAAGCCCAAACACGGGCCACATATCTTTTGATTTGGCTGTTTTCGCAAAATTGAGAAATTTAGGTTTTTGGGTTTTAAATTTATTATTACTATATCTCAGGAACCGCTGGTCCGTTTGCTTTCGTATTTTCTTTAAGGTTGACGGTAAACCGCTATCTATAGGTGTAGACCTGTTTCAGGCCATTTCAGGCCAAAAAACTTTTTGTCGCTGAAACTGCTTTCAGGACACTCCTGAAGTGACGCCGAGCTGTACGTCCAAAACCCCGTCCTTCTGTGACGAAGGGTTCAAAAGTTACAGGTGATTTAATAAGACGTTTGACAGTTCGGCGGCCATTTTGTTTAACTTCAAACCGCCAGAACTCCTGAACCAGAGGTCGTGGGAGATCGCGGTTTCTTGTTTAAAGCTCAAGGAGCTATTATCTCACCTACCCCACGTTTTCAGGCGGTTTGAAGCAACAAATTTTCAGGATCCTGAAAGGGGTTTCAGCGGGCAGCGGAGACCAGGCCAAGTCATTTGAGCCCAAACTCGAGGGGTCTGCGACTTTCCCGAGGGAAGTTATCTGCCGTCAAACATTGGCTTTGACAGGACCGCGGCCATCTTGGACCGTCTTAAATTGACCATAACTTCCCAACGGAGAGTCGTAGAAGGCTGGGATTTTCTCTGGGCGAACCGGCAGGACTGTGGCTATAAGTCGAGACTCCTTTCAGGCTCTTTCAGGAGTCAAGGATTTTTCAGCCTGAAAATTGTTCCAGTGGATTGGTCTTGCCGAGCTAACTTCGGAGAGCCCAAACATCGGGGTTTTTGGACCGGGGGTGCCGGAGAAATCATCTATAACCTTTTAGGGTTTTTTATTTTGACAAAAAACCGAAATTTTCAGGTTGGGATATCTCCGGAACCCCTTAGTCTAACTGCACCGAGTTTGGGTTCATCTGGGAGGGCTCGGCGAGGGCTATCCAGTGGACCTATTAGATTGACTCTACATAGAGTCTCCTCAAGAAAGGGTCTCTATCTTACGATTTTTGTTGTGTCTTATTTCTTTTTCCGTTTTTTCTTGTCAGACACGCTCTTTTGAGTGATTTTACTCATCACCCACCCCTCTATACAGGGTAGGTACACTGACAAATCGCTTGTTATATACTATAACGATATTTTATTTTATTTATTATATTAATATTGACAACTTTCCCCGTTCCATCCGCTGTGCTCTTTACACACAAGCTACACAACACATTCACACACACACAACATGGTACTAGGAATTCGCACCCCAGTAAAAGGGAAGGGGCCAGGAGCCAGCGCCAGTCAGCCACAGGGTTCTACGTCGCCGACCAACCCGGGAAATGAGGGACCCTCTGGTTCCCGCGAAGCGCCAAAGGGGATATCCCTGACGTTCGGCAGAAAGGATGCTGTCAGAGCAACCCAAGCGGAAACAGCCGAAACGCCACTGTCGACGTCGGCGGGGACCTCTGGTGCTGTCGCTCGCACCATCACTCCCAGCCCCGTAGGCCCGTCGGGACAAGCGCTGGACGCCGCCAGGACCTTTATCCGCAGACCGGAGCGAAAGCGAAGGTCCGTAGACAACATGGAGGCGTTCAAAAAGCAGCCTAACACCTTCGCTGCTTTGACAAATGACCAACTCCTCCAGGAAGTAATGAAGACCTTCGAGGACATCCCAGCCAGGGTGAAGGACTATCCTCAGATGAGGAAGGACATAAAGAACTTCCTGGAGACTCAGTCTGACAAAAGTCTACGGATCTTGTTTGAGCTGAGTAGGCGGGTAAAGGGCCTGGAAACTGCACCCAAAACAACTACAGCCAAAACGACTGCATTACCCAACTTACCCGAGGGAATCCTGGATAGGCTGAACATGGTAGAGGAAAACATAAATACGCGCTTAAATGACCTGGAAGGGAAAGTTTTAAAAGAGTTCCAGGATATGACCGAACGCTACGACGAGTGCGGTGCCGACCTCATCGACAAGGTCGTCGATAAGGTCCTCGAGGTCAGCGAGAAGGTCGACGCAGTCCAAGTGGACGTAAACCATACGACAGAATGTGTGAAGGTCGTCGGTCAAGCCGCGGTGGTCCTCGAGGACAAAATCGATGGCGTTGCCGGTGATGTCGCCACTAGAACCGACCGACTTAAAGAGGTCATCAGGGAATCTGCATGCGAACCAAAACCTGATCAGCAGACCTACGCCAACGTTACGGCAGCCAAACCCGGGCATCGACCGGCGCTTCACTCGATGGCGGTCACCCTTGAAGGCAGTCAGGAGACTGCTGACGAGGTGCTCGCCAGGGTGAGGGTGGCGGTCGATGCCAGGGGATCTGGCCTAAAAATAAGTAAGGTCCGAAAGGCAAAGAACCAGACGGTCATACTGGGGTGCGACACATAGGCGGAGTACAAGAGAGTGAAAGACAGGATCGAGAGCCGAGGTGGAGGACTAAGAGTAGAGCCCATGAAAAATAAAAACCCACTCGTCGTCCTAAAAGACGTCTTCTTAGACAGTGGCGATGACGAAATGGTGCAGGCGCTCTACTCCCAGAACGAGAATATATTTAGGGACTTAGAAAAAGAAGAGATGGAAATGGCAGTAAAGTTTAAAAAGAGGACTAGGAACCCCAAAACAGCGCACGTTGTCGTCCAGGTCGGGCCAAAAGTATGGCAGAGGATGACGGACGCTGGAGCCCTTTACCTCGACCTGCAAAGGGTCAAGGTGGAGGACCAGTCGCCGCTCATCCAATGCACCAAGTGCTTGGCGTTCGGGCACGGCCGGAAATTTTGTACGGAGAGTGTGGACAGGTGCAGTCACTGTGGAGGACCGCACTTACGCGAGAATTGCGCGGAGTTTATCGCGGGTAATGAACCGCAGTGCTGCAACTGCTCGCACTCGAAGTTCCAGAGGACTGACCACAACGCTTTCAGCGTGGAGTGTCCGGTCCGCAAGAAATGGGACTACCTGGCTCGGACGACAACGGCATATGCCTGAACTGTTTCTTAGGGCTTACATAACACACACACGAACACACCGATACAGCAACACAAACTGGGAGTACATCTACATGGAAACCAACGCACACAAACATACACAGATATATAAAATATATAATTGTATATACGAATATATCAAAAACACACACATAACACTAAACACGCACCACAAACAACACGCTACAATGATGAGTAAAATAAAAAATCGGAACAAGAAAAGACAATAAATATGTATATCGTAAGCATATATTATATATTATTGCCGCAACCCTAAAGAATGTTAAGAAATTCATAATGCAAGGAACACACATAAGCCCCTATAATAGTGCAGAAACCGAATATAAGGCGAATAGATTGTAACAAATGAAGTAGTTCCAAACCAACCCTATGTAACTGGATATAATTATTTTATGTATATTAATCGCCCTGAAGAACCAATTTTGAAATGTTTGTTTTAGGCTTGCAAGGTGAATGACCTAAATTGTATTATAAAGAAAATAAAAGATTAGTTAAGTATGAGGATAAACATAGTATTGTAAAATAACATAGAATAAGGAATTAGAAATGTAAAACTAATTATGCTAAAATAAACTAGATAATATGTAAATTAAAAATAAAAGTACAAAAAATGTAAGAGTAGAATAAATAAAACCTAGCAAGTATAATAAGTAAGTAAGAAATAGAGTTAAGTAAACGAACCTGTTATCAGCTAAGCAAAATTTGTAATTAAAACTGAGTTGTGACCTTTAATAACCCCTAATAAAGAATATAAAAAGTAAAAATTAGTTCGAATAGCGGGAGTCCCACCCGGCTAAGAATGAAAGAGAAGCATGAAAGAAAGAACCAGTATGAAGCATAAAAGTGCGAGAAGAATAATTGCGAGAACTAGAATGAATGAGTAAATTAGAGTAATAAGATCCCGTTGTTCCCATGAACGGGTAAAAGCACAAAAAAAAAAAAAAAAAAAAAAAAAAAAAAAAAAAAACCTAACCTAACCTAACCTTTTTTTTTTTATTTTTTTTTTTTTTTTTCTCGATGTGGAAATCCTCAATGGGTCTGTCAGACTCGTACTGACTAAAACCACACCGGTGTTCCCTCGCACACTTGCGTCAGGGGGCAACGGGATCTGATGCGACTTCCGCTGTCCCGGACTAGTGCTGGCCCGCTTGACCTACGGGCCTCGTCCCGGGGGGAGTGAGGTGTTAAACTCCCCCCGCTACGTCTATGAGAGGCGCGCGTGGAACACAACGCGCCGCCGTCTCGGGTCCAGTGTGATGGGGGGCGACGGATGTCCCCGAATCCGCCGCCCCTGGACCAATTTAGGGGGGCCGGAAGAGGGCGTTGTCAGCCCTCTGCCGACGCCCGGTGCGTCTGCTGCGGGATGGGCGGGAGCTGGTCATCTCCCTCTCCCTTTCCGCAGCTTCCTTCTGCGACATGACGGTCTCGCAGAAGGATATCACCGCGTCCCAGGACTCTGCGCTGCCGACCATCGAGCGAACGACGGCCGGCAGCGACAGGTCTCCTCCTACCTCTGCAACGAGGGCACGGCGCGGCTCATCGAAAGCGGCACAATCGGCCAGCGTATGCCGCGCCGTGTCCTCCGAACAATGGACGCAGTGATGGCACCGGGCGTCCGGCTCCCTGCTTAAGCGACACAGGTACTTCCCGAAGCAGCCGTGCCCCGAGAGTACCTGTGTCGCCCGAAACGTCAGAGAGCCGTGCTTCCTCCCAACCTAACCTAACCTAACCTAACCTTTTTTTTTTTTTTTTTTTTTTTTTCTCGATGTGGAAATCCTCAATGGATGTCCTCCGCCCTGGGGAGAGCGGAGGGGTCTGTCAGACTCGTACTGACTAAAACCACACCGGTGTTCCCTCGCACACTTGCGTCAGGGGGCAACGGGATCTGATGCGACTTCCGCTGCCCCGGACTAGTGCTGGCCCGCTTGACCTACGGGCCTCGTCCCGGGGCGAGTGAGGTGTTAAACTCCCCCCGCTACGTCTATGAGAGGCGCGCGTGGAACACAACGCGCCGCCGTCTCGGGTCCAGTGTGATGGGGGGCGACGGATGTCCCCGAATCCGCCGCTCGTTGGATGGATCAGTCGCCGCGGAGGTGTCTGTTCGTTCCGATGTCTCCGTGGCAGTCGTCCCTGTTGCTGTAGATTCTTCCGTGCTGGCTTCTGCACTGGTACCGGTCGCCGAGTTTGTGTTCTCGGACGACGAAGGCTTCTGTTCCACCGGCGGCTTGCGGCCCCTTCCCTCGGAGCGTGTGACGGGCATGTTGGCAGCTGATGAACGTCTTCACGTAGAAATATCTTCCCTAATAACTGCAGCACGGCGTCTTCACTGTAGCACGACGTCTTCAGTTGGAGAAATCTTCTAGCTGGTGAAGTCTTCAGGTCTGTTCCCCACGATATCCGGCTACCGAAGGACCATTAAATGTGCAGACTGGGCACACTTGTGTACTGGGTTGGTGGAGAATAAAACCACTGGTTGCTTCTTTCTTCTATATTAGGAGAGTGTTTCTAATACTGGCTGGCCGACGACTGTGTCGAACCACCAAAATGGCACGTCTTTTATACAAAAATTATTAAGCGATTAACCAATCAGAATCTAATTAGAATTTACAAAAAGTGCGGGAAAAACTAAAATCCAATCAGAATAAGGCAAAAACGCGCGAAAACATTATGCACATTACCTTAAGTACTGAGACACTTTACCGTAACGAGGACCGCGTAACAATATTTACGTTTTTAACTAACTTTTTCTATGTAAACGTATATAAAACTATGTATTTATGAGATCTATGTATCACGAACTATCATACAAAAATATAAAATCAACAAAAACATAACATTATAGAACTTATATATCCTAACACTACGTCTACTAAGTACGTTAAAACAAACTATCAAAAAACTAACTTAATATACACTTTTTCACTGTAAATAAGTGTCTATATATCACTGTCACATTATGTACTGTCCTATTAGAATCTATGTAACACTTTACATTATGTACTGTCCTATTAGAATCTATTTAACACTGTGCACTGTTTATCGTTGTCCCGCACAGACCCCGAGGCTTGGGAGCCCTCGGACCCACCGCTGAGGTGGACCCGCTTCCGCGACCGAAAGTCGTACGCGTCCGACCCACTAAAAAGTGAGTCATTGTCGGACGACTCGTCCGCAAAGAAGCCAGCCGCAGACGGCGCGCGGCTTGCTTCAGACGCCGGAGCGTCGGGGTGGCCCTGAGAAGGGCCTTTGGGTTGGCCCTGAGAAGGGCCTTTGGGTTGGCCCTGAGAAGGGCCTTTGGGTTGGCCCTGAGAAGGGCCTTTGGGTTGGCCCTCAGAAGGGCCTTTTGACTTTCGCCCGGAGGCGCTCCGCGTTAGTTTCGACATGATATCCGACAGTTCGTAGCTACAAGGCATAAAATCGCTACGAGAGCACAGTGCACTTTGGCCGTACCCAGTCTGCCACTCCGTTACGGTGGTCAGAACTGGGCCGTTTCCAGGGGACGCGACGTGGACGCAAGCACTGTGGGGTGGTCCCCCAACCTAACCTAACCTAACCTTTTTTTTTTTTTTTTTTTTTTTTTTATCGCTGGGAAAAAATGCATTACGCATACCCTCCCATCGGGGGATGAGAGGGGTATGTGGGACTCCCCGGGTCTGACCCGGTATACCCACTAAAACGACCCAGCGACATTCCCGCTTCGTCCGAGTGGCGGGGGACTGGGAAACCGGCATAGCCTTTACGTCCAGTCCTCCGCCGACGACTGCCCTTCATGGCGGGCCCCTCACAGGGGCCCGGGAATGACTGACGAAGGTGGTGACGGGTGCAATGCGGGCGAGGGCACCCCCGTGCCTGTCGCCCGCCCGTCGCCACCACGAGGAGGGAGAGGACGATGCCTTCTCCGACCCCTTCTTCGTCTGTGGAGCGGCACAGCGAGAGGGTCGACCTCCCGCTCGCGCTTCGTGAGAGGGCGGTTTGGGGAGAAAAAGACCCCCACCAGGGCCATGTCTCCCCACGCGGCGGCCACGTATCCCGGTCCCCTCTCTAAGAGCGAGAGGGGAGGGGAGTTAGTGGAAGACCGCACCACCTGAAGGATGCGATGTTCGACCCTATCCATCAGTCGGACATCGCACCCTCCTCCGCAGCCGCCGCAGGAACGACGGAGCGGCCAATCGGCGCGTGCGCTTTGCCTCGCTTAGGGGGAGGATTACATTTCCTCCCCTTCATGACGTGGCCTGCCAGGCGACCACTGGCGGCACACACCGCGCAGTGTGGCGTGGCGGCCTCACAAGAGACGGCTTTGTGGCCGTTCTTGCCGCAGCGGTAGCAAGTGTCCGTCCTGTCTACCGTGGACGGACACATGGGCCGGGTGTGTCCGATGCCGAAGCACCGGAAACACCGCAGAGGCTGGTCCTCGAGGGCCCGGACTGCACCCGAGCTAATCCCGACCGGCAGCCGTCCCTTGACTAGGACGGCTTTGGCAGCGGCGACTGGGCACTCAAGGCGAATGGTGCCCATGCCGCCGCGGCCGGGCCTTATGTCCCGGCTTCGGACCGCTGCGGCGCCACAGCCCCCCACCGCTGCGACCGCCGCCACCACCTCCTCCTTGGTGACGGAGTCGTCGAGCTCCGTCACCTCAATGGCCGCCGACTTTACTGGTCGGGCCACCTTGGCCGAGTCTGCGATGACCTCTTGCAGCTTTGCTGCGAAGAGGTCCGCATGGGCACTCCCCTCGGCCCCCGGGAACTCGAAAATTCGAGCCCCAGCTTGTGTCCGCCGGCAAGACACGCTGCCGATCCCCAGTTGGGTGGGATCGGCATTAGCACGCGCCCGCACCAAAACTGACATATATGTCTCCCCACGCTCCGCAGCCTCCGCGGTGAGCGTCACCACGACGGCTGCGGTTTTTGGGGGGACAAGCCTCCCTTTTCCCCTTCCTTTTCCCTTCCCGTTTCCCTTGCCGGTCGTCTGCGACCGGCTGGGTGCAGTGGTGGCGGGGACGGCAGGGACGGCAGGGACAGCCGTCGCCGACTTTTTCCCTTTGCCCTTCCCCCTACGGACCACTTCCGTCCACTCGTTGGACGGGGTGGTGGCAGGGAGAAGGACATCGACCGCCTGGGAGGGGGACGGCTCCGGCTCGCTCGGCTGCCTCTTATCCGCCGCAAGCGGCGGTCGGAGGCGTTTCTCCGGCAAGAGCCGGTCCTCGATGCCCGCTAAGCAGGCCCTTGTGAAGGCCCTCTCCTCCATGACAACCTTGCGGATGATATCCTCAAGGTTGGAGGATGGGCCTTCTGCCGCAGAGCTCGTCCGGGCCTGTTGTGGCTGGGCCGTGGCTTCAGCCAGCTTCTGATGAAGCTGGCTGACCTCCGACTGCAGGCGATCCACCTTCGCCTGCAGTTGCCGCGTCTCTTCGGTGGTCTTTCGTCGCACCAGCTCCGCGACGACACCGCGCATGCTCGCCGCCCGGCTCTTGAGGGCCTTCTGGAAGGTCCCCTTAAGGTTGGAGGACTTAGAGGCGACCTCCACGATCTCCTCCTCGTCCTCCTCCGCCATTCTCTCTAGTTCCTCTAAAGAGTGGTCCGCGTATATAACGCGGGACGCACCGTACCCGGACTTGGCCCGGGTGACGTGCGCCCGCTTCTCTTTGGCGGCTACCTTCTCCTCCAGCTCTTGCTGGAGCTGCGCTCGCCGGAACAGGTCCAACTGGCGTTGAGCGTCCGCGAGCCCAACTTTGTGGGTATCCGCAGCCACGGTCGTCGGCTTTTTAGCCTTCGAACCCGAGGCTTGGGAACCCTCGGATCCACCACTCAGGTGGACCCGCTTCCGCGAACGAGAGCCGCTCGCGTCCGACATACCAAAAAGCGAGTCGTTATCGGACGACTCGTCCGCCAAGAAGCCAGTCGCAGAAGGCGCGCGGCTTGCTTCTGACGCCGGAGCGTCGGAGTGGCCCTGAGAAGGGCCTTTTAGGTGGCCCTGAGAAGGGCCTTTGGGTTGGCCCTGAGAAGGGCCTTTGGATTGGCCCTGAGAAGGACCTTTGGGTTGGCCCTGAGAAGGGCCTTGGGGTTGGCCCTGAGAAGGGCCTTTAGGTTGGCCCTGAGAAGGGCCTTTTGATTTTCGCCCGGAGGCGCTCCGCGTTACTTTAGACATTTTCAGACAGCTCGTAGTTCGCAAGGCAAGATATTATAGAAGCTACGAGAGCACAGTGCACTTTGGCCGTACCCAGTCTGCCACTCCGTTACGGTGGTCAGAACTGGGCCGTTTCCAGGGGACGCGACGTGGACGCAAGCACTGTGGGGTGGTCCCCCAACCTAACCTTTTTTTTTTTTTTTTTTATCGCTGGGAAAAAATGCATTACGCATACCCTCCCATCGGGGGATGAGAGGGGTATGTGGGACTCCCCGGGTCTGACCCGGTATACCCACTAAAACGACCCAGCGACATTCCCGCTTCGTCCGAGTGGCGGGGGACTGGGAAACCGGCATAGCCTTTACGTCCAGTCCTCCGCCGACGATTGCCCTTCATGGCGGGCCCCTCACAGGGGCCCGGGAATGTTCGACGAAGGTGGTGACGGGTGCAATGCGGGCGAAGGCACCCCCGTGCCTGTCGCCCGCCCGTCGCCACCAGGAGGAGGGAGAGGACGGCGCCCTCTCCGACCCCTTCTTCGTCTGCGGAGCGGTGCAGCGAGAGGGTCGTCCTCCCGCTCGCGCTCCGCCTCCTCCTTTTGCGAGATGACGTCCTCGCAAAAGGAGGCGACCGCTGCCCAGGCCTCCTCGCTCCCCAGCATGGTGTTGACGACGCCGGGAAGCGAGAGGTCTGGTCCAATTACCGCGGTCAGGCTGCGGCGCGGCTCGGACCAAGCCGGGCACACCTCGAGGGTGTGCTGCGCCGTGTCCTCCGGCGCGCTGCAGTCGTGGCACGCCGGGGTTTCCTCCCTCCCGATCCGGTGCAGGTGCGATCCGAAACAGCCATGCCCGGATAACACCTGCACCAGACGGAACGAGAGGAAACCGTGGGACCGCTCGAGCCAGCTCCGTAGAACCGGACCGAGCGCGTCCAACGTTCGGCGGCCAAAAGCGGCGTTGGCGAGGTCCTCCGTCCAGTGAAGGACGATGGCGTCCTTCGCCTCCCGCCGCACGGCCTCCCGCTCTTCGGCGACGGGGCGCTCCCCGAGAGCCTTTCGGCGCGCCGTCCACTCGTACACTCTGGCGAGCACCCAAGCCTCCAACTCCCAAGGAGGGGTGCCGGCCAGAGCGCATGCCGCCGAGAAGCCCACCGAGCGGTAGGCCCTCGCCACCCGCTGTGCAATGGCCCTTTGGGGCCTGCGGATGGCGGTCGCATTCTCCCTTCTCTGAAGGGAGTCCGCCCAGATGGGGGCCCCGTATAGGGCCATGCTCCGCAAGATGCCGGCATACAGGCGCCGGCATTTTGCCTTGGGCCCGCCCAGGTTCGGGAGGAGCCACGAGAGGGCGTCCGCGGACTTCAACAGGCGCGTCGACAGCCCGCTGAAGTGCGGGCCGAAGCGCCACCTGTCGTCCAGCACCAGCCCCAGATACTTCATCTGTGGCTGGACCCCTATCTTGACGCCCTCCACAATTATGTGGGCGTCGGGAGGGCAGCGCTGCCGAGGCCCGCGAAAGAACACGGCCTCGGTCTTGTGCAGCGCCACCTTCAATCCCAGGCGGCGGATCCTCTCTGCAACCAAGGATCCGCCAGCCGAGGCCAGACAGGCCGCGTCCGCAAAGTTCCTCCCCCGGGCTGTGAGGAGAGTGTCATCCGCGTAGCAGATGACACTCGTGCCCTGGAGGAGGGCTCCCCGCAAGAGCCAGTTGAACCCGATGTTCCACAAGGGGGGCCCAAGCACCGACCCCTGTGGAACACCGGACTCTGCGCCGTACCGCCTCACGGTGGCCGTTTTGTCCACGAGGAGGACCTCTCGGTCCTCCAAGTAGCTGGCCAGGAGGTCCCGCAGGTATTGGGGCACTCCGTGATACCGGAGCGCCTCCAATATCGTCGAGTGGGGGACGGAGTTGAAGGCGTTGGCAATGTCGAATGACACCGCCAGCACTCCGTCCCCCGCCTCCACCGCCTCCTTCACCTGGCCCTTGAGTAGGGCCAGTGCGTCGATCGTCGAACGCCCTCGGCGGAAGCCGAATTGGGCGTCCGACAGATCCGGCCCTACCCCCCGCAAGTGGCTATCAAGCCGGGAGGCGACAATCCCCTCGAACAACTTACCGACCTCATCGAGCAGGACGATGGGCCGGTATGCCGAGGGGGAGTCCACCGGGCGGCCCTCCTTTCGGAGGAGGCATAACTGCCCCTCCTTCCACAGTTTCGGGAACCTCCCAGCCGTAAAGCACGCGCTGAAGAGGTCCCGAAACCTGTCCTCCATACCGGAGGCGGCGATCGCCAGCACCCGTGCGGGGACGCCGTCTGGTCCAGGGGCCGTCTTCTTCGCGCGGAGGCTGAGCACCCCCGCGTATAACTCCGCCGCCGTCACCGGGAGGACCTCCTCCTCCTCCGGCGAAGCCGCCCCTTGCGGGGGATCCATCGTTGGTGGGGTGAAGTCGGTCCTGCGCGGAAACAGGGACCGGACCACCCCATCCAGCAACACTGGCTCGAGGGTCTCCGACAGTGGGGGACCTTAGGGGCGTAGCTGGTTCCGCGCCGCCTTGTATGGTCTCCCATAGGGGTCCCTGTCAAGACCCTCCAACATCTCGGCCCTCGCCGAGTCTTGTGCAGCGCCCATTGCAGACTTGAGGGCCATCGTCGCCTCTCGGTAAGAGGCGTATAGGCGGTCCTCTTCTGCCCGGACTCGGTTTTGGGCGCTGCGCCGTCGGCTCCGCGTGTAGGCCCTTCTGGCCGCCACGCAGGTGGCCCGGAGTCCCTCCAGCTCCTCCGTCCACCAATAGACGGCACGACGGGGAGGCGGACGGCGAGACCGAGGCATGCTGGAGTTGCACACCTCGGTCAGGGACCCCCTGAGCTGGACCGCTGCAGCGTCCACGTCCAGGACCTCGACAGGGGGCGACAGCCAGTCCTGGAGGAAGGCCGCCTCCTTGGCTGCCTCCCGGTCCAGGCGGGTGAGTGCCCACCGCGGGAAGGGAGATTGCCCAGCACGGGTCATCCCCCTCCCCCCCTGCTGGGTGGAGATGTCGAACCGCACATATCGGTGGTCCGACAACGTCTCCACCATCTCTACCCGCCAGTTGACAACGCGGGCGGCCAGCGCGGGGGTGGCAAACGAGACGTCCACCACCGACCCACCCTGTTGCCGCACACACGTGTGGACCGCCCCCCTGTTGAGGAGGGACACACTGCTTGAGGCCGCCCAAAACTCGACGGCGCGTCCCCGGACGTTGCAACCGGTGGCCGGGTTGCCCCAGGCCGCCGACTTGGCGTTCAAGTCGCCCAACACCAGAACTTGGCGTGGCGCCGCCCTCCCTTTGACTGCGGTGAGGATCTCGAGGAAATCCTCAAAGTCCGAGAGAGGGCGGTTTGGGGAGAAATAGACCCCCACCAGGGCCATGTCTCCCCAGGCGGCGGCCACGTATCCCGGTCCCCTCTCTAAGAGCGAGAGGGGAGGGGAGTCCGTGGAAGACCGCGCCACCAACGCCACCAAGCCGTCCCGGTCGCCCAGCCAACGGCCAGGGACCGAGTAGGGTTCGGCGACCACCGCCAAGTCCACCAACCACTCAGCCATAGTCTGCATCAGCAGATCCTGGGCTGCCCTGCAGTGGTTGGTGTTCGCCTGGAGGATGCGATGTTCGACCCTACCCATCAGTCGGACATCGCACCCCCCTCCGCAGCCGCCGCAGGAACGACGGAGTTAGCGGCAGCAGCAGCAGGCCTGGTCGGCGCCAGCGCTTTGCCACGCTTAGGGGGAGGATTGCAGTTCCTCCCCTTCATTACGTGGCCTGACAGGCGGCCACTGGCGGCACACACCGCGCAGTGCGGCGTGGCGGCCTCGCAAGAGACGGCTTTGTGGCCGTTCTTACCGCAGCGGTAGCATGTGTCCGTCCTGTCTACTGTGGACGGACACATGGGCCGGGTGTGTCCGATGCCGAAGCACCGGAAACACCGCAGAGGCTGGTCCTCAAGTGCCCGGACTGCACCCGAGCTGAAGCCAACTGTGAGCCGTCCCTTGGCAAGGACGGCTTTGGCAGCGGCGATTGGGCACTCGAGGCGAATGGTGCCCATGCCGCCGCGGCCGGGCCTTATGTCCCGGCCTTGCACCGCCGCGGCGCCACAGCCCCCTACCACTGCGACCGCAGCCACCACCTCCTCCTTGGTGACGGAGTCGTCGAGCTCCGTCACCTCAAAGGCCGCCGTCTTGACCGGTCGGGCCACCTTGGCCGAGTCTGCGATGACCTCTTGCAGCTTTGCTGCGAAGAGGTCCGCATGGGCACTCCCCTCGGCCCCCGGGAACTCGAAAATTCGAGCCCCCGCTTGTGTCCGCCGGCAAGACACGCTGCCGATCCCCAGTTGGGTGGGATCGGCATTGGCACGCGCCCGCACCAAGACGGACGCGTACGTTTCCCCACGCTCCGCCGCCTCCGCGGTGAGTGTCACCACGACGGCAGCGGTTTTTGGGGGGACTAGCCTCCCCTTTCCTTTTCCCCTCTTCCCTGCTCCCTTGCCGGTCATCTGCGACCGACTGGGAGCGCTGGTGGCGGGGATGGCAGGTACGGCCTTCGCCGACTTCTTGCCCCTGCCCTTTCCCTTGCGGACCACATCCGTCCACTCGTTGGACGGGGTGGTGGCAGGGAGTAGGGTGTCTTCCGCCTGGGAGGAGGACGGCCCCGGCTCACTCGGCTGCCTCTTATCCGCCGCAAGCGGCGGTCGGAGGCGCTTCTCCGGCAAGAGCCGGTCCTCGATGCCCGCTAAGCAGGCCCTTGTGAAGGCCCTCTCCTCCATCACGACCTTGCGGATGATATCCTCAAGGTTGGAGGATGGGCCTTCTGCCGCAGGGCTTGTCCGGGCCTCTTGTGGCCGGGCCGTGGCTTCGGCCAGCTTCTGATGAAGCTGGCTGACCTCCGACTGCAGGCGATCGACCTTCGCCTGCAGTTGCCGCGTCTCGTCGGTGGTCTTGCGACGCACCAGCTCCGCGACGACACCGCGCAAGCTCGCGGCCCGGCTCTTGAGGGCCTTCTGGAAGGTCCCCTTAAGATTGGAGGATTTAGAGGCGACCTCCATGATCTCCTCCTCGTCCTCCTCCGCCATTTTTTCGAGCTCCTCAAGGGAGTGGTCCGCGTATGTAACGCGGGACGCACCGTACCCGGACTTGGCCCGGGTGACGTGCGCTCGCTTCTCCCTGGCGGCAACCTTCTCCTCCAGCTCTTGCTGGAGTTGCACTCGCCGGGCCAGGTCCAACTTGCGTTGGGCGTCCGCGAGCCCAACGTTGTGGCTATCCGCGGCCACGGTCGTCGGCTTTTTTGCCTTGGACCCCGAGGCCTGGGAAGCCTCGGACCCACCGCTCAGGTGGACCCGCTTCCGCGAACGAGAGTCGTTCGCGTCCGACACACTGAATAGTGAGTCGTTGTCGGACGACTCGTCCGCCAAAAAGCCTGCCGCAGACGGCGCGCGGCTGGCTTCGGACGCCGGAGCGTCGGGGTGGCCCTGAGAAGGGCCTTTGGGTTGGCCCTGAGAAGGACCTTTGGGTTGGCCCTGAGAAGGACCTTTGAGTTGGCCCTGAGAAGGGCCTTTGGGTTGGCCCTGAGAAGGGCCTTTGGGTTGGCCCTGAGAAGGGCCTTTGGGTTGGCCCTGAGAAGGGCCCTTGGGTTGGCCCTGAGAAGGGCCTTTGGTCTTTAAAAATCGCCCGGAGGCGCTACGCGTGAGTTTAGACATATCCGACAATCGTAGTTCGCAAGGCAATAGTAAGAAGCTACGAGAGCACAGTGCACTTTGGCCGTACCCAGTCTGCCACTCCGTTACGGTGGTCAGAACTGGGCCGTTTCCAGGGGACGCGACGTGGACGCAAGCACTGTGGGGTGGTCCCCCGTCCCCCAACCTAACCTAACCTAACCTAACCCAGTTGCACTCGGTCTGCCGAGCAGTAAGCAGCTAAAACCCACGCGCTCCGCACGAAAAATTCGGAAATAATTGGTTTTTGAAGCCTTACAGTAACGAAAAAGGTGTCTATAGATGCGGAAAGTGGTGCCGCGTATAGTGCCGCGATAAAATCGTGCCGTATTTCAGTGCCAAAAAGGTTAAGTGCAAAAAACCTCAAGTTTAGAGGTTAAGTGGAAAGTTAAAAAAAAAAAAAAACTTGGATCGCATACGCTGCAAAAACGAGATCGACGACCCCCCTCTTTTTTGCTGGAATCGGGAGGGCATCGTGGTCCCCTATCATCTGGGGCACTTGGAGTCGACCTGTCATCTCGCTGTCGCGAGATATTCAGCTTTTTCAGAAAACCACGTGGCCTGAAACCACCTAAGGAGTGAAGACAGCGGCGTGAAAATTGGTAACAAGCTGGACCTCTATTACAAAAGGCGAGTGCAACCATAAACAGAATTTTATGTCCACTACAAAAAAAATCAAAATCAAAATCAAAGCATTTATTTCAAGTAGGCCAGTTACAGGCGCTTTTGAATTGTCGAAACAAAAATGAACATTTAATGTAGCTACAGTCCCAGTCACAAGACATAAAAACTGTGAAAGTACTGTAGTTGCCCATTCCCTAGCGTAGATCTCTATGGAGAAGAACGGGCAAGAAACTCCATGGACACTCTTTTAAATCAAAATATTGTTACAAAATCTTGGTTACATCATTCATGTTGAGATGGTATATTATGTGAGAACAATGTAGCAAGATGTGCACGTTAAAAGTGTCCATAGCAAAACCAAAACAAAATATAACTCAAAAACAAAATAATTAATTCAAATAAACCATGGCGACTAAGAGATGACCAGTCACAACTGACAGCGCCCATTCACGCACATGACGCATGGATCAGCACCATTCAGCTCAACCATTTTGAAGGGAACTAAATGGTCCGACACACGCGCCACCATCAGCGAGACATTTGAGTGAGCATGACATACTCTCAACCTCCAGGGCACATTCAAGTCAAGAACTGCCGTAGGTTTCCAGTGAATGATAGCTTACTAGCACATAGTACTCACACAATATGGGCTATGCGATTATATAATACTAACATTGAATCTATACAATGCAAAGATAGTTAAGTACAATCTTCAGCAGCTCCAACTATACCATTTAATGCTATCAATTTTTGCGCCCCTGTCCATGTGGAGCAGGACCAGCATTAAGCCAAGCATTTTTATCAGCGATATAATCGCTCAACTTGTAATATGCTTGTTTACATAGTGTGCGTTTAATGCATGTTTTAAATTTCGTCTCATTCAGTTCAAGAATACTTTGTGGAATTTTATTATAGCATCTCAAACAGTACCCCATGAAAGATGAGTCTACTTTAGCGAGTCTAAAGCCTGGCTGAACTAATTGGTCCCTATTTCTAGTACTGTAATGATGTCTGTCACCTCTTTTACCAAAAAGATGCAAATTTTTTCTAACGTACATTATGTTTTCGTAAATGTATTGACAATGTACCGTCATAATGCCAATATCCTTAAACAGTTCCCTTAGAGAATCGCGCCTACGAAGATTATATATAGCTCTGATGGCTCTTTTCTGCAGAATAAATATAGACTCAATATCTGCAGCCCGTCCCCATAGCAAAATACCGTAAGACATTATACTATGGAAGTAACTAAAATAGACCAGTCTAGCGGTATCTACATCAGTAAATTGACGGATTTTTCTAATGGCATATGCTGCTGAACTTAGCCGCCCCGCAAGAGATGTTAAATGAGAACCCCATTGTAGCCTTGAATCAAGCGTAAGCCCCAGGAAAACCGTTTTATCTACGAATTCAAGTTTCTCATTATTCAATAATATATCACAATCACTACCCTTAACATTCGGTAAAGCAAATCTTATGCATTTGGTTTTTTTTTCATTTAATACCAAATTGTTTGCTGTGAACCAATTTTGGACCTGAAGTAGGGCATTATTCACGTCATCTAAATTTTGTGCCCGTCTGTTTATCTTAAAAATTAAGGAAGTGTCATCAGCAAATAACACCATATTTTGAGGTTGGTTTTTCAATAAATAGGGTAGATCATTTATATATACTAGAAAGAGGAAAGGACCCAATATAGAGCCTTGTGGAACCCCCATTTTTATTTTTAAACCCTGTGAATTGACACCATTTATCTGAACATGTTGTTGTCTATCATTCAAATATGATTTTACCAAACTAAGTGCAAGTTTACCCAGTCCGTAATGCTCAAGTTTCAAAAGTAATGTGTCGTGATTTACGCAATCAAACGCTTTGGAGAGGTCACAAAAAATTCCTATGGCATCTTGGGACTCTTCCCACGCAGTAAATATGTGCTTTAATAAGGTTACACCGGCGTCAGTTGTACAACGTCCCTTGGTGAAACCATACTGTTGATCATGTAAGATTCTGTTGGTGTTAAAATGATAGAGCATTTGATCAAGCATTACTTTTTCAAAAACCTTGCTAAAAACTGGCAACACGGATACAGGTCTATAATTGTTAGTATCTTTACTGTCCCCGGATTTGAAAAGAGGTATGACTTTACTGTATTTCATTAAATCAGGGAAAACTCCTTGGTCTACACATAGATTAAAAATTAAAGCTAAGTATGGGGCTATTGTCTCAAGTATGGATGTACAAACTTTGATAGACATTCCCCATAGATCTTCGGTCAGTTTGATTTTTATTTGCCGGAAAGCTTTAATAACTACCATAGGGTTAATGTGTTTAAATTTAAATTCAGCCAGGCAGCCAGACACATTCGCCTTTAATAAACCCATTGAGACTTCAGGAGAGGAATTTAGAGCCTCCGTAGTTTTTAATGGTATTTCTGTAAAGAAATTTACAAATTCTTGAGCTACTTCCTGATTAGAGCTTTTAGGACCACTTGCTGTATCTAATGTGTAGCTAGTGTTACGTATTTTCTTCCTGTTAGTCTCGTTATTTATGACTTTCCAAACTGTCTTTATTTTATTTTCTGCTGTTTTGATCTTGTTGCTAATGTGCAGGGCTTTAGCAACCTTGCATGTATTTCTAAAAATTTTTGAATACTTAGCAACATACTTGTTAAAAGTTTCAGTGTTAATAAAAGGCTTAAGGCCATAAAGCTCAAATAGTCTTTCCCTACTTTTTCTGATGCCTCTAGTTGCCCAATCGCTAAATATGAATTTAGGGCAAATACTTTTTGTCTTCTTTTCAAAAGTTTTATTGAATTCCGTGTGAACTATTGAAAAGAAACGATTATAAAATTGATTTATATTAATATCGTCATGGCTCATAACACTTAACTTGTTCTGTAGGGAAATATTAAACCTATTTAATTTGCTAGAAGTTATAGGTCTAAATTTAATCTGTACTTTTTGCAATGGTGTATTACACCTATAAGTTACAGTTTGTCCGCTATGGTCAGACGGCAAACAATTTACTATGGCTTTATCTAAGTAATCACAATCGCAGAAAACATTATCTATACAAGTAGCAGAAGATGTTGTGATTCTAGTAGGTTCAATAAAAACGTTAGTCAGGTCAAATGACTTAAAAAGATTTAATAACCGACCACTATTTGAATGTTCTTCTAAAATATTGATATTGAAATCACCACAAATTATTGTAGATTTATTACTGGCTGCAAGTTTTGCCAGGACATCTTCCATTATTGATTCAAATATGGAAAAGTTTTGATAGTTTGGGGGTCTGTACACACACACAACTACATGCTTATCCAGCTCAACACAGGACAGTTCGACGCAATGTTCAACCGAGAGACCTACTATGTCATTACGTTGCTTATATTTAAAACTATTTTTTATTAATATTAGGGAACCTCCACGAAGCATAGTTTTACGGTTAAAGCAGCTACCCACCATATAGTTCTCATAATTAATAAGCATTTGGTAATCCTTTAGCCAATGTTCAGTAAAACAAATGATGTCAAACTTACTTTTTTCTAAAAACAATTCAATTTCTAATAATTTACAAGACATTCCTTGGATATTTTGGTGGAATAATTTTAAAGTGTTCTGCTGAGGCCCTTTTTTATTAACTAATTGAGTGCAAGAATTAATAGTACCTTCTGTTGTCTCACTTTCTAGTTTAAATTTATATTAATATTTGGAGTGAGGCCGGAGACTCCCGTGCCCTCCTCAGACAACAAGACCCTATCTGTAATAGACCCTAATTGAGGATTCACCATGGTGACAGATGGATCCTCCTCATTGCAATATTTGTAAACATTTATAGCACTACTGCTATATTCATTTAAAGTCACCTGTACATTAGTAGAATTACTAATAGTCGCAGTGTTAATAATGGAACTAAACTTAGACATACTATTTATGTCTGTGTGAATATTAAAAGCTAATAGCGAAGCTATTTTGTGTCTACATCTAATAGGTAGATACACCTTACCCCGTGTCGACTTAAGTTTACCAACAATAGTGTTGATATCTAGATATACAAGTCTGTCACTATAGTGACCTGCTAGAAAATGTACATGGTTATTTAACATATGTATATAATTGTTTTTTCTATTACCCAATTTTTCAAAATAGGGAAAAGCACACAATATGATTTTACTACAGTTTAGCTTTAACAGCTCTGATACACATTCAGTGATATCTTCCTTTTTAATCTTAGAACTATTACCCATACATATAGTTATGGTGGTATTAGGATTACAAACAGTTTTTGTTGCAGATGCCATAACCTGTTTGTAGGTCGACCCTGGCATACAATAATTTTGAGTACAATAACTCAGGCTATTACTGATCAATTTGCCAAGCCCTCTACCTATACTATCAGAGAACATGACTGAAAGATTAGAATCTAGACTGAAAGATTAGAATCTAAAATTTTATATGACAGTTACAAAAGTCAGAAATTGTGTCATTATAACTCGAGATAGAAGATAAATTTCAAAATTCTACAACTGCAGCCGGGTGCGCGCTAATTAGATGACCTTAAGTTCTTAGTTTCAAAATTTTAGTCTTACTCATTTTAGTACAGTAATTAAAAAACTGAAAAAAATTTCATTTTCGAATTTCAATGTCAAAATATTGTGTAAAAATTTAAATTTAGTTTTAGCCTAGTAGTAGCTTATTTATCATTAATTTAGGTACTTTTTTCATAATTTTATCTCAAATAGTTCTAAAGTTATTCAATTTTTTATGTTTTTTGTAAATAATTCCTAATAAATTGGAGAAAACCACTTTTTTATGCTTGTATTGGGTTCTTCCACCTGTTTTGGGTTCACTTAAGCCGAAACTCGGCCCATGTAACCTTAAAATCGCCGAAAATCGGAAAAGTCGGCCATTTAAATAAACCCGGGTACTTGCTTGGAAACTGATTTTCTCCTCAACCGTTTGGCGTACGAAGCTGCGGTTTTCGGATTAGGAAAGAGCACCTTGTGTGGATTCCTGAAATATAGCTTTCAGGCGTTTTCGGGCTGTAAGATTTTTCAGGCCTGAAACCTGCATTTCAAGACGGAGAAGGTGGAGCCGATCTGTGAATCGAAAACCCCGTTTCGATACGACCAGTGGTTGTGGAGAACGCGGAAGTTTAGCTTGTCGTTTGACAGATCGGCGGCCATCTTGGCCAGTCTAACTTGGCTCCAACTCTTGAACCGACGGAGATAATTTGATTCTGTTTTCAGAATATAGCTATAGGGCCTAAGGACTACCCCCTCCCTCGGTTTCAGGAAGATTGGAGCTGAAAATTTTCAGTCGCCTGAAACTAGTTTCAGCGGTTAGAACGGACCTGGCTGAAACCGGCGAGCACAAACTCGGGTCTTCTGCAACGCATACGAACGGAGATATCACAGGTCAAATAGTCACTTTGACGTTTACGGCGGCCATTTTGGAAATTTTAAAACACCGATATCTCCGGGACGGTGAGTCGTAGAGGACTGGGGTTTCCTTTGTTGACTCTGGCTGGAGTCGGGCTACTTGGGGAATTCCGTTTCAGGACTTTTCAGGGAAAGAATTTTTTCAGTTCTGAAAATCGAATCAACAGGTAGATCTCGTCGAGCACTTCCATTATAGCCCAAACACGGTACTCTTCGGCCGAGGCGTTCGGGAAATACAGCCAATATCCGCTTCGTTGGGTGTTATCCGGTTTAATACCCGGAAATCTAAAACAGCTGTATCTCTGGAACCCTTTGAGCTACGTGACCGTGCTTGGTGTCGTTTTTGAGGGCTCGGGGAGTTCTATCTGTTGAGCTCACTTAATCGACTCTACATAGAGCAGAATTTTTTTTTTCGATTTTATATCGAATATTGGGGGCCCTGGAACGGTTTTTCTTGCGGAGCGGGATACAGTGACTGAGCCAAATTATTTTTAGGACTCTACATAGAGACCAAAGTCACTTTTGACTTACTATTTTGTATTTTATTCCTTGGTTTTTTGACTGTTCTTTTCCGATTCTTTCCTTGACCTTTTGTGAGACCCGCTCTTTTGAGCGCAGGCCAGACTCGACTCACTCATATTCCACCCCCCTATACAGGGTCGGATCACGGACAAATCGTCTACTATAGACTTTTACTTTATTTTTACTATTTTATTGTATTTGGTTTGACAACTTTCCCCGTTCGCTTCGCTGTGCCCTTTACACACAAGCAAAACAACACATACACAAATACATCATGGTCCTCGGAATTCGCACCCCAGTAAAAAGCAAAGGGCCAGGAGCCAGCGCCAGTGAACCACAAGGGTCTACATCACCTACCCACCCGGGAAATAAGGGGCCGTCTGGAGCGACCGCAGCGTCGAAGGGGATATCCCTGACGTTCGGCAAAAAGGACGCGGCTCGAGGAACCACGGTAACAGCCGAAACGCCACTGACAACGTCAGCGGGGACCTCTGGTGCTTTCGCTCCCGCCACCACTCCCAGCCCCGTGGGCCCGCCTGGACAGGCGCTGGATGCAGCCAGGACTTTCATCCGGAGACCGGAACGGAAAAGAAGATCCATAGACATCATGGAGGCATACCAAAAGCAGACCAACATCTTCGCTACACAATCAAACGACAAACTTCTCCAGGAGATTATGAAAACCTTCGAAGACATACCAACCAGGGTCAAAGATTACCCTCAGATGAGGAAAGACATAAAAATCTACCTGGAGACCCAGTCGGATAAAAGCCTTCGGATCCTTTTCGAACTGAGTAGGCGCGTAAAGAGCCTAGAGAGAGCGCCTAATACTGCTCCGCCTACCAAGACAAACACCACGCCTACACCACCCGAGTTACCGGAGGGACTCATCGATAGGCTGGATAAGGTGGAGACTAGCATGAACACGCGCCTGAACGAACTCGAAGAGAAACTCTCAAAAGGATTCCGGGACATGACCATACTCGTCGACGACAGCGGTGCCGACATCATCGACAAGGTCATCGAGAAGGTGGACGAGGTCAGCGACAAGGTTGACATAGCCCAAGCGGACATACGCCACACGGTAGAAGGGGTGAAGGCCGTTGGTCTTGCCGCGGCTGTCCTCGAAGAGAAAGTCGATGCCGTTGCCGGTGATGTCGCCGCCGGAACCGATAGAGTAAAGGAGGTCATGAGAGAAGTCGCATGCGAGCACAAAACCGACTCTCAGTCATACGCCAACGTCACGGCAGCCAGACCAGGGCATCGACCGGCACTTCACTCGATGGCGGTCACCCTCGAAGGCAGTCAGGAGACTGCCGACGAGGTGCTCGCTAGAGTGAAGAAGGCGGTCGATGCCAGGGGAACTGGCCTGAAAATCAACAAAGTTCGCAAAGCCAAAAACCAGACAGTGATACTGGGGTGTGACTCAGAGGCGGAATTTAAAAGAGTAAAAGAGAGGATTGAGAGCCGAGGTGGAGGACTAATAGTAGCGCCAATGAAAAATAAAAACCCATTGGTCGTCCTAAAAGACGTCTTTTTAGATAGTGAAGACGACGAGATGGTAAAGGCGCTATACTCCCAAAATCAACACATATTTAGAGACCTTGAACAAGACGAAATAGAAATGGCCATAAAATATAAAAAGAGGACAAGAAACCCGAAAACAGCGCACGTTGTCGTCCAAGTCAGACCCAAGGTATGGCAAAGGATGACGGAGGCTGGGGCCCTGTACCTTGACCTGCAAAGGGTCAGAGTGGAGGACCAGTCGCCGCTCATCCAATGCACGAAATGCTTAGCATTTGGACATGGCCGAAAATTTTGTGCCGAAAGTGCGGACAGGTGTAGCCACTGCGGAGGACCGCACTTACGCGAAAAGTGCGTGGAATTTGTGGCGGGTAATGAACCGCAGTGCTGCAACTGTTCGCACTCGAAGCTTCAGAGGGCCGATCACAACGCATTTAGCGCGGAGTGCCCGGTCCGAAAGAAATGGGACTATCTGGCTCGGACGACAACGGCATACGCCTAAACTGCTCTCTAGGGTACACGTAACACACACAATACACACACAAACTGGGAGTACGTGACAAAAGTCGATTATAGCAAGGAAATAAACAGATACATGGAAACCAGAGAAGACACACAAACACAGATATACAACATATATAGTAAATATATACGTATATATCAAAAACACACGCATAACACCAAACACGCACCCCAAAACAACACCAAAAACGATGAGAAAGTAAAACCCCCGGTTTAAGGAATGTCAATAAATATAATATAACTAAAGTATATATATATATTATTGCCACAACATCTAGGAAAGTAAATAAATTTGTAATTCTAAAAGCCCTATAGCAGTCAATAAACCAAGTACAAGTTAAGAAACCCATCTTGTAAGTTGCCACAAAACAAGGAATTGTATGAATAATAAATAAGTTAGTAGATATAATTATGTAAAACAATATGCATAAAATGTAAATTAGAAAATAAGATGTATTAAAATAAGAAAGTACAAAACATAAAAAATGTATAACATAGATATAAGAAAAATGTTCACATAGTAGATAATTATGCATTATTGTAAAAGTAGTGTAGAATAAATAAAAAGTAGCATATAGAAACATATTAAGTAGAACATATAATAGTAAGTAGTAGTTAATTATGTAATATCTTAAGCAAACTCTGTTAATAAAACCAAGTTGAGTAATTAATATACCCTTAATAAAGAAAAATATAAGAAAAAGTAGCTAAAATAGCGGGAGTCCCACCCGGCTAAGAATGAAAGAGAAGTATGAAAGAAAGAAAAAGTATGCAGCATGAAAGTGCGAGAGGAATACATGAGAGAACTGGAATGAATGAGTAACCTAGACCAACAAGATCCCGTTGTTCCCATGAACGGGGAAAAGCACAAAAAAAAAAAAATTAAAAAAAAAAAAAAAAACCTAACCTAACCTAACCTAACCTTTTTTTTTTTTTTTTTTTTTCACGATGTGGAAATCCTCAATGGATGTCCTCCGCCCTGGGGAGAGCGGAGGGGTCTGTCAGACTCGTACTGACTAAAACCACACCGGTGTTCCCTCGCACACTTGCGTCAGGGGGCAACGGGATCTGATGCGACTTCCGCTGCCCCGGACTAGTGCTGGCCCGCTTGACCTACGGGCCTCGTCCCGGGGGGAGTGAGGTGTAAAACTCCCCCCGCTACGTCTATGAGAGGCGCGCGTGGAACACAACGCGCCGCCGTCTCGGGTCCAGTGTGATGGGGGGCGACGGATGTCCCCGAATCCGCCGCCCCTGGACCAATTTAGGGGGGCCGGAAGAGGGCGTTATCAGCCCTCTGCCGACGCCCGGTGCGTCTGCTGCGGGATGGACGGGAGCTGGTCATCTCCCTCTCCCTCTCCGCAGCTTCCTTCTGCGACATGACGGTCTCGCAGAAGGACATCACCGCGTCCCAGGACTCTGCGCTGCCGACCATCGAGCGAACGACGGCCGGCAGCGACAGGTCTCCTCCTACCTCTGCAACGAGAGCACGGCGCGGCTCATCGAAAGCGGCACACTCGGCCAGCGTATGCCGCGCCGTGTCCTCCGAACAATGGACGCAGTGATGGCACCGGGCGTCCGGCTCCCTGCTTAAGCGACACTGGTACTTCCCGAAGAACCTTTTTTTTTTTTTTTTTTTTATAAGCGGTGAAAAATGCCTGACGCATACCGCACCGTCCGGGGAGACGGTTTGGTTATGTGGGACTTGCACCCACTAAAAAACACCGCCGTGAGCCTACTGTCGCCTTTGCGGATGGGCCGCGAGAACTGCTACGCATGACGTTCGCGACCCAACCAGCGCAGCCCGTCTCCGGGCACCAACTCCTTCGGCGATGTCCGGGCTCACCTGAGACATCGCCTCCACTCGTGAGGGCCGTGCAACGCGACGACGATAGACTCCCCGATCTATCGCCCGCTGGCACCTCCTAGGGCGGTATCAGGTCGCCATGGCGCCTTCTCCGCCGCCCTGTCCTCCTGCGACGAATCGCGTCAGCGAGGGAGTCTTCCTCCCTGACGCGCTCCGCCGCTTCCTTCTGCGAGATGACATCCTCGCAGAAGGACGCCACCGCCTCCCATGACCCCCTGCTGTCGATCATGGCCTTGGCCACGGCTGGCAAGGAGAGGTCCGCCCCGATTGCTGCTGCGAGAGCACGGCGCTGCCTCCCAAGCAGGACAATGCTCGAGGGTGTGAAGCGCCGTATCCTCGCTGCAGCCGCACTGGTGACACACGGGAGTCGCCTCCCGTCTAGCCACTTTGTGCAGGTATTTGCCAAAGCAGCCATGCCCCGACAAAACCTGCACCAGGCGGAAGGACAACGTCCCGTGTCGCCTCCGCACCCATTCCTCTAGGATCGGCTGGATAGCCCCCACTGTCCAGTGACCTGCACTGGGCGTCTCCAGCCTAACCTTCCAAATCCGCAGGGTTTGGGCTTGGGCCTCTCTACGCCACCTCGTGACCAGCTCAGGCGGTGGGCGTCTGCCACTCTCCGCCTGCAGGTCCGCGCCACGCCAGTAGACCTCGGCGAGCACCTGCGCCTCCAGATCCCACGGGGGCGTGCCCGCGAGGGCACACGCTGCTTCCGCAGATACAGTGCGGTATCCGCGTACGACCCTGACTGCCATGACTCTTTGCGGTCTTCGCAGAAGAGCCTTATTTTGGGCAGACAGGGACCCTGCCCACACCGGGGCCCCGTAGAGCGCCATCGAGCGGATCACCCCCGTGTAAAGCCGTCGGCAAACGACGTTCGGTCCCCCCAGGTTCGGCAACAGCCGGCTGAGGGCGGATGCCGTGCCGATCAGCTTCGGCGCAAGCTGAGCAAAGTGCTCGCCGAAGTTCCACCTCCGGTCCAAAACCAGGCCCAGGTATCTCATGCTTGCCCGCACCGCTATTGACGCACCACCAATGGCAAGGTGAGCGTCAGCCGGTGGCCGGCGTCGCGGTGCATGAAATACCAGGGCCTCGGTCTTCTCGAGCGCCACCTTGAGGCCCAGTGCCTCAATTCGCCCCACGATTAGGGACGCGCCCTCGACAGCCGAGCGTGCCGCTTCTTCGTAGCTCCCTCCCCGGGCCGTGACGAGAGTGTCATCGGCATAGCAAATGACGCCCTGCCCGGGGGACAGCAAACATCGCAGCGCCCAGTCGTAGCCAATGTTCCACACGAGCGGACCCAAGACCGACCCCTGTGGAACACCGCACGTGATGGCCCTGCGCACAACACGGCCGTCGCATCCCTCGCAGCAGATGAAACGACCCTGCAGGTAGTCTGCTACCAGCTGCCTCAGGTAGATGGGCACCTGATGGTAGCGGAGCGCCTCCTCGATGCAGCTGAATGGCAGGGTGTTGAACGCATTGGCTATGTCTAAAGACACCGCCAACAACACCCCACCCTGTGCGACCGCATCCGTCGCCTCTGCCTTGAGCCGCAAGATGGCGTCCACTGTCGAACGCCCTGCCCGGAATCCGAACTGGGCGTCCGACAAGTTTAGGCCAGCAGCCTCTAAGTGCCGGATGATGCGGGTAGCGAGAATCTTCTCTAGCATCTTCCCCGCCTCGTCCAGCAAGACAAGTGGCCTATACGCTGATGGAGACTCCGGGGGGCGCCCCGGCTTTTGCAGCAGCACCAGTCGACCCTCCTTCCAGGCCTTAGGGAACCGTCTCGATGTCAGACAAGCGTCAAACAGCTCCCTAAGCCTGTCTCCCAGGGCCGCTTCCAGAGCCAGGGCCAGCGCTCTTGCAGGCACCCCGTCTGGGCCAGGGGCAGTCCTCTTGGACCGCACCCGCAGAATTGCTGCCTCCATCTCCGCGTCGGAAATTGGGGGAGTCTCCATCTCCGCATCTTGCTCAGACTCTGCATCGGCCATGGTCGGGGAAGGGTGATCCGCTCGATCCGGGAAGAGTGTCTCCACGACCCTAACGAGGAACTGAGGCTGGAGGGTTTCCGTCAGTGGGGGGCCTTGGGTGCGAAGCTTCTTCCGCGCTGCACGGTACGGACGCCCCCAGGGGTCCCGGTTGAGATCCTCCAGTGCCTCCGTTCTTGACTGCTCCTTCTCTCGACAGATCGCCAACTGTAGAGCCCCTCGGGCATTACGGTATGCCTCATACAGTCGGGACTGAAGGGTCTCCAGCTCTTCGTCACGGTGGCGCAGCCTGCGCACCTGTGAGTAGGTCCTCCGGGCAATTATACAGGCCGCACGGAGGTCTGCTGTCTCCTGGGACCACCAGTAGACCGCCCGCTTTTTAGGTTGTCTTCGGGAGCGAGGCATGGCTGCATCGCACACAACCGTCATGGCGCGGCGAAAGCAGTCAGCCTCGACATCGACTCCCTCTGCAGCAGGCGGTAAGGGCAGCCAAGCCTGTACAATGGCTGCTTCCTCTAGGAGGTCACCGTCAAGCCGCTTCAACGCCCACCGCGGGAACTGCCGAGCGTCAGGTCGTGGAGACACTGTTGGGCCCGAGGAGGTGGAGACATCCATACAGATGTACAGGTGATCCGATAGCGTCTCCACACTCTCTAGGACCCGCCACCCCTGAACCCGTGCTGCGACAGCAGGGGTAGCGAACGATAGGTCCACTATAGACCCCCCATGCTGCCGAACGCACGTGTTAACGGAGCCCCTGTTTAAAAGACAGAGGCCTGCAGATGCCGCCCATTCCTCGACCGCTGCCCCTCTGACATCTGTCCCGGGGGACCCCCACGCGCTGGATTTCGCGTTGAAGTCCCCCATTACGATGACGTGGGACGGCATCATTCGTCGAACCGAGGTCCCGAGGTGGTCCAGGAAGTCCTCAAACTCCGCTAAGCTCCTGTTTTGGGGAGAAATAAACTCCAAAGAGAATTATGTCCCCCCAGGTGGCCGCAACAAATCCTCGACTCCTCTCTCTAATTGAAAGTGGCGCCGAGGAGCTGATAATAGCGACAAGGCCGTCCATGTCACCTACCCAGTTAGGGCGATCTGGGATGAAATATGGCTCCGCCACTACGGCCACACCAATCGAGCGCTCCGCCATGGTCTGTAGAACCAAGTCCTGCGCGCCGGCGCAGTGGTTCAAGTTCGCTTGGAGGAGAGAATGGTTACGTACCGGGTCCATAATTAGTCCGTAATCATTATCGCCCCCTGCGGCGGCTCTTCCGATCGCACTGCGCTGGAAGTGGTCGACTCCCTGGTAGATCGGACTGGTGGCTTGCAGTCCTTTCTGCCGGCGGCGTGGTTAGCCGGTCGTCCCGCCGCCGCGCACAGTAAGCAGTGTGGGTTGGCGGAACACGCAGATGCCAGATGCCCCGGCACACCACAGCGGAAGCAGTGCTTGCTTAGGTCGACGCCTGAGTCACACTTCCGGCATACATGACCCAACCCCCAGCACATGTAGCACCTCATTGGCCGAGCGTCCAGAACCACGACCCTGGCAGAGCTCCAACCCACCAAGAGCCGGCCGGCGTCAGCCAGGTGCTTGGCCACTGCGACGGGGCACTGGGTCCAGACAGAGCTGGCGCCTCCCGGGCCAGGTCGGATTGGACCGACTCGGACCGCATCCGGAGAGCAGCCAGTCTTACGTGCGATCGCGTACTGCACGTCCTGCCCAGTCACAGAGTCGTCAAGGCCCGAGATGCGCAGTTCAGCGCACTTCGTCGGCCTGGAGACCCTGACCTCCTCTGCGAAGACCGCTCGCAGTTTTTCTGCGACACGGTCTGCCCCCGCAGTACCTTCGGCCCCTGGCCAATGCCAATCTTATTTATTATAATATAAGATCCAATAAATCCCCAATAATTTATAATTATAATTCCTCTGATAACAATTCTTATATGAGCTACAGAAGAATAAGCAATTAATGATTTAATATCTACTTGACAAAAACATTTTAAACTAATAAAAAAACCTCCAATTAATCTAATAACAATTCTAATATAATTTAATTTTAAATTAATTTCTTGTAAAAAAATTAATAAACGTAATAATCCATAACCCCCTAACTTTAATATAATACCAGCTAAAATTATTGAACCTGATACAGGAGCTTCTACATGAGCTTTAGGTAATCATAAATGAACAAAATACATAGGTATTTTAACTAAAAAAGCCAAAATTATAGAAAAATATAATATATATGTATTTAAATTAAAAAATTTCAAAAAATAAATCATCATACAATGAATCTCATTAAAAACATAAAAAATCCCTATCAATAAAGGCAAAGAAACAAATAAAGTATAAAACAATAAATACACACCAGCTTGAATTCGCTCAGGCTGATAACCTCAACCAATAATCAATAATAATGTTGGAATTAATCTTCCCTCAAAAAATAAATAAAATATAAATATATTTATTGTTCTAAAAGTTAAATATAATATAATCAATAAAAAAATAATATTAAATAAAAAAAAATTGATATAAAAATTCATTTTATTTAAATTTTCTCTTGCTATAATTATCAAAATAGAAATTCAAATTCTTAATATAATTAAACCATAAGATATAATATCACAAGATATTATATAACTTATATTACAAAATAAACTTAATCTTATACCTAAATTTATAAATAAAAATATTATTAAAAATAATATTATCTGAACCATTCAAAATATATTTTTTATAAAACAAAAAGGAATTATAAAAATTATTATTAATAAAAATTTTATCATTATTTTATTTAAAGTTTATTTAATTATAATAAATTAAATCTCTGAAAATAGTCATTACCATGAGTTCGAATTATAGAAACTAAAATAGATAACCCTAAAGCCCCCTCACATACAGAAAAAACCAAAAATACTATCAATATACAGGAAAAGTTTTTAACCACTGCGTAAATTTTTAATGGTAGCTCAGTGTTAGTAATAGAACACATTCCCATTTTTAGTTTTAATTTTTTTTTTTCAAATTTTTCCATCTTGTCCCATTTTAAAATAAGCATAACATGGACATAATTTAATTGTAATACTGTGAATGAAAACGCGCTGGCTGCTGACGTACGATGTATCCTAAGCCCATGAAAGTATGAAGGAAAAATTGGAATACGTTTACAAATAACATATCACAGCCTAAACTTAAAAAAGTAGCGCGAAACGGCGGTCAGTAACCGTCAGCGCGTAGGTAGGTAAGTTTACGTCGGCGCCGTCGCATCCAGCGAGCGCACCTACAAAACTCAGCTGATCTCAGGTTGCCGGTTGGGCGACCGGTCGACGCGTGAGTCGGTCGACCGGGCGCCCGACTGGCAAGCGACCATAAAATAAGTTTATAGGTAAATAAGTCTCGTAAGCGATAACTTTATTTTTTACTACTAACACATATCAAAATAAAAAATACGTGTCTATTAAAATACATTCAAGTTTATCATGTCAAAATTTGCGCACTGGTTAAAAACTTTTCCTGTATATATATCATAATCAATAAATCTTAAATAAACTAATATAAAAAAAAATAATCTTAAAACAATAAATTCTAATCTAAGTAAAACAATTAATAAATGTTTATGTTTAGAAATAAAAATTAAATTTCCTAAAATAAATATTAAAATAAAAATAATTCATATATTTAAAATTATCATTTGTTTTTATAGTTTAAAAAAAAAATATTGGTCTTGTAAATCAAAGTTAAGTTATTTACTTTTAAAACATCAAAGAAAAAGAATTTCTTTATCTATAATCTCCAAAATTATTATTTTAATTAAACTATTCTTTGATTTGAAATTTTAAAAATAATTTTTTCAATAATATTAATTGTAATTTCATTTTTTATATTATTTTTAAATAATCCTTTATCTATAGGATTAATAATTTTAATTCAAACTTTATTAACATGTTTATTATCAGGAATAATAATCAAAACTTATTGATTTTCTTATATTTTATTTTTAACTTTTTTAGGAGGATTATTAGTTTTATTTATTTACGTATCAAGAATCGCTTCAAATGAAATATTTAAACCTATAATTAACTTAAAAAAAATTTTTTTTTATTTAATATTTATTATTATTTTAATTCAATTTTTATATAATTATAATATATCATGAATAAACCTTTCAATAAATTCTGATATGAATAATTTTTATGAATTAATATTATTTTTTAATAATGAAAATAAATTTAACTTAAGAAAATTATATAATAATCAAACATTTTTGATTATAATAATATTAATAATTTATTTATTTATTACATTAATTGCAGTAGTAAAAATTACTAATATTTTTTATGGGCCAATTCGATCATCTTTAAATTAAATAATAATAATAATGATAAACAAATATATTAATATTCGAAAAACTCATCCTATTTTAAAAATTATTAATGGATCATTAATTGATTTACCATCTCCTTTAAATATCTCAGCTTGATGAAACTTTGGTTCATTATTGGCTTTATGTTTAATTATTCAAATTTTAACAGGACTATTTTTAACTATATATTATACGGCAAATATTGAAATAGCATTTTATAGAGTAAATTATATTTGCCGAAATGTAAATTATGGATGATTAATTCGAACTTTACATGCTAATGGTGCTTCTTTTTTTTTATTTGTATTTATTTACATATTGGACGAGGAATTTATTATGAATCTTTTAATTTAAAATATACATGAATGGTAGGAGTAATTATTTTATTTTTACTTATAGCTACAGCATTTATAGGATATGTTTTACCTTGAGGTCAAATATCATTTTGAGGGGCAACTGTAATTACTAATCTATTATCTGCTATTCCATCATTAGGGGTAATATTAGTAAACTGAATTTGAGGTGGATTTGCAGTTGATAATGCAACATTAACTCGTTTTTATACATTCCATTTTTTACTACCTTTTATTATCTTAATAATAACAATAATTCATTTATTATTTCTTCATCAAACAGGTTCTAACAATCCTTTAGGAATAAATAGTAACTTAGATAAAATTCCTTTTCATCCATTCTTCACTTTTAAAGATTTAATTGGATTTATTATTTTATTATTCTTATTAACTATTTTAACTTTAACAAATCCTTATTTACTTGGGGATCCAGATAATTTTATCCCTGCAAATCCTTTAGTTACTCCTGTTCATATCCAACCAGAATGATATTTTTTATTTGCTTATGCAATTTTACGATCAATTCCAAATAAATTAGGAGGAGTAATTGCCTTAGTAATATCAATCTTAATTTTAATTATTTTACCATTTACTTTCAATAAAAAAAATCAAGGAATTCAATTTTACCCTATTAATCAAATATTATTCTGAATAATACTAACAATTATTATTTTATTAACTTGAATTGGAGCACGACCAGTAGAAGATCCTTATATTATTACAGGACAACTATTAACAATTTTTTATTTTTCTTATTTCATTATTAATCCTTTTATTAGTAAATATTGAGATAATCTACTTTTTAATTAAATTAATGAGCTTGTATAAGCATTTGTTTTGAAAACTTAAGAAAGAAATTTATTTCTATTAATTTATACTAAAAAAAAATTAAATTATAATAAAAAAATCTTAAAACCTAAAAAAAATAATAAAAAATTTAAAGAAACTGGTAAATATCTTTTTCAAGCTAAATATATTAATTTATCATATCGATAACGGGGTAATGTACCCCGAACTCAAATAAATAAAAAAGAAATAAATCTTAATTTTAAATAAAAAATAATTCCTAATTTAAATCCCCCTAAATAAATTAAAACAAATAATATTCTTATAAATAAAATTCTTGAATATTCAGCCAAAAAAATTAAAGCAAATCCACCTCTTCTATATTCAATATTAAATCCTGAAACTAATTCTCTTTCACCTTCAGCAAAATCAAAAGGTGTTCGATTAGTTTCAGCTAATCTTGATCTTATTCAACATAATCTTAAAGGAAACATTAAAATAATAAACCATATAACCTCCTGATAATAAAAAAAACTTATTATATTAAAATCTATAATTATAATAATTCTAGATATCAAAATAAAAACTAATCTAACCTCATAAGAAATAGTTTGAGCTACAGCACGCAATCCCCCTAATAAAGCATAATTAGAATTAGAAGATCATCCAGCAACTATCACAGTATAAACTCCTAATCTAGTACAACATAAAAAAAATAAAATACCCAAATTAAATCTAATTAAATTAAAATAATAAGGAATTAATAACCAAATTATCAAAGATAAAATAAATCTTAAAATAGGAGAAAAATAATAACAAACATAATTAGAAAAATTTGGATAAGTTTGTTCCTTAGTAAATAATTTAATAGCATCTGAAAAAGGCTGTAAAATACCTATGAAACCTACTTTATTAGGACCTTTACGAATTTGAATATAACCTAAAACTTTCCGTTCTAATAAAGTTAAATAAGCAACTCCTACCAAAACCCCAATAAATAAAATTAATAAACCAATTATAATTAAGTAAATATCAAATATAAACATTTACTATCTATATAATTTAAATTATATATTAATGAATTCTAAAATCATTACATTTTTCGGCCAAAATAGTTTATAAATATAAATATATAATATATATATATATAATTTATTAATATATTAAAATCAATATAAAATAAATATAATAATAATTTAATAAAATTCAATAAAATAAATCTAATTTTAATATTTAATCCTTTCGTACTAAAATATTATAACTTTTAAAAGATAGAAACCAACCTGGCTTACACCGGTTTGAACTCAGATCATGTAAGATTTTAATGATCGAACAGATCAAAAATTTTAAACTTCTGCATTTAAATTTTATCTTAATCCAACATCGAGGTCGCAAACTTTTTTTTTTATTCGAACTAAAAAAAAAAATTACGCTGTTATCCCTAAGGTAATTTTTTCTTTTAATCAATAATATTGGATCATTTATTCATTTATATATGATCTTTCTTAAAAAAAAAGTTTTATTTATTTTTTTGTCACCCCAACAAAATAAATAAATTAATTTTAATTTATAATTATATATATACAATCTTAATTAATTTATCTATAAAACTCTATAGGGTCTTCTCGTCTTTTTAATTTATTTTAACTTTTTAATTAAAAAATTAAATTCTATATTTAATTAAGAGACAGTTAATATTTCATTCAATCTTTCATACAAGTCATCAATTAAATGACTAATGATTATGCTACCTTTGTACAGTCAATATACTGCAGCCCTTCAATTATAAATCAGTGGGCAGATTAGACTTAATATTAATTTCAAAAAGACATGTTTTTGATAAACAAGTGAATATAAATTTTTGCCGAATTCCTTTTAATTAATTTTTTCTAAAAATAATATCTTTATTTTATTTATATACTAATTTTATCATTATATCAATTTTTTTTTTGTTTAAAAATTTTATTTAATAAATAATATAAAATTATATTAAATTTTATTTTAAATGAAATTATTTATAATAAATTAAAATTTTTTAACAATATAAATTATATAAAATTCAATTTAAACTTAATTAATATTTATATAAATTTAAATTAAAGCTTATCCCTTAAAATATAATATTATTTTATAAGAAAATTAATTAATTAATTTTCTTATAAAATAAAACAAAATTAATTTTTTTTCTAAAATAACTAGATATATTTAAAAACGATTAACATTTCATTTCAAATTAATTATTTTAAATATTTATGCCACAATAACTTTATTAATTAATTATCTCTTTTAAATTCGAGAATTTTTTTTTAAAAAATTTATTTTAATAAACTCTGATACCCAAGATACATTAAATTAAAATTACTTTAAATTTATTTTTTATTTCATTTATTTCAAATTTCTTTCACAATACTAATATACTATAATTTATTTAATTTTTTCTATAAATATACTTTAACCCCCATTAAAATATTTTATTTAAAAATTTTTTTATTATTTATACAACTAATTAATTTAACCCCTCAAATTAATTAATTTTTAATATCTTTTCAATGTAAATGAAATACTTTAAACTCAAGCTCTAATTCGTTCTTTCTAGAAACACTTTCCAGTACCTCTACTTTGTTACGACTTATTTCAATTTATTATAATATATGAAAGCGACGGGCAATATGTACATATTTTAATTTTTAATCATTTTATTAAATTAAATAAAATTACATTTAAATCCACTTTCAATTAATTTTTACAAATTAATATTCATTTAAATAAATTTATTGTAATCCATTATATTCTTAATTATAATCTGCATCTTGATCTGATTTAAATTTATATAATAATTTTTAAATATTAATTTTATTAAAATATATTTTTTTAACAACGATATACAAAATAATAAATTAAGTAAATTTATTCGTGGATTATCAATTATTAAACAGATTCCTCTAAATGAACTAAAATACCGCCAAATTATTTAAGTTTCAATAAATATTTATTTACTATTTTGGTATTTTAATTTTAAATTTTAATAATAGGGTATCTAATCCTAGTTTTTTATAAAATTTATTAAATCATAATCTTAAATTATAAAATTTAATTAAATTAAAATTTCACCTAATAATTTAAAATTTTTATTATATAATTTTTAAATATTAATTAATTAACCAATAAAATTTAATTTAATTTTTGTATAACCGCAACTGCTGGCACAAAATCTGTTATTAATTAAAATATTACTAAATCTTAATTTCTTAAATAATTTAATATTAATTACTACTATTATAATTTAAATATTATTTAAATAAATTAAAATTAACACTAAAATTTATATGTAAAATAAACTTTAAATAAAATTTTTAAACCATAAAAAATTTATTTATATACAAATTTTTTCAAATAGTTTTTTTTTTTTTTTAATATTAAAATATTTAATATAAGTTATTAAATTTTTAATAATTTTTCTTTTTTCTCTTTCATAATATTTAAATTAAAAACTAAATTAAAGAATAAGCAATTAATATTCGTAAAAATTATTATAAATTAAAATAATTAATCTTAATTTTTTCAATAAGTTATAGAATATAAATGTATATTAATATATTAAATATTTAATATATATATATATATATATATATGGTTAATTAATTATTTAATTTAATAATAAAACCGTTTTTAATAAATTTACATATAAATAAATTAAACAAATTTTAAAAATAAGCTAAAATTAAGCTTTTGGGTTCATACCCCAAATATAAAGGAAATACCTTTTTTTTTTAAAATAAAGTGCCTGATTAAAGGATTATTCTGATAGGATAAATTAAGTAATTATTTTTACCTTTATTATATCTTATAGAATTAAACTATATCTAATAGTATCAAAAACTATTGTGCATCTTACACTAAAATATAAAATTTTGAATTTTAAATTCTCAAAAGAAATTGTTGAATGAGGATTTACTCCGAAGTCATAAACTCTTTTGATACGCTTATACTTTTATAAAGAAAGATGTCATGTCACTTCGATCAACAACTGTGGTAACTAGGGCCGATTATATTTTACGTGTTTTACAAAAAACCCAATCTTTTATTCACATCTCAACAGGTTATGGGCCCAGGTACGTAAAAAAACGACCTTTATGTGCTACGGTGATTAAAAGTATGGGTAGGCAGCGATAAATATTTTTTTTCGTAAATCGAAATAAATTATTGTGAAAAAGTTGAAGAAACTTACGTCATGGCTGCAACTATAAAAATTAATCCACTCACTGGAGAAAATTATGATACGTGGAAGATTCAGATGCGTGCGATTCTGAAGAAGAATGATTTGTGGGAATATGTATCCGGGATACTGCCACGACCGCCTCGCTCCGATCCAAAATATTCGGAATGGATCAAAATGGATGGAAAAGCTGAATCGGACATTTTATTAGCTATCAGTCCAAGCGAATTAAGTTGTTTAGATGGTTTAGAAAGCTCAAAAGCTATATGGGACAAGTTGTTGTCGATGTATCAGTCGAGTGGACCTGCGAGAAAAGCTTCGTTATTAAAAAAGCTGGTGTTAACACGTATGCAGGAAGAAGATGACCTGAAGAAGCACATCTCAGATTTCTTCGATGCCGTAAAGAAATTGAAGGAAATCGGTTTGGTGGTTATAGACGAACTACTGGCCATTTTACTGCTGTACAGTTTGCCGGACTCCTTTGCCATGTTCCGAACGGCAATGGAATCGCGAGACGATCTACCTACAACGGAAGTGTTAAAGGTGAAGATTCTCGAAGACCACGAAGGTCGCAAATCGAAAGTGGTGGACCAGGGAGCTATGCTTGTCAGACGCGCCAAAACAAATGCCGATCAGACAAAATCAAATGACGATCAAGGCCCTAAAAGGATTAAATGTTATTGTTGTGGTCGTCATGGGCATTTTTCAAGAGATTGCAGAGTCAAGAATATTTATAAAGGAAAACGAAATCCACAAAACCTGGATAGATCAGATCGTAATCGTAATCACGCAGAAACGTCAAAGGTGTTGACGTCGATGACAACCACTGAAGAAGTGATGTTGAGCGCACAAGAGAACAATATATGGTGCATTGATAGTGGTTGCACGGGACATATGTGCAACGAAAAGAATATGATTAAAGAGTTCAAGAAAATTAATTCTGAGCTGAACTTGGCTAATAATGGGAAAACCAGTATTAGTGGAACCGGGAAGGTAAATATTTCAGTAGATACAGGCAGTGAAATTCAAAACATATGCATTGAAAAGGTGTTCTATGTATCAGACCTGCGAACTAACCTCCTTTCAGTGGCGAAACTGACCGATGATGGTTACGATGTTCATTTTAGAAAGAAGGATGCTGTTGTCATGAAAGACAATAAAGTATTTATGCGTGCCGATCGTATAGGAAATCTATACCACGTACGTTTGAATGAAAATGATGTCAATAATGTTGAAGTCAAGAAACCCATAGATATATGGCATGAACGTCTGGGGCACTTGAACGAACGTGACTTAAAGGCCATGGCGAAAAGCGGGCTTGTTCACGGAATGAAGCTGGACGGTGGAAACATGTCGGAGTGCGCGATATGTAGTAGCGAGAAGCAGACCTGCAAACCATTTCCAAAGGGTAATGCAGATCGTACCAGCGAATTATTGGAAATAGTACATACGGATGTATGTGGCCCCATGAGACATGAATCATTTTCAGGTAAGAGATATTTCGTTACGTTCATAGACGATAAATCTCGATGGTGCGAAGTTTATTTTGTACGTAATAAGAATGACGTGCTAAATGTTTTCAAGGATTACAAAGCTGAGGTGGAAAACTACACAGGGAAGAAGATTAAGTCATTGCAATCAGATAACGGCCGAGAATACATAAACAAAGAGTTTGATTTTTTTTTGAAGAAAAATGGTATTTCTCGAAGGTTGTCGGTTACATACACACCGCAACAAAACGGGGTAGCGGAAAGGAAAAATAGAACGCTTACCGAAATGGCGAGGTGTATGATGAGACAAGCCGGAAGCCCTCCTCAATTTTGGGCAGAAGCTGTTAACACAGCGAATTACATTCGGAATAGATGTCCGACTGCGGCTTTGAAGGGTGAGATACCTTTCACTATATGGAAAGGAAAGAAGCCTACTGTTTTATACATGCAAGTTTTTGGATCCAAGGTATATTATAAAAACAAAGGCGTGAATAAAGTCAAAGGGAAGTTTGACTCAGTTTCTGATGAAGGAATTTTCTTGGGATATGATATGCAATCCAAAGCATATCGGATTCAAAATCCACAGACAAGAAAAGTTGTCGTGACTCGAGATGTAAATTTTATGAATGAGAAGGCATTTGGGCGTGAAGAATATAAAGATATACTTGATGAAGAAGAGAGTATTGATGAAAAGAATGTGACAGTTCAGTTACATACGCCTGAAGTCAATCATAAAAATAGAGTAGAGCACAGAGCTCCTCTGAGTGATTCTAGTAGAACATCACTTGAAAGAGTCGAAAGTGAACAAGAACCTGATGAACATGTAAATATTCAGCGGAATGATTCAGTCCCTTTGGTTAAAAGAGGACGGGGAAGACCAAGATTGGTTAGAACAGGTTTGGTGGGAAGACCACGAAAAGTATACACGTCAGCCAATGATAGGGCTGACAGTGGAACTGACTCAGAGTATGAAGATACTCATGAACAGAGTATACACGTCAGCCAATGATAGGGCTGACAGTGGAACTGACTCAGAGTATGAAGATACTCATGAACAGTTGATAGCGGGAATAGCAACTGCTGACCCAATGACATGGAGTGAAGTTGAAAAAACTAACGATGTTAACGCATGGCGAAGTGCCTTAGAAGATGAGTATTTGGCACAGATTAAAAATGGCACATGGGAGATTGTACCGCGGCCATCTAAACGAAAAGTGATTGGGAGCAGATTTGTTTTTCGTACAAAAACTACGGGGAAGAAAGTACGACTCGTAGCAAAAGGATGTTCTCAACGGCCAGGGGAGGATTTCCACGAAACCTCGTCGCCAGTCGTGAGATCATCATCAGTAAGGATAATAGCTGCAATATCGGCGGAGTTGGGATTAGAGATTCATCAAATGGACGTTGTGACCGCTTATCTAAATGGATCACTAGATGAGGAGGTATTCATGGGAGTACCAGATCACCTAAGCGATGTTTTAGAGAAAATACTCGCAAATCAAAAAGTCGGCTCTAAGAAGAGCGTCGTAAGAGACAAGAAAGTACTTCAGACAGCTAAACGCTGGAGCAAAGCATTGCATGATTGTGAGAATAGTGTATGTTTGTTGAAGAAGTCTTTGTATGGTCTACGTCAGTCAGGACTGCAGTGGCATAAGGAATTGGTGAGTAAGTTGACGAATATTGGTTTTACAGCTTTGCCACAAGATCCGTGTATGTTTATTGCACGAAAAGGTGAGCAAATGATGTTGATTGCTATTTATGTTGACGATATTATTCTGGCTACGAATGATATTGCGTGGTTGTGTAATGTAAAAAAACAGTTATCTAGCGCATTTGAGATGAAAGATATGGGAAAAATTAATGTATGTTTGGGCATTGAATTCACTCGTGATGCAGAAGATAGAGTGTACATGAACCAAAGTGTGTATTTAGATAAAGTTTTAGAACGCTTTGGGATGTCCGAGTGTAAGCCTGCAAGGACCCCTATCGATGTAAATGTAAAGTTACAGAAACCTGAGTGCGTTAATGAGGATGTTATGAGTACGCATCCGTACCAAAGCTTGATAGGTGCCTTAATGTATCTGGCTGTATCGACAAGACCAGATATAGCGTATGCTGTAAATTATTTGAGTCAATTTAATAATAATTACGCAGTTGAACATTGGAAGGCGGCAAAACGCGTATTGAGATATTTAAAAGGCACATCAAATTTTGGCTTAGTATATGAGAGGACAGGCAAACCGTTGTATGGTGTGGTTGATGCTGATTGGGGATCAAACGCAATCGACCGCAAGTCTTATTCTGGTTTTGCATTTATTTTAGCAGGTGCTCCTATAAACTGGGAGGCACGAAAGCAACGGTCTATAGCGTTGTCCAGTACAGAAGCAGAATATATGGCACTTTCGGAAGCTACCAAAGAAGCTATTTATCTGCGTGATATGTTGAATAATGTTGGTGTTATGTGTGAATGTGTGACATTATTCGACGACAGTCAGAGTGCAATTAAGCTTGCTCAAAGCAGGTGCTATCACGCACGGACAAAACATATTGATGTGAGACATCACTTCATTCGAGATATGTTGGAACGAAGCGTGATTGATCTGAAATATATGAGTACAGACAAAATGCCAGCTGATGTTTTGACCAAGGGTTTGAGTGGACCGAAACATCAAGAATGCTTGCATGGCTTAGGCATGACGGCATGCTCGTGAAGATGAGTGAAAGAAGCTTATGACTTCGAGGGGAGGTGTTGAATGAGGATTTACTCCGAAGTCATAAACTCTTTTGATACGCTTATACTTTTATAAAGAAAGATGTCATGTCACTTCGATCAACAACTGTGGTAACTAGGGCCGATTATATTTTACGTGTTTTACAAAAAACCCAATCTTTTATTCACATCTCAACAGAAATTTATATAATTTCTTATTTTAAATTTTTTTTTTATTTAATTCTAATAAGATATTTTTTCTTTTTATTTTATTTTTTAGAACTTTAATCTCAATTTCTTCTAATTCATGATTTGGATGTTGAATTGGAATAGAAATTAATCTTTTAAGATTCATCCCCCTAAGATGAATTAGATAAAATAACTCCTGTTAAACCTCCAACTGTAAATAAAAATACAAATCCTGCTATTCCATCATTAGGGAAAAAATGCATTACGCATACCCTCCCATCGGGGGATGAGAGGGGTATGTGGGACTCCCCGGGTCTGACCCGGTATACCCACTAAAACGACCCAGCGAAAATTCCCGCTTCGTCCTAGTGGCGGGGGACTGGGAAACCGGCATAGCCTTTACGTCCAGTCCTCCGCCGACGATTGCCCTTCATGGCGGGCCCCTCACAGGGGGCCCGGGAATGACCGACGAAGGTGGTGACGGGTGCAATGCGGGCGAAGGCACCCCCGTGCCTGTCGCCCGCCCGTCGCCACCAAGAGGAGGGAGAGGACGGTGCCTTCTCCGACCCCTTCTTCGTCTGCGGAGCGGCGCAGCGAGAGGGTCGTCCTCCCGCTCGCACTCCGTGACAGGGTGGTTTGGGGAGAAATAGACCCCCACCAGGGCCATGTCTCCCCACGCGGCGGCCACGTATCCCGGTCCCCTCTCTGAGAGCGAGAGGGGAGGAGAGTCAGTGGAAGGCCGCACCACCTGAAGGATGCGATGTTCGACCCTATCCATCAGTCGGACATCGCACCCTCCTCCGCAGCCGCCGCGGGAACGACGGAGCAAGTAGCAGCAGCAGCAGGCCCGGTCGGCACCTGCGCTTTGCCCCGCTTATGGGGAGGATTACAGTTCCTCCCCTTCATTACGTGGCCTGCCGGGCGGCCACTGGCGGCACACACCGCGCAGTGTGGCTTGGCGGCCTCACAAGACACGGCTTTGTGGCCGTTCTTGCCGCAGCGGTAGCACGTGTCCGTCCTGTCTACCGTGGACGGACACATGGGCCGGGTGTGTCCGATGCCGAAGCACCGGAAACACCGCAGAGGCTGGTCCTCGAGTGCCCGGACTGCACCCGAGCTAAACCCGACCAGCAGCCGTCCCTTGGCAAGGACGGCTTTGGCAGCGGCGACCGGGCACTCGAGGCGAATGGTACCCATGCCACCGCGGCCGGGCCTTATGTCCCGGCTTTGCACCGCTGCGGCACCACAGCCCCCTACCGCTGCGACCGCCGCCACCACCTCCTCCTTGGTGACGGAGTCGTCGAGCTCCGTCACCTCAATGGCCACCGACTTGACTGGTCGGGCCACCCTGGCCGAGTCTGCGATGACCTCTTGCAGCTTTGCTGCGAAGAGGTCCGCATGGGCACTCCCCTCGGCCCCCGGGAACTCGAAAATTCGAGCCCCGGCTTGTGTCCGCCGGCAAGACACGCTGCCGATCCCCAGTTGGGTGGGATCGGCATTGGCACGCGCCCGCATCAAAACGGACATATAAGTCTCCCCTCGCTCCGCAGCCTCCGCGGTGAGCGTCACCACGACGGCTGCGGTTTTCGGGGGGACTAGCTTGCCCTTTCCCCTCCCTTTACCCTTCCCCTTTCCCTTGCCGGTCGTCTGCGACCGACAGGGAGCGGTGGTGGCGGGGACGGCAGGTACGGTCTTCGCCGATTTCTTGCCCCTGCCCTTCCCCTTACGTACCACTTCCGTCCACTCGTTGGACGGGGTGGTGGCAGGGAGGAGGGTGTCTTCCGCCTGGGAGGAGGACGGCCCCGGCTCGCTCGGCTGCCTCTTAGTCGCCGCAAGCGGCGGTCGGAGGCGTTTCTCCGGCAAGAGCCGGTCCTCGATGCCCGCTAAGCAGGCCCTTGTGAAGGCCCTCTCCTCCATCACAACCTTGCGGATGATATCCTCAAGGTTGGAGGATGGGCCTTCTGCCACAGGGCTCGTCCGGGCCTGTTGTGGCTGGGCCGTGGCTTCAGCCAGCTTCTGATGAAGCTGGCTGACCTCCAACTGCAGCCGATCTACTTTCGCCTGCAGTTGCCGTGTCTCGTCGGTGCTCGTGCGCTGGATCAGCTCCGCGACGACACCGCGCATGCTTGCGGCCCGGCTTTTCAGGGCCTTTTGAAAGGTCCCTTTCAAGTTGGAGGACTTAGAGGCGACCTCCACGATCTCCTCTTCGTCCTCTTCCGCCATCCTCTCCAGCTCGGCGAGAGAGTGGTCTGCGTACAGAACGCGGGACGCACCGTACCCGGACTTAGCCCGGGCGACGTGCGCCCGTTTTTCTTTGGCCGCAACCCGCTCCTCCAGCTCTTGCTGGAGCTGCGCCCGCCGGGCCAGGTCCAACTTGTGTTGGGCGTCCGCGAGCCCAACGACATGGGTATCCGCGGCCACGGTCGTCGGCTTTTTTGCCTTCGACCCCGAGGCTTGGGAACCCCCGGACCCACCACTCAGGTGGACCCGCTTCCGCGAGCGAGAGTCGTTCGCGTCCGACACACTGAATAGTGAGTCGTTGTCGGACGACTCGTCCGCCAAAAAGCCTGCCGCAGACGGCGCGCGGCTAGCTTCAGACGCCGGAGCGTCGGAGTGGCCCTGAGAAGGGCCTTTGGGTTGGCCCTGAGAAGAGCCTTTGGGTTGGCCCTGAGAAGGGCCTTTGGGTTGGCCCTGAGAAGGGCCTTTGGGTTGGCCCTGAGAAGGGCCTTTGGGTTGGCCCTCAGAAGGGCCTTTTGGTTTTCGCCCGGAGGCGCTCCGCGTTAGTTTTGGCATTTTCCAGCAAGCTCGTAGATCGCAAGTCAAGGGTATAATCGCTACGAGAGCACAGTGCTCTTTGGCCGTACCCAGTCTGCCACTCCGTTACGGTGGTCAGAACTGGGCCGTTTCCAGGGGACGCGACGTGGACGCAAGCACTGTGGGGTGGTCCCCCAACCTAACCTAACCTTTTTTTTTTTTTTTTTTTTTTTTTTTGACGCTGGGAAAAAATGCATTACGCATACCCTCCCATCGGGGGATGAGAGGGGTATGTGGGACTCCCCGGGTCTGACCCGGTATACCCACTAAAACGACCCAGCGAAAATTCCCGCTTCGTCCTAGTGGCGGGGGACTGGGAAACCGGCATAGCCTTTACGTCCAGTCCTCCGCCGACGATTGCCCTTCATGGCGGGCCCCTCACAGGGGGCCCGGGAATGACCGACGAAGGTGGTGACGGGTGCAATGCGGCCGAAGGCACCCCCGTGCCTGTCGCCCGCCCGTCGCCACCAAGAGGAGGGAGAGGACGGTGCCTTCTCCGACCCCTTCTTCGTCTGCGGAGCGGCGCAGCGAGAGGGTCGTCCTCCCGCTCGCGCTTTGTGACAGGGTGGTTTGGGGAGAAATAGACCCCCACCAGGGCCATGTCTCCCCACGCGGCGGCCACGTATCCCGGTCCCCTCTCTGAGAGCGAGAGGGGAGGGGAGTCAGTGGAAGGCCGCACCACCTGAAGGATGCGATGTTCGACCCTATCCATCAGTCGGACATCGCACCCTCCTCCGCAGCCGCCGCGGGAACGACGGAGCAAGTAGCAGCAGCAGCAGGCCCGGTCGGCACCTGCGCTTTGCCCCGCTTATGGGGAGGATTACAGTTCCTCCCCTTCATTACGTGGCCTGCCGGGCGGCCACTGGCGGCACACACCGCGCAGTGTGGCTTGGCGGCCTCACAAGACACGGCTTTGTGGCCGTTCTTGCCGCAGCGGTAGCACGTGTCCGTCCTGTCTACCGTGGACGGACACATGGGCCGGGTGTGTCCGATGCCGAAGCACCGGAAACACCGCAGAGGCTGGTCCTCGAGTGCCCGGACTGCACCCGAGCTAAACCCGACCAGCAGCCGTCCCTTGGCAAGGACGGCTTTGGCAGCGGCGACTGGGCACTCGAGGCGAATGGTACCCATGCCACCGCGGCCGGGCCTTATGTCCCGGCCTTGCACCGCTGCGGCACCACAGCCCCCTACCGCTGCGACCGCCGCCACCACCTCCTCCTTGGTGACGGAGTCGTCGAGCTCCGTCACCTCAATGGCCACCGACTTGACTGGTCGGGCCACCTTGGCCGAGTCTGCGATGACCTCTTGCAGCTTTGCTGCGAAGAGGTCCGCATGGGCACTCCCCTCGGCCCCCTGGAACTCGAAAATTCGAGCCCCGGCTTGTGTCCGCCGGCAAGACACGCTGCCGATCCCCAGTTGGGTGGGATCGGCATTGGCACGCGCCCGCATCAAAATGGACATATAAGTCTCCCCTCGCTCCGCAGCCTCCGCGGTGAGCGTCACCACGACGGCTGCGGTTTTCGGGGGGACTAGCTTGCCCTTTCCCCTCCCTTTACCCTTCCCCTTTCCCTTGCCGGTCGTCTGCGATCGACTGGGAGCGGTGGTGGCGGGGACGGCAGGTACGGCCTTCGCCGCTTTCTTGCCCCTGCCCTTCCCCCTACGTACCACTTCCGTCCACTCGTTGGACGGGGTGGTGGCAGGGAGGAGGGTGTCTTCCGCCTGGGAGGAGGACGGCCCCGGCTCGCTCGGCTGCCTCTTTGTCGCCGCAAGCGGCGGTCGGAGGCGTTTCTCCGGCAAGAGCCGGTCCTCGATGCCCGCTAAGCAGGCCCTTGTGAAGGCCCTCTCCTCCATCACAACCTTGCGGATGATATCCTCAAGGTTGGAGGATGGGCCTTCTGCCACAGGGCTCGTCCGGGCCTGTTGTGGCTGGGCCGTGGCTTCAGCCAGCTTCTGATGAAGCTGGCTGACCTCCAACTGCAGCCGATCTACTTTCGCCTGCAGTTGCCGTGTCTCGTCGGTGCTCGTGCGCTGGATCAGCTCCGCGACGACACCGCGCATGCTTGCGGCCCGGCTTTTCAGGGCCTTTTGAAAGGTCCCTTTCAAGTTTGAGGACTTAGAGGCGACCTCCACGATCTCCTCTTCGTCCTCTTCCGCCATCCTCTCCAGCTCGGCGAGAGAGTGGTCTGCGTACAGAACGCGGGACGCACCGTACCCGGACTTAGCTCGGGCGACGTGCGCCCGTTTTTCTTTGGCCGCAACCCGCTCCTCCAGCTCTTGCTGGAGCTGCGCCCGCCGGGCCAGGTCCAACTTGTGTTGGGCGTCCGCGAGCCCAACGACATGGGTATCCGCGGCCACGGTCGTCGGCTTTTTTGCCTTTGACCCCGAGGCTTGGGAACCCCCGGACCCACCACTCAGGTGGACCCGCTTCCGCGAGCGAGAGTCGTTCGCGTCCGACACACTGAATAGTGAGTCGTTGTCGGACGACTCATCCGCCAAAAAGCCTGCCGCAGACGGCGCGCGGCTAGCTTCTGACACCGGAGCGTCAGAGTGGCCCTGAGAAGGGCCTTTGGGTTGGCTCTGAGAAGGGCCTTTTGGTTGGCCCTGAGAAGGGCCTTTGGGTTGGCCCTGAGAAGGGCCTTTGGGTTGGCCCTGAGAAGGGCCTTTGGGTTGGCCCTGAGAAGGGCCTTTTGATTTTCGCCCGGAGGCGCTCCGCGTTATTTTGGACATCGACAATCGTAGTTCGCAAGGCAAAGAGATAGAAGCTACGAGAGCACAGTGCACTTTGGCCGTACCCAGTCTGCCACTCCGTTACGGTGGTCAGAACTGGGCCGTTTCCAGGGGACGCGACGTGGACGCAAGCACTGTGGGGTGGTCCCCCAACCTAACCTAACCTAACCTAACCTAACCTACCTGAAGGTGCGACTGGAAGCGGCTGGAGAGAACCTCGTCGTCGAGGAAGTGAAAAACAGAGACTCGCTTCTGATTCTTAGGGACGTGTTGCTGTTCCACAGTGACGAGGACGTGTGGCGTGCCCTTAGGAATCAGAACCGGGAGTTATTTGACGGCCTCGGCGACGAGGAACAGAAAGTATTAATCAAGTTCCGAAAAAAGTCGAGAAACCCTCACGTGAACAGCATTGTGCTGAGTGTTTCCCCTGCAATCTGGAGGCGGGCACTCGAAGGAGGCAAACTACGCATTGATCTTCAGAGAGTGCGCGTCGAAGACCAGACGCCTCTGTTGCAGTGCACGCGCTGCCTAGCATATGGTCACGGCAAGCGTCTCTGCGTAGAGCCAGCTGACCTTTGCAGCCACTGCGGCGGTCCACACGTTAGGTTGGACTGCCCAGACAAACACCTTGGCGAAGCAGCAGCGTGCGTGAACTGCACCAGAGCCAAGCTCGGGGAACACTCGCACAATGCGTTCAGCAAAGAATGCCCGATACGCAGGAAGTGGGACGCATTCGCTAGAGCAACCATAGCGTATTGCTAAAGTTGTCGATGCGCCCACTTCCTCGTACCTAGAGATGACCAGTCTGACACAACCAGATTGCAGACGCATTGAGCGAACCACTAGGGTTGACTTAATGGATGGGGGTAATTGGAGTCACTTTCGTAAGAAAGTGGCTAAAATTATGCTAGTTTGTGGGTCAACCTTAGTGGAATCGACAAGTTGTGTCAGATTGGCTAGAAATCGGTTTCGAAAATGTACGCCTGTAACGGGTGTTAAAACTATTTATTGTATGAAATTATATTAAATATATAGTGTTGATATAATATATAAGTATACCCAAAGCGAAATTATGCAATACAAAACGAAACTAGAGAAATACCATGAGGGATTCAAGATTTAATGAGGATAGTTAGTTATATTTAAATTTGTAAAAAGAAACTAAAATGAGTAAGTAGTTAATAAATAGAGTAGCAAAATTCTATAAATAGGTATTGAAAGAAGTACAAATTAATAAAAAGCATAGTAAATAGTTAAGTAGAAAAAGTGAAATATAATATGTATAAATACAGTAGACAGCAATAGTTTTAATAAAATAAATATGAAATGTCTGAAAAGTTTTAAAAGAAAACATAGTGAAAATAATAACATGAAGCGTGGGCTCTTCGGCCTTTTTTTTTAAATTTCAGTTGCCAAATAAGTTTTAAATTCAGTACACAAGGGCTCTGATCCATGTCAGAGGGACACTGGTGGGGCAGGAGTGTTTTTAAAAAAAAAAAAAAAAAAACCTAACCTACCTACCTACCTACCTACCTACCTACCTACCTACCTACCTACCTACCTACCTACCTACCTACCTACCTACCTACCTACCTACCTACCTACCTACCTACCTACCTACCTACCTACCTACCTACCTACCTACCTACCTACCTACCTACCTACCTACCTACCTACCTACCTACCTACCTACCTACCTACCTACCTACCTACCTACCTACCTACCTACCTACCTACCTACCTACCTACCTACCTACCTACCTACCTACCTACCTACCTACCTACCTACCTACCTACCTACCTACCTACCTACCTACCTACCTACCTACCTACCTACCTACCTACCTACCTACCTACCTACCTACCTACCTACCTACCTACCTACCTACCTACCTACCTACCTACCTACCTACCTACCTACCTACCTACCTACCTACCTACCTACCTACCTACCTACCTACCTACCTACCTACCTACCTACCTACCTACCTACCTACCTACCTACCTACCTACCTACCTACCTACCTACCTACCTACCTACCTACCTACCTACCTACCTACCTACCTACCTACCTACCTACCTACCTACCTACCTACCTACCTACCTACCTACCTACCTACCTACCTACCTACCTACCTACCTACCTACCTACCATCCAAAACATCGAAATTCAAAATACCGAAAGTTTTAAATACCGATATTCGTTATAACGAAACACAAAATACCGATGTTCAAATGCCCGAAAGGACGAAATCCCGAATGAACGAAATACCGATGGATGAAATCCCGAATGGACGAAAACTTTTATTTAATAGCCGTATTATATGCCCCTAAAAAGCGTAGTCGACGGAGCTCCGCTTCGCGGGGCCCCTATTTCCGAGTGCAGGGTTTAAAGGGAACCTAACTAACCTAACGGGGGGGTGCCCCAAGTCCCGATTATGGGGGCACAGATACTTCCGTATGTTCAGTTGACAATAATTCGAGAGTTTACAATATCGCTAGAGAGTAACACGTTATATTGTAATATAACGTGTTTGACAATTTTACGGTGACATAAATTTTGTGACAGAAATGAATCGCTGCAGAACCGGCTCCACGTAGTCTTTTCTGCCCTACCCCTAGAGTGTAATTTAAGCCCACGTAGGCGCGGAGGGGCGAGGCGGGCCGCGAGCTTATCGTCGCAGAGGGTTTTAACACTCACCACCGCGAGTGCGAGTGTTAAAGCCACCTGCTCCTCAGCTCGCGGCCCGCCTCGTGTGACCGCCGGAGCCCCGCAGCGCCGGAGTCGTGACAGAAACCATGCCTGCTGCATGCCTGCTGCGTGCTTGCTGCATGCTTGCTGCATGATTGCTGCATGCTTGCTGCATGCTTGCTGCATGCTTGCTGTATGCTTGCTGCATGCCTGCTGCATGCGTGCTGCTTGCTAGGCAACTTTTAAGTGTTTTTACGTTAGGTTTACAAAAAATCGTTTTTCTCGGAAACGGTGACAATTTCGGGATTTTGAACTACACGTTTTTTAAATTCGGGATTTTAAATTGCGGGCAAATGAACTTTCGGGATTTGAAACTGTCGGGCAAATGAACTTTCGGGTATTTGAACTACGGGATTTTAAACTTCGGGATTTTAATCTTAGGGTTTATAAACTTCGGGATTTTAAACTTTCGGGCAAATGTACTTTTGGGATTTTAAACTTTCGGTCAAACAACCATTCGGCGTTTCAATTTTCGGGATTTCGTCCATCGGTATTATAAAATTCGGTCTTTTAAAATTCGGGATTATGATACGTACCCTAACTAACACTACGATGCCATCACAACACCATCAATTCGCAAAAAATACCGTTATACACTTTATTTTACTGCACCATGATTTAAATGATACGACAGTTAAACCAAGACTGAACTTTATTCACATACCCACATTATGATATACATCACTACCTACATAAGCTCTTCGATAAAACATTATTGCATTTACTTATTTAAGAGTCTGCATTGCGCGTTCCCTCGCTAGAGTTTAGGCAAATTAGTTGCGATCCCATCTTTGTGTGCATTGTTCAATGCAGATACACGCAAACAAGGGTAAAGTTCGAGTGTAGTGATTTGATCTTTATAACGATATTATTTTTCAGTAAAATATGAACCCGTATTATGTAGTTTTGGTGATATTGACCGATCTAGATCTCGGTATCTTTATGACCTAAGCGTTCGCTATTTGGACACCATTAAACTTGGACTTATAATTTTTAAATCAGTTAGCACCAAAAAGAATCTAGTCGCCATCTTGGATTTTCATTTTGACATCATTTTCGTAATTAGCGACTCCAAAAACCATGAAAATGACACCCATGATGGAAAAACCAAACATTTTCCTAGGCGCCATCTTGAATTTCCACTTTGACATCAGTTGCTTTATCAGCGACCCCAAAAACCATGAAAACGACACCCATGATGGAAAACACAAACAGTTTCCTAGGCGCCGCCGTCTTGGATTTTCATTTTGACATCATTTTCGTCATTAGTGACCCCAAGTACCATGAAAACGACACCCATGACGAAATAACCGAAAAAATCCACCTTCAAAGATGTTTCGTGCCGTACGTGTATCGAAACGCACTTGACGTTTGGACTGTCTCTGACGTATTTTATCTGTGCTTCTAACTTATCTGTGGATACTTACGAGATGATTTTGCATTGAATTGTTGTTGTTTGATTGAGATAATGAGAGATTTTCATTTTAAGAATTAAAAAAAAAATATAGTTTCCAAGAACTCTGTAGATGGCGTTGACCCGACTACGTTACTAGTGTATAATATCTGTGCTAGTGTCAAAGTCAAAACGCTTGGCATGGTTGCCAGCATAAGGGTTTTGCCCCTAAATTTAGGGACTAGAGTTGTTAAAAGGGACATTTTTAGGAACAAGAATTTTTAGGGGGGGCTCCAAATAATTTTTGCATTTTTTAAAATAGTACTTGCTATTAAATTGATAACAAAGCGTGTGTTTGTAGTTTTGTGCATAGAATGACGACGTAGACGGCTGATCGTAAGCCTCCCCCATGGTATGCCACATCAGTGATCTTCCGCTTTTGCAATCCAGTCGCTTCCAGCCACCTTTTTCATGTCATCGGTCCATCTGTCCGGTAGTCTCCTAACACTGCCTTTGCCGAGCCGTGGCCTCCTTTCAAGGACCCGTCTACTCCATCGACTATCAGTTCTGCCGCAGACGCCCGCCCACTGCCACTTCAGTTTGCTACTTGTTCGGCACTCGTCAACTGCCCGAGGAATATGTTTCACAATAAAACAATTTGTTCCAAGCAAGTACCAAAAAAACTTTATTTATAAATTCACTATACCCTATGCGCGGAGAATCTTAACATCGTGATCTAGGATTATGACGTATTTGAACAACGCCATCTATTGAGCTTATCGGAGAAACTCGCGATCGAACATCCCGCCCACCATGGACAGAATGTCCAGAACTTAGTTTAAACATAACAAGATAACTATGACCGCCCACCATGAAACAATACACAACGTTTGGTGGGAAGTGAAAAGACTAGTGGACTGTATGTGGATGACAAAATTACAACAGCTTAACCTTGAAAACATATTATAACATCTTAATTCTAAACATAACTTTAACAAAAACAATTTTAATTTTACTTAAAATTAACAAAGCAATTCCAATTCTAAACTTAAAATTTACCAAATGAACAAATCCTTAACATATTATTTATGATGTAACAGGAAGCACGATCAATTTAGACACAGGTCTTTTAATCGTAGAACCTTTACAACGCAATGAAACCACTCTTGTGATCTTGTCCGAGCCAGTATGCTTTTCAGTAATAAGTCCGTAGAGCCATCTTGCAGGTGGAAGATCATCTTCCATAACCAACACCACATCACCCAAGTTTGGTTCTACGGTTTGATACGCCCATTTGTTCCTTTGATGGAATTGAACCAGATACTCACGCGACCACCTACGCCAGAAGTCCTGAACCATGCGTTGAGTCAGCTGCCACCTTCTCAAGGTGCCAATATTTGTGTTTTCAAAATTTCTTTCGGGCACGAGAAGCAAAGGCTCGCCTACCAAAAAATGACCCGGTGTCAATGGGCCTGGATCTTCTGGATTAGTGCTGATGATGGAAATGGGCCTGGAGTTGAGACAGGCTTCTATTTGAGCAAGGGTGGTAGTCAGTTCCTCAAAAGTGAGTGTACTTGTACCAATTACTCTTTTAAGGTGGTGTTTGGTCGACTTCACTCCAGCCTCCCAAAGCCCACCAAAGTTCGGGGAGTGAGGTGGAATAAAGCTCCAAGTTGTTCCGTTGTTTGCCAACCAATCAGCAATGTCAGGTGTTATGCCGGACCTTTCGTGGTTGAACAACACCTTCAACTCCTTGTTAGCTCCTACAAAGGTAGTGCCGTTATCACTCCACATCTCACCACAATGGCCCCTCCTCGCTGTAAAACGCTTGAAGGCAGCTAAAAAGGCTTGCGACGTCATGTCGCTGACAACTTCTAGATGTATGGCCCTAGTGACCATACACACAAATAAACATATGTAGCCTTTGGTGGAGTGATAGCCGCGACCCTTAGTAGGCCGAATGCTAATAGGACCTGCATAGTCCACGCCACTTCTAAAGAAAGGTCGGCCTGCATTGACCCTAGCAGAGGGCAATGACCCCATTAATGGATGTGTCGATCGAGCAGAATAACGGATACAAATGACACATTTCCGTACGTGGTGCCTAACGACACTCTTTGCGTGGATTATCCAATATTTGGATCGCAAATAGTTAAGAACTAACTGAGGCCCGCCATGCAACGTCCTCTCATGTGCATCAGCTATCAGGAGGTTGGTTAAATGTGATTTACGAGGAAGAATTACAGGATGCTTTGAGTTTTCGTGAAGGTTGGCCCTGTGTAACCTACCGCCAACTCTCAAAATCTGTTCCTGATCCAGGTAAGGATTGAGCGAGGTAAGTACCCCCTTTTTATTTATTTCTCCTTTCAAAGTTAAACTATCGATCTCCGATCCAAAATGTTCCCTTTGACATAATTTAATGCAGGTAAGTAATGCCCCTTGAATTTCAGAATGTGTGAGAAAATTATCAAATTTTGTAGTATAATTTTTATCTTTGAACTTTAAAAACCTTTTACAGTAAGCTATTACTCTGGTAACTTTTCTAAGAGATGAATATTTTGACATTATAGAATCCTCAATTATTTCCCTTACTACGGTGTTGCATGCTACTAATGATTTCCTCTCCTCTAGGTTAGTATCTTTAATTTCCCTTCTATTATAATTAATTTCCTTATTTTTCAGCCAACTAGGTCCCTGTGTCCACAACTCTAGCTCAACGCATTCGGAGGGATTCACACCGCGCGATGCGCTGTCTGCGGGATTATCACTAGACTGGACGTGTGACCACTGACTATTCTCCGTAACGGTAAGTATTTCAGACACTCTGTTGCCGACGAAGGTCTTCCAGCGGCTCGGGTGGCTGCTTAACCAGGCGAGCACCACTGTCGAGTCGGTCCAGGCATGTACGTTTTCCTTACAGATATCCAAGGTGTCAGAAACTTCACGCAGAAGCTTTGAAAGCAGCAAGGCGCCACATAACTCCAAACGAGGTATGGATACCTGTTTGACAGGGGCCACCTTGGTCTTAGCTGCAACCAGACTAACATGGACGTGACCATTGGCATCAATACACCGAACATAGACAGCGGCTGCGTAAGCGACATTAGAGGCGTCAGAAAACCCGTGTAACTCTAGTAGGACGTCAAGTTGACTCGTATTAATCCATCGTGGCAGACGGAAGTCCCTAAGATGGCTAAGGTTGTTTCTATAACGAAGCCATTCTGTTAACAGGTGATCTGGAAGTTCATCGTCCCATTCGGATCCTGCTAACCACAGGCGTTGAATAAACACCTTGGCTGTTACTATTACCGGCGCAAGCCAGCCGAGAGGATCAAATAAACGAGCGATGTCAGATATCACTTTGCGCTTGGTTATGGGGGTTTCGGGCGGAGGAAGTTGGACAGTATATCTAAATTCATCTAATTTTCTATCATAAGTTAACCCTAAAATCTTCGTAAGTGTATCTATTTTAAGTTCTAATTTGTCCTGCCTAACAGTATCTCCGTTAATTTTGTATAATAATTCGTCACTGTTGCTGGACCACTTCTGAAGCTTGAAGCCCCCACGGCCTAATAATTCATTTAGTTGGTGATAAATTTGTTCACCTTCAGCGACAGATTGACAACCCGTTAACAGGTCGTCTACATAAAAGGATGTTAGAACCCGGTCTGCAACTAGAGGGAAATCATTTCCTTCGTCACGAGCTAGTTGCTGCAGAGACCGGACCGCTAGGTATGGCGCAGAGGAGGTTCCAAAGGTGACACGCAGCAACCGAATATGCTTCAATTCAGCTTCTGGATTGTCACGCCACAAAATGCGCTGATAATCAGCATCTTCCTCTGCAACCTTGACCTGACGGTACATTTTTACGATATCTGCGACCAAACTTATGGGATGACAGCGCCACCGCATAATAGTTTGACGCAAATCAGGTTGTAGGGTTGGGCCAACCATTAATTCCTTATTTAATGATACTCCATTGTGGCCTGAACATGAAGCGTCGAAGACGACCCTAACCTTAGTGGTGCTTTTATCCTCCCGCACCACAGCGTGGTGTGGTAGGTAGAACGCATCATTAGCTAATTCTATCTGAGGGACAACTTCAGCATGTCCCAGTTGAATGTATTCGTTAACGACTGCACTATACTGTTTCCTAAATTCCGGTTCCTTCAATAATCTATTCTCTAAGTTGATAAAGCGCCTACGGGCAATGACCTCTGACCCCCGAAACGTGCAACTGGGCGAATCGGTTTTGAATGGTAGTTTTACAACATACCTCCCGGTTGCGTCGCGTTTGGTGGTCTTAGAGTAGAACTCCTCACATTTTTGTTCTTCTTCTGTCAAGATCACACTACGAACTGAGGGCTCTGACTCCAACTCCCAAAACTTACGCAAAAGGTCATTGACGTCCGATGACTGTACTACAGTATGATAACATACTGGCCTAGAGCTTGCCGACGATGGGATCTCACCAGACAAGATCCAGCCTAATTTAGTCTTTTGAGCGACTGGAGATCCTGGTGGACCCTTGACTAAACCCTCCAATAAAACTTCTCCGACTACCCGCGTACTCAACAGTAAATCAATTTTCCCTGGTGTATCAAAGGACGGATCAGCTAATTGTAAGGACGAGAACGAAGCCGACATCTCAACGATCTTCTTCTCAGGAAGATGAGATGTGAGTTTATTTAATACATAGGCATCGACATCTAAAACAAATGTGGGATCTAGACGAGACTGCAATTTAAATCGAACTATCCACTTAGAGGGCATTGAGGTTTCCTCGTCATCGCCTAGTCGGAATATGTCGGTGTGAGCAGGTGTTTTCTTCAATCCGAGCAACTGTACTGCAGCCTCTGTTATAAAAGAGACTTGAGAGCCCTGATCCATCAGAGCTCTTAAAACAAAAGCAGTACCAGTTCTTGACTCAACGTTGACCAATGCTGTGGCTAACAGACCGTAGTTGTGAACATCCGCAAAACAACAAATGGGTTTAGTCTCGCTTTGACTGGAAGAGGTAGCTGCATTAACAGCCACCACCTTCGTTTCTGCTGAACCATCAACAATTTCAGCAGAATTGGCAGTTGACTTTGGGTGAAGTAGTGTGTGGTGTTTCTTTTTACAAAGGTGACATTTAGTTTGCTGACGACAAGAATAGACAGAATGGTTTGCTCCTAGACAGTTGTAACAAAGCTTATTGACTCGTGCAAACTCACGACGTTCGTCACAATTTTTCTTAGCAAACGCTTTACAGTGACACAATTTATGATCTTCAGAACACATAGCACATTTACTTTGAGAAGCGACATGAAAAGATTTGGCGTTATTATCACGACTACTACCTTGTTTATTAATTTTCGGATCTAAATACTCCAAGGCTCTAAACCTAGACTCCATAAAAGTTTTGAACTCATCAAACGTCGCTACATCATCATTAGAGCTAATTCTTAGTTCCCACAATTTGCGGGACTCGGCATCTAATTTTTCGGAGCCTAAAAATACTACAATTGAATCCCAAGAGCTGACATCAATTCCTAGACTGCGTAAACCATGCAAACAATCAACAGTCGTATCTAACAGAGTTTTAACGTTAGCTGATGATTCTTTAGTAACCGACGATTGATGGATGAGTCGTTTGAGCATACAGTTAACTAAAAACCTTTTATTATCAAATCGCCCGTTTAGAATTGACCAACACTCATTATAATTAGACGCAGTCACAGGAATATGTCGAAGCAACTGTTCTGCTTCGCCTGAGAGATGACTCTTTAAATAATGGAGTTTTTGAACGTCATCCAGTGCATCGTTTTTATGGATCAGTGACGTAAATAAATCGCGGAACGTTACCCATTCAGAATAGAGTCCCGAGAACGTAGGCAAACTAATTTGTGGCAATTTTACATTTGAATTATTTTGATTAGAATGTTTAATTCTACTTGGATTATCACTATTGCACGAACTAGTTTGAAGTAAGTGCTGCTTTAATTCAGACTTATAGGTTATGTACAACTCTTCAGTTAAATCATATGTGTCTGCCGTAAAATAAACATTCTTTACCAATTCTTCGTCGGTTGCTTTTTCTATGATACGCCTATGAGTTTCAACAAATTGTTTCCACTGTACCTCTACTGATTCCAATCTAGTTTCAATGTAAGTTTGTGTAAGGCGATCCTTAGGTGATTTTTTAAAGTTAATTCTACCTTTTTCTATTATTGCTTTATTGTTTAGTTGCAATTTACATAAGGATTCCATTGTGTACAAAAATTACCGAGTTTTCTAATTACCAAATTAGTTCAATTATCTTAATGCAACCGACGAAAAATTACAAGTCAGTGAACAAAACAGGTAAACTTTTACAAGTGTTCAGGTTTACAAATCGGGAATAGAAATCCCGTCGCAACACCTTATTGTTATCAGTATTTTCTAACTACAACTAAATCTTAAAAGTCTCAACACTTGATTTTGCACTATGTTGATCTTCAAATTTCACTGATAAATAACAAGTCTACAGAATAATAACACTGATTGTAACTCACAGTTTTGTCTGTCAAACCTCTCCGAACACGCGCTGATGCGAGTGCGTCGCGCGTCGTACTCGTCACGCTTGATGTCCCTGCTGATACCGCTGCGAGTATGTCGTCACTGTTTGTGACGTCACACTTGATGTCGTTGCTGCTCGTCGCTCTAGGCCTCTGCTGCTGTCACCGTTGCCTCGATGCTGGTGGTGGCGCCCTCTGGCGGAGATGGCCCGCAACGTCGTTGCTTCACTGCTGTACTCCGCTGGTCACCCACACACGGGGATTTTACAGGCACTTCAGGGCGATCCACCACTGGTTTCTATGCCTCACCATACGACACAAAACTGTCACTACACTACTTGTCGACGCGATTTCACTTTCGCGATCCGACTCGGTAGGACCAAATGTTCGGCACTCGTCAACTGCCCGAGGAATATGTTTCACAATAAAACAATTTGTTCCAAGCAAGTACCAAAAAAACTTTATTTATAAATTCACTATACCCTATGCGCGGAGAATCTTAACATCGTGATCTAGGATTATGACGTATTTGAACAACGCCATCTATTGAGCTTATCGGAGAAACTCGCGATCGAACACTACTCTTCTGGACTATTCAGTCACTTATGAGTTACGAAACAATTTAGGCAATAAACAAGACAAGTACATTTATAAAATTTCACAATTATTTTTGGGGTTCATTTCTTTCCATCTCTTCTGGTGTTTTGCCTCCTCCGGCCAAACAGGTTAACTATTATTAGAATCTAATCTGAGATAGAATAAATGAATCTCTGTTGAATTTTGAACCTAAGAAAATACCTAAAATACTAAACATTGATGAACTTACTTGGTTGTAACACTGATAATGGTGTTCTTACAAAATCATTTGGTTTTTATTAAAGTGTGCTGAGCATTTATGTGCGAATGTCTTTTTATGGTCCGTCCAGGTTTAAAATGTACGACGGCTTGTACCCATTGCGCTTTACGACTTTCATCTTTAGGAAAAAGATGCATGCCTTCATTTGTACACAAATCCACAAGGCAACGACTTCTCTTCTTTTTCTCTTGGGACATTTTCTTTCTGGCGTGGAAAACCCTAAAAAATACTGGTAAGTATTGTTATATTTTTCCTTGTTGTTTAGTTACCTATTTTCAAAATATTAAGTGTGAGTTGATCAGATGTGAGAATGACATAACTTTATTTAGGTGGTCGCACACTTTTCCGGGCCGAAGGGATCGACCGCGCCGAAAGGAATTTTTCTCATACGTATGACGTCATCTATTCGTCCGATACGACGCGGATAAGTGTGCGAGGTTTAGTAGGATTTCATACAAGTAATTCTAAAAATCGATTCTTTCGGCGCGGTCGATTCCTTCGGCGCGGATAGGTGTGCGTCTACCTTTAATTTACGTTTTATGTACGTTTCGTTTTACGTTCTCAAAATAACATACTTGTCAAGTGAAATAATCAAAAAATTATGTCACGTTCCGTTCCTTCCAGTAACGTACCCCGGTCAGCGCCATCTATCCAGCGACTAGGAGAGTTAAAAAAGAAAATCCCTCATTGAGAAATCTTTGTTAATCCTCCTTTGTTTGTAAGATTTTGGTTGTGATTTAGTTTTGATTGGACTAAACGTCCGAATTGTGTGCCAAACCGGGCTTATTTGTTAATTGAACATTATAATTTGAGGTTGTGCTTGGCCCCTCGTGCGAGGTGAAAATTGTAGTGGATATTTGTGCTGTTTGAAATATTATTGTGCTTCATCTCGACCTGTTATACGCTACCGGGGCAGCGTCTGTTGAAACACAGTCGGATCTGGCAAGTCACTCGACCACGCATTACTTTACATTTACATTTAGGAATTTTAATTGACAGCCAACTGACATGGAAGGCACAGGCAGAAGCAATCTGCAAAAAACTTAGCGCATCCGCATATGCACTTTATAATCTTAAGAAAAAAGTTAATATCAAAACAGTATTAGCTTATCATAGTCTCGTCGTTTCCATCTTAAGGTTTGGTATTATATATTGGGGCAACTGTACCGAAAGAGAGAGTATTTTTAGGGCCCAAAAACGCTGCATATGAGCAATGTTTGGTTTGAAGGTTACAGACAGCTGTGTTCCAATGTTTAAAAGCCATAATTTATTGACATTTCCGAGTCTTTACATTTTAGAAATTGCTCTTTTTGTTAAATGTAATCGGCAGCAATTCTTGACTTTATCGGATAGCACATACCGAGATGTAACTTTGCGATCTCAATACAAAAATTTGTTACGCACAGGTGGCTATAGGACTGCTTTGTTGAGGAAAAGTATATAGGGTATGGCACCGGCTATTTTTAACCACATTCCTAATAACATAAAAGAGGAACCCGTAACAATGTTCAAAAAAAAGCTAACTGAACTCTTATTAAATAAATGTTATTATTCCGTATCGGATTTTCTAGCTGATAAATTTTAGTTGTGTGTCAATGTTTGTATGCTTGATGATGAACTGCATCAATGTTTGCATGCCAAAATGGTAGAATGTACAAGGATTCCCTAACATTTATGTAACCATCTTATTGTAATTACCTACATTCTGAGCAAATAAATGACTATTCTATTCTATTCTATTTACACACACATTTACATACATCCTTGCAGACCTGGGGCCTAATTCTACTATTTTAATAAATTCGTCACTCCAACACGATTCCATTCTCATCCCATTGTCATTTTGCTTAAAGTTCGTAATCTGCTAAATTCACAATGGTCGGTCAATGGTCTCGTAATAAAATTGTGTTTTAATAGCATTGTCGTATTGTCATTATTATAAAACCCTTAGTACAAATGTTTTTCGAAATCTACTACTAAATGCGAACATTTATTAATGCCAGATTTCATGTACGAGATAGAATAGAATAGAATAGAATAATATGACATTTCTTTCAATGAAGTGTCAGTGTTTGACCATTGAAAAGTCATAATGGCGCCATTATGATAGCAGAATTAACAAACTTGTCAAAATTTGACAGAACTTGACCATTATGAAATCAATGATCGACTACTCTGACACTATTGTAATAGCAGAATCGAGGCCCTGGCTTGATCAAGGACTGGTCATCCCCTTCAGCCCACCGGCACCAGGCAAATTGATTTACATTTATTGTATTGTAGACAGGGTAGATTTGGTAGGGCTCCGCGGACAGCGGACGGTTCGATCACCAGCCCCCTGTCCTGGCGTAGAATCGAACAAAATAATAACAGGCGTGATGTTATGTTTACTCTACAGATTAAATATTTTCGGATTAAAATGTGGTAGTCGGCGTACAATCACTGGAATATATTTACGAAGAACACACGTGACCCGCGCAGCAAAGTCATACGTCCACTGTAATGGACGACGAGCTCTTCATAAATATGTAATTTTAGTTTAAGTAGTTTTTGTGTAAATAATGGGGACCTATATGTCTGTCTACCCCCAAACTATTAACTAAAAGTCTTAAGCATTGCACCATGGCTCGAAATGTTGCATCAGCCATTCGTGGGAGGGGATACGGTCAGGTTCGAACCTGTCCGACCTGGAATATTACGCAATAAAGAATATTATTGCATCAGCAATTGGTAAAGTCCATTTTTAGGGTTCCGTAGCCAAATGGCAAAAAACGGAACCCTTATAGTTTCGCCATGTCTGTCTGTCTGTCTGTCCGCGGATAATCTCAGTGACCGTTAGCACCAGAAAGCTGAAATTTGGTACCAATATGTATATCAATCATGCCGACAAAGTGCAAAAATAAAAATTTAAAAAAACATTTTTATTAGGGTACCTCCCCCAGACGTAAAGTGGGGAGCGATTTTTTTTTTAATTTTGACCCTGACGTGTGATATATTGTTGGATAGGTATTTAAAAATGAATAGGGGTTTTCTAAAATCATTTTTTGATAATATTAATATTTTAGGAAATAATCGCTCCGAAAGTCAAAAACAATGTGTCCCCCCCCCCTCTAACTTTTGAACCATAAGTTTAAAAAATATGAAAAAAATCACAGAAGTAGACCTTTATATGAACTTTCTAGGAAAATTATTTTCAACTTGATGAGTTGAATAGTTTTTGAGTTATATAGCACTTTTTCAAAAAAAACGCAAATGATAACTTTGTTTTTCATACAAATACTATGAAAAACAAAGTTATTTTTGCTGACGAAAAATGTTGGTATTTTTAATGGTCTGGGAAGCTACGGAACCCTACAGTGAGCGTGGCCCGACACGCTCTTGGCCGGTTTTTTACGGACTGTAGTTGGTTAAAGTTCCCTCAAGGACGCTCAGGTGCTCCCACAACTTGCAATGACGTAATTATTTATGTAATAGTAATAAATAGAAACATGTAACCAAGTCATTCTACCAGTTAGTCAGGGAGAAGTCTTCAAGAAGTTAAGGAAGAGCTCCATATCAAACAGATTGTCATGAGAAGTTAAAGTAGAATCACAAGTTTCAATGAGTTACCAAGTATCGTAACAAGTTTAGCAAGTAAATGAGTCCCACGCGCCCCAGGTGTTAAATTCCTTATGTACAATCTTATGTAAAGTCTTGTGCCCCGCTATGTAAACCTATAGTTATAAAATATAAAGTGTTAAAAGTAATCGCGTTTAATTTATTAGACGCATAGAAGAACCACCCCACCTAGTTTGTCCATATAAGCTGGGTAAGCAGCTGAGTCCCAGCATTGGGATCATATGGGCTGGGTCAGCAGCCGAGCCCCAACAACTGGTCCACACGAACCGGGGTGAAAGAACAATAATAATACAGTCCACAAAAAGTATTTGGCCTCCCTACGAGTCGAATACAGAACATCCACACTCTGGGAAGGCCCGCTTGTTACTGTAAACGTAGTGATTATATACTCTGTGGTTACTGAACTTGAACGGTTGAAAAGGATAGCGCTATTACTACCGCGTGCGAAACGAGAGACAGAAAGAGTGTGTGTGCTCGCTTAGAATAAAATAACGTAAGCGCCAAATCATCTGCCTAGCCTTGATGCTAATTACGAGAAAACGACGTAGAAAAATAAGATTTTTTTTACGGCAAGATTTGAGATACTAATGTTACCTATCTATTGGGCTAAAAATATGAGATCAAACGAACTTCTTGAAGTGAAGTTCGATCATTATTGTATGTATTTTTAGCGATCAGAAGTGAAATACGTTAAAAAAAACAAACTCTCTTTATTATCTTTTAAATTGCGATTTTACAAGAATTATAAATTATCAAAAGAAATAGTGAAAATAATAATCAAATAGATTTTACACAAACAAAATGGAATAATCAGTTCACGAACAAAAATACCACCCAAAATTTTTTGGATAGGGCATCTCGCAGTTCAGTCTACGAAGACTGGCTTCTGCTTAACCGGGCTAATCCTGTGGATGCCTTGAATTTAAGGCCTCCAGCCAGGGCAAAAATGACTAAAAACTAAGCGACAGCGCTCTAAGGGCACCCCCTGTGGGGTACGGACCTCGGCTTAGGGCGTCGCTGGGGGCAGCAAAGGGACAGGCTGGATCTGATTGTCTTTATTTAGGGACTGTTTTATTGCTAAAGGCTCAGCATCGCGGGCTGGCTCAGGCAAGGGTCGGGGAGGGATTGACTTGGGATTACGCGCCGGACCTCGGCGGCGAGGTCGGAAGGTCTTCGGTTTGTATTTGTACAATCTACGAACTGTACTGGTATCTTTCCTACTCTCTTGCAAGATAGTGATCGGATCGTCGGGGGTGACTAAGGTGTGACGCGGACGTTGGACTGAGCTAATACGCGATGGGTCGTACCGGGCGGCCGATGCGATTAGGGGGTTCCTATGTTTGATGGCAGTGTCGAAGTAACGCTTGGACAGGCGTTTCATGAACTGCTTAACGGTAGGGATTCTAAGGTCTACGTGTAGACTGTCGTTACGGACGTACGGGGGGGCACCGGTGATCTTACGGAGGAATCGGTTCTGCAAGGTCTGCATCGTGTGGATATGACGCGGGTGGGCATGAGCGAATACGATACAAGCGTATGTCATGATGGGACGGATGACTGCGGTGTAAAGACGCAACTTGCACTTGAGTGACAACTTGCTCTTCCTAGTGATCATGAAATGGAGTCGGCCCATAGCAAAGGCAGCTCGGTCACGAGCTGCTTTGATATGAGCCTTGAATGACAGATGGTCGTCAAGAATAACTCCAAGATATTTGGCTTGCTTCTCCCAAGGGATAGGCTTGCCAAACATAGTGACGGGGGGACCTGGCGAACGCTTAAGGCGTGCCTTATAGTACAGAACTGCCTGGCTCTTGTCAGGGTTAACCTCAATCCTCCACTTACGGAACCAAGCGCCGAGCGAGTCGACAGCTGTTTGGAGGATGCGACGGATGTTAGTCTGAGAACGGCCGGTGTAGTAAATTGCCGTGTCGTCGGTAAATAGGGCTAACTGAACCTTCTTGTTCTTGGGGATGTCACTAGTATACAACGTGAACGCGAGGGGAGAGATAATGGAGCCCTGAGGGACTCCGGCACGGATAGGATGGGGAGAGGATAACGTCTTACCCACACGGTAGCGGAAGGTACGGTTTGACAGAAAGTCTCGTAAGATGAGCACGAGACGGTCAGGCACACCGAGTTGGTATAGCTTATATAATAAGCCATTGTGCCAGACCTTGTCAAAGGCTTTCGCTATATCGAAATACATCACGCCCGTCATCGCTCCGCGCTGGAAACCAGCGCTAACGTGTTCAACGATGCGGTGGACTTGATGTATGCAAGAATGTTCGGTCCTGAAGCCGAACTGTTCTTTAGGGATGAGGCCCTTTGTCTCGGCATAATCTCTGAGACGCTTATAAATAAGCCTTTCATAGATTTTGCCGAGAGCACTCAGGAGACTGATCGGCCTGTAGCTCGAAGGCTGGGCTTTCGGTTTTCCAGGTTTGGGAATACCTATAACAGTGGCCTCTTTCCACGCTTGGGGGAACATATTGTTGCTCAGGGCGCCATTGAAGATGGCAGCCAAAAGGACTATGAGCCGGGCGGGGAGGGCTTTAAAAACTCTATTAGTGAAGCCATCGGCGCCTGGGGCTTTCCGAGGCTGTAACTTATCTATGATATCTTTGACCTCTTCCGGGGTGATGACGGGGAGAGGGTCATCGGGGTCTTCTACAGGGGGAAGCGATGCTCTACGTTCGACTTCTGCATCCACCTCATCAAGGTGCTGCTTGTCTACTGGTAGAGTGCTCGGTGAACATTGGGATTCCAAACTGTCGGCCAGACATTCTGCTTTTTCAGAGTCGTCAAAAGCGACGCTCTTATCGGGACGGATGAGGGGTGGAGAAGAAACCTCTTCCGAGGTGCGCAACTTCCTCTGAAGCTGCCAGAAAGCTAGGTGAGTGGGCTCAAGTTCGCTGAGCGTTTTGTCCCATTGACTCGAACGAAACTCACTGGTGCGTTTCTTTACAGCACGCTGTAAGGAACGCATGTGAATCTTGTTCGCTTCGCAGGGCCAAGAGCTGTAGGCACGTATGGCCGCATTCTTCTCGTTTATCAGTTCACGAATGTCGTCGGGAAGTATCCAGCGTTGATCGCTCATCGCTGGTACTTCTCGAGAACAATCCTTCAGTATGGACTGAACGTGTTCTGTAAACGAGTTGATTGCGGCCTCGGTGTCTGCGACAGAGACAATATGGTCGGGAATACCATCAAGAAGCGGTGACGTTTCAGATTTCAGCATATCGCTTACTTTCCTCCAGTCAGTGGTGAGAGTGGTGGGAGGGGGTTGGCTGGGGTCAATGATACCCGAGCGAGGAATCAAGTGCATGAGCACTGGACGATGGTCGGAATGGAGCTCGTGTAACGTCTCAATCAAGTGTAACCGAAGGTTCACGTTCTTGAGCAGCGCTATATCGAGCACGTCAGGATGATAGCTGGGAGTGTCGGGATAATAGGTGTGCTCGATAGGAGCGATCGGGTCAAAGTTGAGAAACAGACCTAGATCGTAGAGGACTTTCCCTCTCGGGTTCGTCATTCTACTGTTCCAGGCTGGGTGTTTGGCATTAAGATCGCCCGCGATGATCACGGAGTCACTTAAGCCGAAAAGGAGGGTGAGATCATTAACCAGGAGGTTGTGATCTTCCGACGTGTTAGAAGGGGCCAAATAAGCAGACACTAAGTGGATCGGTTGATGACCGGTCATAGCTAGCCGACAGATTGAAACCTCAAGTAGGGACTTTAAAGGAGGGGGGTCGATAGGGATGCAGTGCAGTTCCTTGCGAAAGTAAATGAGAGTGCCACCCTTGTGGCAACGTAACCTATCATTGCGAACTAAACGGTAGTTTGCAATCTTGGGGTCGCGGTGGCTGGGTTTAAGGAAGGTCTCCTGGATGAGGAGTACATCAACGTTGTGGTCACGGAGGAAAGAGGCGATCTCGTCGCGTTGACCTCTCATGCCGTTGGCGTTAAAGTAACCTAATCTAAGGGACCGGGGTTGGGTGCAAGAGATTCCGGGTGTAATATCCATTACGGCGCGAAACTAAGGTTGCTTAAGGCTGACTTGATGACCGGATAGGCATCAATGATATCAACTACCTGCTGAAGGTCCGTTGCAGCCCTGAGTTCGGCCACCATGCGGTCGGCCTCAGGGGTGCAAAGGGGCTGATACTTCATCAAGTATTTGAGGTTAGATTCCTGTGAAGCAGGAGCGCGGGTTGGAGCGACGGGAGCGCGGGTTTGAGAGACGGGAGCGCGGGTTTTAGGAAGGGCCTGAGGGGCGACCACGGGAGTGGGCGCTGGTACAGGGTTTTCCATTAGACCGGGCATGGGGGGGTTGGGTTGGGACTTCGCGAGGGCTGGGAACGCTTGCTGATGGTTCAGCATGTTCCATGGGGAGGGCCTCTGCGGGCTGAGACGCTCGGGGAGGACCTTGGAGGGGACTTGAAAGGAAGAGGGAGCTTCCCTCTGCTGGCGTTGGTTGGCGCGATTGGCCAACTTACCAGCGGACTGTTTGGGGGCTTTGGGACAGCCCCTGTAGTTAGCCGGGTGGCCAGACTGACCGCACAGGACGCAACTAGGCGGCTCTGTGCAGAGATTCCTGTCCTTAGGACGGGTGCAGTCTGCCGTGGCATGATCGCCGAGGCACTTTACGCACCTATGCGGTGCGTAGCAGTGCTTTTGGCTGTGGCCATAAAGCTGGCAGCGATGACACTGCCCGACGACTTTAAGCTTTTTAGGCCTCTCAATGATGATGCCCGAGAGCGAGCATACTGACCGGACTTTGAAGATGGGGTGGTGCCCTTCAACTGGGTCACATATTACGAGTACCATGTCGTACTCGTCACCCCCTTGGGACCTATTCTTGTGAAGGCGGTGGACCGCCGAAACGGGGATACCCTGGGAGGTGAGATCCTCCAGGATGTCTTGGGAGGGAATCTCCTTGGGGATCCGCTTGATGACCACACGGGTCGGCTTCTCCTCAGAGAGACTATACGTGTGGAAGGCGACGTTCCTTCCACGAAGAGCGTGAACTAGACTTCTAAAGTCCGTGGACGTGGGGGTTTTCACCTTGATACCCTGAAGGGTAGAGGTGGCATTTGTGTAGTTGATCTTGCGATCAACACACATTTTAGAGATTTCTGTCCACCTGGATTTCTCCTGGATGTACAGCGCGGGGGGTTTTAACTGCTTCTTTGAAGAAGAAGCAGCTGAAGAGGGGGCTGGCTGAGAAGCAGCCATAGGGCTTGCAGGGCGGCTGACAGGAGCCGCACCTTGCGGTGAGGAAATAGCCATAGGGCTGGACGGGCGGCTGCCCTGGGAGGCAGCTGGGGGTGCAGTAATACCGGACGGGGGCGGGGAGGCTAGGGGAGCAAGGGGAGGCGCATTGAAGTCCATGACGGCCTTCTTGGCCTTACCGGCCTTCGCTTGCCTTCCCTTCTTCCTCTTGCCCTTCTGCACCAACTGAAAGTCCTCAGATTCAGAGGACGAGGAGTTGGTGCCCGAGGTCTCCGGAGAGCTCTCAGGGGCTGGCTGGGACTCTACTATCTCCATGTCGGAGGATTGAGCTAACGGGTCGGGGGAGCGCGTGGGCAACCTAGAAGGTATCTCCTTCCTAAGGGCATTGTAACCGGCCTTTTCAAAAGGCTTTAAAAGGGCCGAGTACTTGTCCTGAATATAGGGACTGTCGTCAGCCAACAGTACCTGTATCAGGTCGTCGAATTGCGCTTTCAGCACTACGTTGCGCGCCGCCTGGTAAGCCATATTGGCAGGGGGAGCCTAACAGCCTAGTATCCTAATAGTGAGCTAACTAAGAGCTAACTACCTAGTCCCGAGGAGACACGTTAAACGTGAACTCCCCGGGCAGACAGTTCCCCGTAAAAACGAACCCACCCTTGTGTTTTTCCTAGTGTTACTGGCAAGAAGAAAAACACAAACAAACTTGCCAGCGACACGACTGTCTGAGAATTGCCTGAAGGGCCTATTCTGTTTGCCTATCTAGCGATACCAGTACCTAACTCCCCGGGTGGGATAACCCGGGGATGTGTTCTCTCCCTGTCGGTGACACAGGGAGGTGAGTACCTAAGGTGTGCCCTAAGCTTGTAAACCTGTCGCCAGTCTTATTGTGCGACAGGGCCCTATGGGTCTTGCGACCGATCCGGGCCGCTGGGGTAGAGACACCCAGACGTCCCGGGTGCAGCTGTAGACAAACGGGCGTTAGGTGCTACCAGACTGCGACTAGGAGATCCCCCAAGGCCGCAGTCAGAGCCCTTCCAACGGATTGCCTTCCCTTGAAGAGGGTTAGCGGGTGTGTCGGGTCAACACCCACTTGGGATCGTTAGCACCGTTAGGTATCCACCCAAGTACCACTAAACCGTGGATTTCCCTGAAGGGGCAAAAAACGTTTTTGACGATGAAGAGGTTTGTCTTGAAAAAGACAGTTTTACGCAGCGGACCAACTACTAAGAGCGCAAGCACTCGTCGTAGCTAGCTCGCTACGGCGCAACACACTAAAGTTGTGAACGAGTCACAAACCGTAGTAGTGCTACGACTGTTCGTAGACTCGGTGAGAACGCAGGGCTACGGCCTACGACGTAGCACTGCAGCTGACCGGAACGGGGGCGCGGAGAGACGACGGAGCGGAGCGTAGCGCACGTCTGCACGCTGCGGCGGCCGAGCGTCGAATGTGAGCACTGTTGTTCGTAATCAGTGCTGTGTCCCCCCCGTCAGGGGGGGACGCAGCAGGCGGTACCAGGACGTTGTCCCCTGCCCGCGGAGGCTGTACCGGGGCCCGCTACAGCGTGGCCCGTGTTAGGTGGGGCGCTGCCCCTCGGTCCTACTGGGTGCATGGTAGCTACATGCACCCATGTGTGTGACTGCTCTGATGTAACTGCAGGCGCGCCACAGCGCTGTCACACAGCGCTGTTTTCTTCACAGCACCTCGGCGGTCCGTCCCCGCCAGGTGAGACCTCCGGTTACCCGGAGGAGGCCCGGCGGGGGACAACCAGCGACGGAGGTGCCGACTTAAAGCGCACCTGCAGTAGATGTGTGAGTCCCGCCCGCCCCACTAACCAGAGCTAGCCGGCAGTGGTACGGACTAAGGACCCGACATGTGTGTGTGGGCGGTATTGTGTTGTGTAACACCGCCCATGTGTGCGTGTATCGCAGGCCCTAGGGCCGCGACAACGCGTGAGTCTACATGTGTGTAGAGAGATGCATGTCTGGTCATGCTACGTGACATGCCCATATTAACTTGGCACACGTCACGCAGCTGGGTGAGAGTACTGTGTGTGGAGTCTTACTGTGCAGGTAAGCTGCGTGTACCGAGAAAACAGCTTACCTGGGTCCAATCCGGTGGAGAGGCGGCGGAGGGGGGGGCGACCTTGCCTTGCAGGGCCGCAGGAAATCCCCATCCCGACCGGCCTAGCCTTGGTACAGCTTGTGTAACGAGGCCAGGCCGTCCAGGATGATGAGCTCGATGCCTTGGCCCTGCCTGATAGCCTTCATCAGGTCCACCAGCAGGCGGATGGCACGGGCTGTAAACTCCTTAGACGTAGTAGGGGCGTGGCCGGCAGCTGGGCCGGCAATGGTGGTGCCACTCTCGGCACGGAACTCTCTTGTATTTGGGGCCGGGGGCCGCGCCATGCCGGCGCCAGCCGTCGGACCCTCGATCTTCTTTGGACCAGGCATCGGTGGAGCCGTGGTCGGTGACACAGCCCGCGCCCGGGACGAAGGCAGGTCGCCCGCTTGGTCTCCCTCAGGAGCGGTGTGGGGCTCGGGTGCCCTACCCTTGCCCCCTCGCTTCCTCTTCTTTCCCCTCCGCCGCTTCGAGGAGGGGGGAGCTTCTCCCCTGTTGGTGGGCCCGTTGGCCGCCGCCATAAGCGACTCGCCTTGGGCCTCGGTGGTGGCCACGTCCTTAGGCCCCTCTGCGGCCTTTACTGGCCGCCGTGAGGCGGTAATGGCGGCGGCTGTGCCCGCTCGCCTGTTCGCCCTTATCTCCGACTGGTACGTCGGGCACTTGAGGTTGTTGGCGGGATGATCGCCCCCGCAGTTGACACACGTGGCTGGTTCGTCACGTGGTCGGGGGCAGTCCCGCGCTGAGTGCCCTTCACCGCAGCGGACACAGGCGAGCGGTCGGTGGCAGTGGTGCGACGAGTGCCTCCATTTCTGGCACCGGTGGCACTGGGCGGGCCCACGTTTGCCCCGCCAGGCTTCAATTGTGACACCTCTCATGTTCAGGAACACGGAGGTGCCGAGGATCCTGCGTACGTCAGGCGTCCTGCTGAGTACGGCGTGGAACACGCAGCCGGGTCGTCCCAGGCTCGCCTTGATGTGGCGAACGTACTCCGGCTGGTATCCCAACGCGCGGAGCTCCTCCTCGATCTCAGTTGGGGTGGTGTCGGCAGGCAGCCCCCTGATGGCCACCTTGTAGCTTCGCTCCGCCTGCAGCGAGTAGGCGAACCAGGATGTGCCATCCTCTTTCTCCAGGCACGTCAAGTACCGCTGGACCACTCTATATTCGACTTCACTCTCAGGAGTGAAGCGAATTCCAGCGCCGAAAGGTCGGGCGCTGGGGGGATGGCCCAGCTTGTCCTTGAGGGCCCTGAAATGTGAGGCCCACCCTGGCAGCCTCTCCACCACGAGCGGAGGATACTTCTGCCGCTTTTGCGGCTTCGGCTTCGGCTGATTGGCAGCTGGGTTGTCCTGGGGAGCCGCTGGCTGTGAGGGAGAGACAGCTTTAGTCACACTCACCCCATGCTGCGTCCCAGGCATTGTCGGCGTCGGTAGTGGAGAGGGGGGAGGCGTGCTGCGGGTGGCCTCCGCAAAGGTAGGCGACCCGGCGGCGGCCCGCCCCCCCCGCTGCGGTGCGCTCTCGCGCTGCGGCAGCGGGTCGAGGCAGTACCGTTTCGCCTCCTCCTCTTCGGACTCGTCCGTGCTGCGGCGCCGTCTTTGAGGCCTTGGCTCCGACCTAGGGCCGTGACCTTGGCCCCTCGACGGCGACGGAATCTTCGTCGGTGTGTGCCTCCCCCCTGCCTTCGGCACAGGATCGCTCGAGCCCTCGGACGCGAGCGACATGCTCGAGCCGGCCTGCGACGAGCAGGCCGACCGCTCCGCGGGCGAGTCGTAGGCCGAGGCACGGGGGGGGGCCGGCGATACCGGCACCGGGGGCACCGGGGGTGCCGGGCGCGCTCCGGAAGTCGGCTTGTTGTTGCGGGCGGCGGTCCCTGCCGCGGATGCAGCCCCGAGGGGCGCAATCGACGCGGGTGGGCACGCCGCCGTGATGCCGTGTTGTTGCGCGGCTGGGCGTGCAGGTGGCACTGGTGTCGGCGCTGTAGGCGCCGAGATGCAGGTGGTGGCGGTGGTGGCCGCTGGGGTGAGCAGGAGCGGCGTGGGCGCGCGCCACGGGATCGCGGCGGTCTGCACCCGCGGCTCCTCTTCACTCGTGGTAGGCGTCTTCTTCTTCTTCTTCCTTTTCGAGGAAGACCCCTTCCTGCCGGACGTCTTCCTCTCCTCAGCTTGAGGGGGGGGGGGTCCGGACGGCTCTGGGTCGGGCAGCACGATGTCGATGTTTGGCATCGACACCGTCCGCTCCAGACCGTAGGGGTCCACCGTGTAGACAATATAGTTGTCTCGGAACTTCTTCATGTTTTAGGCTTCACTGTTGGGATGTGGGCTCGCGATCGCAGCGGTGCAACGGCACCGGGCCGCAGGTAGCTCCCCCTGTGCTCGCCCCAGTGCTGGGCACTCGCTCGAACACAGGGAAAGTGGGTAGGTTGCGATCCGCGCGAGCGGAGACTTTCGCCAAGTACCCCCAATCAAGTTGGTTTTTGGCGAAGTCTCCTCCGAAGTCCGTTGGTGGCGCTGCTCGTCACGGGAAACGACCTCTGTGGACCACTGGCGAATGTGAGCGCTGCTGCACCGCGCGCCTCCTTTTATAAACTTCCCCCCTGTTGCCGGCTGATGACGTGACTTTTAAGGTGTCGACTCGCCTTCAGTAACCAACACGGCCTCTCCTGATGCTCTGACGTCCTCGTCAGCTCCAGATGATGGTCCTGCCTGATCTGTGGCAGTGTCTTCCAAGAGTTCAGAGTTTTCAATATCTCCTGCAATCAGACAGTCTCATTACGTAAAAGATAACAGGTGTAGAAGCAAAAACATCTTGGAAAATAAAAGGGTAATGCGCATTACACAAAGTATGACATATCAAAATCTTAGCTAAGAACACACACCAAGTACATGACTTGGTCGCGTTGCAGACAGAGGCACCTAGTTAGCGTGTCTCACAACGGCTGTCGGCATAGGCACTAAGTTAGCATACCGCCCAGACTTCAAAAACACTGTAGGCATAGGCTCTTAGTTTGCATACCTCACAGTGGCTGTTGACATAGGCACAAAGTTAGCGTATCACACAGACTTCAAAACAATACTTGCCCTCAAAAAATGCGGCACATGTCTCAGGAGTCCATTCACCCCTCCAGGGTACCATGAACTGTGCGGCTGCATATGTGGTCTTCCCATAGCCACCAGCCAGAAGTTGCAGCTCATAGCGGCCCTGGTCCAGGACTCCAACTACGCGGTAAGGTCCGCGCATACCAGGATCAAGTATCCCCATGGACTGGGAATACTTGATGACGAAGACTAGGTCATCTGTGCTGTAGGCACGTGGAGGCTGTCGGTCTTCATTAGCACGCTTGTCTTGATCGGCTTGATTTTTGCACAACCGTTCGGTCGTCCTTTGTCTCCTCATCTCCCGTAGCGATTCACGGTTCTCACCAGACAATTCAATGGCGACGTCTCGGATTAGTGTGCGAATGACTGGGGTAACCCCTTCGGCACCAATAAGCAGATTTAGCGGGGACTGCTGGGTGGTCTTTTGCTTTGTCATGTTGAGTATCAGCTGTAACTTCCACAACTGTTCAGACCATTCCCCTTTCCGATGGTTCACCTCGATCCTCAACATGTTAAGGAGAGTGCGAACGTAACGTTCCACCTGACCATTGGCGTGGTGCATCTCGGGTGTAATATAATGAATCTGACAACTTAAATCATTCATTAGTGACACAAAACCAGCTGATTGAAACATCCTACCTCTATCACATACAATTGTCTTAGGTGTTCCAAACAGAGACACAACATTTTGCATAACACGTTTTAACTCATTTAAGTCCTGAGTACAAATAGGATTTAACAAACAATATTTTGTGAAAGAATCCACAACAACTAAAACGTGTTTATTACCGTTAGATACCACTAATGGGCCTAGCGCATCTATATGCAAGGTGTCAAAAGGAGCATTTGGTTTTGTCCATGAGTTAATTGGTTGTAGTGGAGCTCGTGGAACTCTCTTGTGAGCTATACATATGAGGCAGTGAGATATATACTTAACAACAAAAGCTCTGAGACCAGGGAACCAAAAGTGATTTAAGATAAGGTCAGTAGTTTTGTCGGCGTTAATATGACTATGTTCATCATGAAATATTCGGAGGAGGCTCAAACGATGTCCTTTTGGTATGTAACAAAGTAATCTGGACTCTTCACCTACAGGTGTGAAGCGATAGTACAAGATATTATTGCGTTTAACATAGCGTGAAGAGTCCAAATTTCCCTCATCCAAAGACTTGATTAAGGTTAGAGTCTCCTCGTCTCCTGCTTGCGCTATTTGAGACCAATTACGCGGTTTCTCTATGTTATTTACTATGTGTACGGGATTACGACTCAAATAGTCTGCGTGAGGTATCATTACGCCTTTCCTGTATTGAATAGTGAAGTTAAAGTCTTGTAAGTAAATCCACCACCTCGCTACTCTCGGGAGTAGATCTTTCTTATTTTGGGTGGCTTTTAAGGCATTGCAGTCTGTCACTACAGTAAATGGCATCCCTATGAGGTAATGCCTAAAATGCTTAAGAGCTTTTACTACTGCAAGCGTTTCCAGTTCATAAGAGTGGTAACGCTGTTCACTACCTTTCGTAACCTGACTGTAGTAGGCAACTACACGCTTATTACCATCCTTATGAACCTGAAGGAAAACTGCACCATAACCTGCACTACTCGCATCTGTGTGAACCTCAGAGGGAAGCTCAGGGTCAAAAATGGCTAATATCGGCTCACTAGTGAGGCTCTCGACAAGCTCTTTACGAACGCTTTCCTGTTGTGGTCCCCAGGCAAATTCAACACCCTTACGCGTCAAACGAGCAATGCAAGCGGTTTTTATGGAATAATTAGCTATGTACTTCCTGAAATAACCAGCAAGGCCCAAAAATTGTCTCGCTTGTTTGACGTTCTGGGGAATGGGTGCATTCACGAGTGCCTGTACCTTATTTGTTGAAGGCCGGACCCCACCATTAGAAATAATTCTGCCAAGATATTCAATTTCTTGGCATAAAAACGAACACTTGCGCAAATTCACTGAGAAACCAGCCTTAGTCAGAACTGTCAAAACTTCATCTAATATCTGCAAGCCCTGGTCAATTGAACCGGACAATAGCAAACAGTCGTCGACGTAGACCAATACTTTGCCTGCCTCAATGAATTCGCGCAGTGTATTTGCAATAATACGTTGATATACTATGGGTGCGTTGGCTAACCCATACGGCATTTTTAAAAATTCAAAGTGCCCTTCGGGCGTCACGAAGCCGGTTAAGGGTATTGATTGCTCATCTAATTTAATTTGTAAAAATCCGGTTGCCATATCAAGTACCGTGAAGAATTTTGACTTCCCTAGTCGATCAATGTGATCGTCTATTAAAGGTAAGGGATACCTATCCTTAACCGTAATTTTATTGAGTGCCCGGAAGTCCACGCACATACGATCCGATCCATCCTTTTTTTTTACTAAAAGAATCGGACTCGAATATGGTGACTCTGAATCACGTATTACGCCTTTACTAAGTAAGTCCTGAATAATCTCTCTAACTTTAAGCTTTTCGCTAAAGGACATTTTGTAAGGACGATAATAAACAGGTACGTCACTGTTCAATCTTATGTGCATACAACCCGTGGTAACTGTAGACGTAGCTGTACCAGAAATCATAAATGCGGAATATTTATCAAGAATTCCTGTGAGTTTCTCAAGGTTTTCCCCAGTTAACGCAGTTTTAAAACCACTGGATTGTTCGTCAGATTGAACAGTGGAAACACTCGTCAAAGCTTTATAATGAGTTAAACGTTGAGAATCCCTGGTCCGTATATAAGTTACCCCTTCTCTATTCAACACATCAGTACCAATAATAATTGGTGCGTTCATGAACTCACTAGGCACAACAAGCAAATCTACCTCGAGGGTTATTTCCTCAAGCTCTATTACGAGCGTAACATAAGAATCGACAATAATAATGGAATTACTTATTCCTTTCAGTTGTTTATTAATAGATTTCTTTGAACAAGAAAAATGATTGACTACGGATGATGAAATCAACGAGACTTCTAATGCCCCACTATCAATCAGGATGTCTACTGGTATACCCTGGACTGTTCCAACGACTATGTCACTGGACTTACTTTGGACAAGGGCAGAACAGAAATTGACATTACTTTTATTAGACTTATTATCTGAACGCTGCTTAGCAAAACAAACACTAATATCGTGACCCGCCTTTTTACAGTATGCACATACTGTCTTATTTGAGGTGGAACTCGATTCAGATTTTACCGGTTCAGATTTAATTTGTTCAGTCGTATTGTTTGATTTCGACTTTTTAGGACAACAAGTGGGTTGTTTATGCCCTGTCTGACCACAAGTAAAACATTTGGGACCCTGACCCCTAAATGAACGCTTTGAGTTATTCTTGTGTGGACTCTTGTTATGTTTGGAACGCGAACTGTCACTGTTCTCCTTAGAAATGGGTTTTACGAAGGTTGATAGGTAATTAACGAGATTGTCAGGCGTCAGGCTTGCATTAGTAGCAGTTGCTTTAATTTGAGGGTCTTTAATCCCTCTAATAACAATAGCCACTATCAACTCGTCTGATAGGCCCTTTACGATCCGTAAACGTAGTAAAGATCTACGTGCATATTCAGCGTAGGTTGGGTAACTGTCTGAACTGGTGCTCATTACCTCATACAAAATATTTGCTACATCAATTCTCTTGACACAAAGTGACCGAAAATCCTTTTTAAAATTGCTCCATGAACGGTCATTTGTGACCCATTCACTAAGCCAAGTCTTAGCATCTCCCTTCAGACAGCTCCCAACCCGGGAAAGACACTCATTTTGTGACCAGTTATTCAAAACTAAAGCCCTGTCAACCTCGTCAAACCACTGATCAACATCATGCACATTTGGGTCAAAATTAGAAATATAAAAATGATGGGTGCTCACTGACTTTAACGACTGTATTGCCTCCACTATTCTCTCTGTGGTTGCAGTCGAAACCTCAGTGGCAGTACCTGTTGTTTCCGGCGAAGCTATTACCCGTGAACGTTCTTCTAAAGCCTTCAGTCGCGAGACAATAGTCTCAAGCGATCGTTGGTAAGGCGGTGACGCAGGGCTTCGCGTCCTCACACGGCTCCCACGACGATCTCGTTCGCGCCTGGAACGGCGATCGCAATCCCGAGACTTGCTACGTGACCTTTTACTCCGCTTATGGCGGCTACGAGATCGCTCGGAACGCGGGGCACTTGTTTTTGAACGTGAACGGCTCGATCTATCCATGGCTAACTACCTACTCGCTTTTATTTAAAATTAAAAGCCTGAGATGGTAATATTAATTTGTGGGCGAAATGAATCTTTATCCCACTTCTGATTTTAGCGATCAGAAGTGAAATACGTTAAAAAAAACAAACTCTCTTTATTATCTTTTAAATTGCGATTTTACAAGAATTATAAATTATCAAAAGAAATAGTGAAAATAATAATCAAATAGATTTTACACAAACAAAATGGAATAATCAGTTCACGAACAAAAATACCACCCAAAAATCACTAAGCACACGATAATGGTCAAGTAGCACGTCCGTCTCGAGCGCCGTCCAAGCAAAAAGTGAGCGCTGCTGTTTTTTTTTTTTTTGGATAGGGCATCTCGCAGTTCAGTCTACGAAGACTGGCTTCTGCTTAACCGGGCAAGTCCTGTGGATGCCTTGAATTTAAGGCCTCCAGCCAGGGCAGTGAGCGCTGCTGCACCGCGCGCCTCCTTTTATAAACTTCCCCCCTGTTGCCGGCTGATGACGTGACTTTTAAGGTGTCGACTCGCCTTCAGTAACCAACAGTATTATATATTGTATGAGTCGCATCATTCGAAGATACAGTCAACATAGGTAGTGCCTTTAGCCTACACGAGGAATTCGCACGTTTAGAGAATTCATTTTCAATCGAAATCAGCTTTTTTTTTTTTTACTACCCGCCCGTCCGGCCACCTGTTACTTTACTACAATCAAAACTTTTTCCACTACTAACCTGTACTAACCTGGACCAACCCATCTCAGTCAATTCAATCGTTTGTAGTAATCGTATTCATCTTCAAACACACTTTATGCAGTAAAAATCGCTCCAAAATGAGTTTGACTCAACTCAAGAGCTTCTAATTGACTTGTTACTTTACTACAATCAAATTTTTTTTCCACTACTAACCACTACTAAGCTGCACCTACCTATCTCAGACAATTCAATCGTTTGTAGTTATCGCATTCATCTTCAAATACACTTTATCCAGAATAATCGCTCCGAAATGAATTTGACTCAACTCAAGAGCTTCTAATCGACTTGTTACTTTACTACAATCAAAACTTTTTCCACTACTAACCTGTACTAACCAGTACCAACCCATCTCAGTCAATTCAATCGTTTGTAGTAATCGTACTCATCTTCAAACACACTATATGCAGTAAAAATCGCTCCAAAATGAGTTTGACTCAACTCAAGAGCTTCTAATTGACTTGTTACTTTACTACAATCAAATTTTTTTCCACTACTAACCACTACTAAGCTGCACCTACCTATCTCAGTCAATTCAATCGTTTGTAGTTATCGCATTCATCTTCAAATACACTTTATCCAGAATAATCGCTCCGAAATGAATTTGACTCAACTCAAGAGCTTCTAATCGACTTGTTACTTTACTACAATCAAAACTTTTTCCACTACTAACCTTTTTTTTTTTTTTTTTTTTTTTTTGCGGTGAAAAATGCCTGACGCATACCGCACCGTCCGGGGAGACGGTTTGGTTATGTGGGACTTGCACCCACTAAAAAACACCGCCGTGAGCCTACTGTCGCCTTTGCGGATGGGCCGCGAGAACTGCTACGCATGACGTTCGCGACCCAACCAGCGCAGCCCGTCTCCGGGCACCAACTCCTTCGGCGATGTCCGGGCTCACCTGAGACATCGCCTCCACTCGTGAGGGCCGTGCAACGCGACGACGATAGACTCCCCGATCTATCGCCCGCTGGCACCTCCTAGGGCGGTATCAGGTCGCCATGGCGCCTTCTCCGCCGCCCTGTCCTCCTGCGACGAATCGCGTCAGCGAGGGAGTCTTCCTCCCTGACGCGCTCCGCCGCTTCCTTCTGCGAGATGACATCCTCGCAGAAGGACGCCACCGCCTCCCATGACCCCCTGCTGTCGATCATGGCCTTGGCCACGGCTGGCAAGGAGAGGTCCGCCCCGATTGCTGCTGCGAGAGCACGGCGCTGCACCTCCCAAGCAGGACAATGCTCGAGGGTGTGAAGCGCCGTATCCTCGCTGCAGCCGCACTGGTGACACACGGGAGTCGCCTCCCGTCTAGCCACTTTGTGCAGGTATTTGCCAAAGCAGCCATGCCCCGACAAAACCTGCACCAGGCGGAAGGACAACGTCCCGTGTCGCCTCCGCACCCATTCCTCTAGGATCGGCTGGATAGCCCCCACTGTCCAGTGACCTGCACTGGGCGTCTCCAGCCTAACCTTCCAAATCCGCAGGGTTTGGGCTTGGGCCTCTCTACGCCACCTCGCGACCAGCTCAGGCGGTGGGCGTCTGCCACTCTCCGCCTGCAGGTCCGCGCCACGCCAGTAGACCTCGGCGAGCACCTGCGCCTCCAGATGTTCCACTACTAACCTGTACTAACCAGTACCAACCCATCTCAGTCAATTCAATCGTTTGTAGTAATCGTACTCATCTTCAAACACACTTTATGCAGTAAAAATCGCTCCAAAATGAGTTTGACTTAACTCAAGAGCTTCTAATCGACTTGTTACTTTACTACAATCAAAACTTTTTCCACTACTAACCTGTGCTAACCTGGACCAACCCATCTCAGTCAATTCAATCGTTTGTAGTAATCGTATTCATCTTCAAACACACTTTATGCAGTAAAAATGGCTCCAAAATGAGTTTGACTCAACTCAAGAGCTTCTAATTGACTTGTTACTTTACTACAATCAAATTTTTTTCCACTACTAACCACTACTAAGCTGCACCTATCTATCTCAGTCAATTCAATCGTTTGTAGTTATCGCATTCATCTTCAAATACACTTTATCCAGAATAATCGCTCCGCAATGAATTTGACTCAACTCAAGAGCTTCTAATCGACTTGCTACTTTACTACAATCAAAACTTTTTCCACTACTAACCTGTACTAACCTGTACCAACCCTTCTCAGTCAATTCAATCGTTTGTAGTAATCGTATTCATCTTCAAACACACTTTATGCAGTCAAAATTGCTCCAAAATGAGTTTGACTCAACTCAAGAGCTTCTAATCGGCTTGTTACTTTACTGCAATCAAAACTTTTTCCACTACTAACCTCTACTAAGCTGTACCAACCCTTCTCAGTCAATTCAATCGTTTGTAGTAATCGCATTCGTCTTCAAACACACTTTATCCAGAATAATCGCTCCGAAATGAATTTGACTGAACTCAAGAGCTTCTAATCGACTTGTTACTTTACTACAATCAAAACTTTTTCCACTACTAACCTGTACTAACCTGTACCAACCCTTCTCAGTCAATTCAATCGTTTGTAGTAATCGCGTTCATCTTCAAACACACTTTATCCAGAATAATCGCTCCGAAATGAATTTGACTGAACTCAAGAGCTTCTAATCGACTTGTTACTTTACTACAATCAAATTTTTACCCACTACTAACCTGTACTAACCTGTACCAACCCTTCTCAGTCAATTCAATCGTTTGTAGTAATCGTATTCATCTTCAAACACACTTTATCCAATAAAAGTGAGTTTGACTCAACTCAAGATCTTCTAATCGACTTGCATCTTTAGTACTATCGAAACTTGTTCCACTACTAACCTATACGAACCCTTATCAGTCAATACGAACGTTTGTTGCTATCGTATTCATGGGAAACTGCCGGAAAAACTGATCTTTCGAATTTTGGAGGATAACATTTTTTTTTTTGTTTTTTTTTGGCCTTACTGCAAACGAAAATTGTGTAACTATAATCCACTACTAACGTTTATCTATGAGAAACAGCTGGAAAAAACCGAATTTTCGAATTTCGGGGGATGAATTTTTTAACATTTTTTATATTTTTTTGGCATAACTACAAACAAAAATAGTTTCACTACAATCCACTACAAACATTTATCTATGAGAAACAGCCTGAAAATACCGTCTTTCGAATGTCGGGGGATGAAATTTTTTACAATTTTTTTTATTTATTTGGCATAACTACAAACAAAAATAGTTTCACTACAATCCACTACAAACGTTTATCTATGAGAAATAGCCTGAAAAAACCGTTTTTTCAAATGTCGGGGGATGACATTTTTTTACATTTTTTTTTTATTTTTTTGGCATAACTACAAACGAAAATAGCTTCACTACAATCCACTACTAATCGAAATCTTTCGAAATATCAAACAGCTGAAAAAAGCCGAATTTTCGAATTTCGGGGGATGAATTTTTTAACATTTTTATATTTTTTGGCATAACTACAAACAAAAATATTTTCACTACAATCCACTACAAACGTTTATCTATGAGAAACAGCCTGAAAAAACCGTTTTTTCGAATGTCGGGGGATGAAATTTTTTACAATTTTTTTTTATTTTTTTGGCATAACTGCAAACGAAAATAGTTTCACTACAATCCACTTCAAACGTTTATCTATGAGAAACAGCCTGAAAAAACCGTTTTTTCAAATGTCGGGGGATGGCATTTTTTTACATTTTTTTTTTATTTTTTTGGCATAACTACAAACGAAAATAGCTTCACTACAATCCACTACTAATCGAAATCTTTCGAAATATCATAAAAAAAATCATTTTTTTCAAAGTCGGGTGCCAAGTTCACACAGGTCGTCCGGCCGACCCAATGACGCGGCGACAGCCGGCGACGGCCATCATTCATGTTCAGAAACTACCGTTTTCTACGTGGGGTTTGGGTGGGTGGGAACCCTGTATCTTCGAATGATGCGACTCATACAATAATGATCGAACTTCACATCAAGAAGTTCGTTTGATCTCATATTGTATTTCGTCGCATCATTCTTCAGATACAGTTAACATAGGTAGATACTTAAAGACTTTTTTCGTCATTAGCAAAATGGGTTTGTGCCAAATAAACATTTTAATGAATCAAGTAGAAAACGTTTTATTTTATAACAAAAAATAATTATCTTATACTTCTAATACATAATCATCGTAAGATCTTTTTCAAAATCAACCAATTTTTGTTATGTAAATATCAAAAAACAGACAAATATATAAAACTAAGTAGGTTCTTGTGTAACAATGATATAATGAGTACTTAGAAAAGTGTTACTTATTAAAGAATTTAAATAATCTCAAAGACAGAACGAGTAAAGATTCCATCGTCCGTCACTGGGCGATTATAGAATTTAGCAAACGTCATAGATGAGGCAGACCAACCCGGGGTCTTCCTAATGGTGTCAATGCAGACACCAGCAGAGGCCGCCGCCGAGGTGGAGGCGTAACGCGTGCTGTGCGCACTAAACACTGACGTCGACGCCGCTCTCTGCTAGAGTCTGTTTGATCCATCTACTAATGGATTGTGACGATGCTCTCGTATGAGGTTTTTTGTGAGTGAGTAAGAGGTTATCTGTACCTTCAGGCCGAAGACCTGATGTTACTGTAATATAGTCTTCGAGTCTTTGCCGGGCATATGCTTGGATTGTTCACAAAGAAAGGTAAGAATAAAACTGGCTGTTCACGATTTGGAGCCGAGGTTTTTATCATGTCAGTTATAAATATCTTTATTCCGGATGGATACCTATAGATGTTATTGATTTTAATAAGGGATAAGGTCTGGACGCGATGTGACGTACACAAAGCCAACAAAACAGTTAATTTTTTAGTTAATTTCTCAAAATTGAGTGAACTGTTTGGATACCATCCGGAAATGTAATCTAGAACCAGTTTTGGGTCCCAGGTTGCAGTATATTTGGGGCGCGATGGTTTTTGCCTGTAAATACCTTTTAATATACGTTTTATTCGTTCATCTGATCCTACGTTATTCCCAAGGAGTAATGATAGGGCAGAGCGATGACTATTAATAGCCCCATATGCTGCTCCCTTATTGAACTGATCAATTATGAAGGCCATTACGGATGGTAATGGGGCTGCGAAGGTATCTATATTATTATCGAGACAATAGTGCCACCACAATTTGTATGTAACTGAGTATTGTCTCATAGTACTTTCCGAAATTGATGATAGCATTAGATCTAAAGCCAGGGGTGTTTAGTCTTGCAAATGCTGCCCTGAGAGCGTCGCGGCCCCCAGGGTAAGGCTGGCGTGGAGCCGATGGCATATCCGTTATGTTCTGTTGCCACCATTTTAGGTCGGGTAAGATAATAGGTGATAGTTTAATTTTGGCTTCAAAAGCGACATATTTTTGAAGAGCTAACTATTTTTGACGTTCGAGGGTTTTGGTATACAACTAACTGCGGGGCAAGCCGCAGTAAGTACTCCAATTAGTTGTGACAATTCCCTAATGGAACATCTTGGAAGTTGGGAAAACTTCTCGGTTAAATTTATGATGCCCTGGCGTTTTTCATTTGGAAAGCCTAGTGACATATCGACAGTATTAATTATATATGAAGCCTAGAAATCGACAAACCTGTTTAGGTTCGAGGCTACTTTTTTCAAAATTTATGACAAAACCTAAACACTGTAACAATGTTAGGGTTTTGTTAACATTTTCTTGGCATTCATCATAAGTGTCCCCAATACATAGGATATCGTCAAGAAATATTACTGACCTGTAGCCCTGTTGACTTAAATAGTTAATTACCTATTTCATTTATTTTGTGAAGACCCAGGGAGCCAGAGACATACCGTAAGGTAGGGCACTAAATTCAAAACATTTTTGATCAAATTCAAAATGTAAGTACTTACGATGTTTTTTTTTTTGTGATAGGTACTAAGAGATAAGCCTCTTTAAGATATTTGCCATAAAACCAGCTTTAGGTATGAGTCTGGCCGCTGTCCTGTGGTCCTCCATTTTAAAATGAGAGGTCGAAATAAATTTATTTAGAGCCTTTAAATTTAAAATAAATCTTTTTAACCCGTTGTGCTTGGGAGCTAAAAATACGCTGGATACGAAATCATTTTTAGATCTATGACATGGAGAAAAAGCACCAAGATTTAATAATTTGTCAATAGACTGTAATATATCAGGGAGCTCGTTACTTGAAACAGAGTTGCGAGGTGTCGCGAGCTGTCTAACTTTCTTACAAAACGGTATAGCATACCCGTTTGAAATCCGTTTTAATATTTGAGTATTTTTTGTAATTTTTACCAGGAATTATAAATATAATGTATTCTGCCTGCATGTACCTCTATTGATTTGCTGCACGCTGCTTGTTCTGCGCCGATGACTTCGGCTGATCAGCATTGCCTGCTGGAGGTCTCCGGCTCCCTGGACCATTCCTCCTCTGCCCTCCCCGCCTCTCCCCCCCCCCCCCCCGTTCAAAGAGAAACGAGAGGGGCCCGTCCAGTTTCCCTGGGGTCGTGAACGGTTTGTCGGCGCTTGGTATGATGTAGAAGGCGTTTTGGGGGTTGGAGCAGGTTTCTTAATTTGTAATCCATGCTTCTCGATTACTTTTGTGGCTTTAATTTTGTCTGAAAGCTTGCCTCCAAAAAAAAGCAATTCATCTCGGTCGACGTCTTGCATTATGTTCAGGAAGGACTTATCCAATCCAGGAGTAATAAACTTCTTTAGTTCTGGCCTCTGTCTCCATATAGTGCAAATCGCACATGAGTCTACAGCTGTCACTGAGAAATTTGATAGCTTGTAGTCTGTCTTTGCCGTCGTCCAGAAGGAGTTCCAAGCCCTTATTGAGGGCGGATATTCCCTGTCCCAATTGCTGCTACACGGCTTCTACTCTCTTGTCCCGGCTCCGGGCGCCCTCGGGATTGAGTTTTGGCGCTTGTAACAGTGGGCAATTTTCTGGTATAGGATACTCTTTGACGAGCTTCTCCTTTGCCTCCCTCGATATTTGAACAGTTTTGTTCGACAGCGACTGCGTCCAGGGACTCTGGGTCGAGGTTTTCATTTTCTGTATAGCAACAATAACAATTGTTACTGGTTGAGGGTACTTAGAAAATAAAACCAAGCTTGCAAAAAACAATTGCCACACGTGGTGATAAAAGTATTTAATTTTTTGCCGTAACTCAAATTAGATATAATTTGATTTAGTACAAAATCGTATATTGCCTTCGTGAGGATACTCGATCTACCTCCAGGCGATTTTGTTCTCGATTTTTGACACGTAGGTAATATTTTTTACGATTGCGAAATAACATTGTGTTAACCCACGGTTAACCTCCCGGCAATAAATTACCTTCGTGATGACACACGGTCAACCTCCAGGCGTAATAATCGAGACTTGGTTACAGTCGATACAACGGAATAAACACTTTACTAACCTGAATATTTATTGTCGATGACGACGAATAAATATGTAATTCGTCTGAATTTTCGCTGTTCCTGTTCTTGCGTTTCGGCATAATGACGAATAAAAAACGGAGTATTATTCACTTTTATTTGTAAGGCACGTGCGAACGCTGCCTCGCACAAGAAAGGAATGATGGCCGCCGCCGGCGCGGGGCGGCGCGCGGTGGTCGTGTCATTGGGTCGGCCGGACGGGGGGGTAGTAAAAAAAAAAAAATGCTGAATTCGATTGAAAATGAATTCTCTAAACGTGCGAATTCCTCGTGTAGGCTAAAGGCACTACCTATGTTAACTTGTTAACTGTATCTGAAGAATGATGCGACGAAATACAATAATGATCGAACTTCACTTTAAGAAGTTCGTTTGATCTCATATTATATAACTGTAGCACTGCCTTTAAAATATTTTTGTAAGTTGGCAATGGCCCACGACTCCGCGACCCGCCAAGCCGACTGCCAGTGGACGACGGTCTCGCGCGGTTAAAAGCATCCGCGACACGCTCGTTTATTCATCAGTTTTACGGTTTACTCCTGTTTTCTTTGTTTTCTAAAGTCCTGTGTTTTTACTGTCAACCCTGATTATATACTTTTTACTAATTAACGTGCGTGAACTCATTTAATAGCCCAATAATAAAGAACCCCTGAGAAACTCATCTTACAGTGACGCCCAACTTGCGGCTACGTTATTAGTGAAAAACCCATAAAAACTTAACAGTGACTATAAGTGCAAACTACCTATCGTGTTAACTCATTCCGATAGAGCAAAATAAATCAAAACAGTGCAAAACAAATCAGCAAAACTGTGAGCGAGTCCACTCCCCCCGCCAAAATTCCAACCGACGCGACGCGATCACGCGACGCGCAGTCAGGGGAGTCCCCTGCGCATAGTGTTTTGGCGCGAAGAATACTAAAGTTGGTGTCGTGTAACAAGAGATTAACGAATACATTGAATCTGTTACATTGTATATTCGTACCGTCCAAACAAACATCAGCCGCGCAAAGCCGGTTGTTCGAGCGAATAACAGGAGAACTAGTACCCTGTTACCATGCCGCCGAAACATCCGAAGGAACCTACCGGAAGAGATGCTGGATCGGAATCCGACACGGACGTGGAACAAAACAGGACGATGGTGCCAACCACATCCACATCATCAAAGAACATCACCATGTCCGAAGAGATGCTTCAGTCTTTGGTTTGCAATATTACCAAAAACCAGGCGGAAGCTAATCGCATCCTTATAGAGAGCATACTGGCGAATAAGGATGAACCGTGCACATCATCACCACGAATACCTGATGCGCGGGAAAACGTGCGACGGTCGGGTAATTTCACCAAGTGCACGGCGCGATTTGATGGGATATCGAAGAATGCGGAGGAACTCGAGGCGTTCATCGAAGCAATTGAAGTATACCGCGACTGCACCAACATCAGCGACGAGCACGCGCTGCGAGGGCTGCCTATGCTGCTGGTCGGCGAGGCCGCCATCTGGTGGCAAGGTGTGAAAGCGTCGGTACGGTCGTGGTCCGACGCACTGCAACGGCTACGTGGGATGTATGGAGTGCCGCGACCGGGTTACAAATTATTTCGTGACATTTTCCGTACAGAACAAGATAGTGAACGGGCCGACGTATTTGTAAGTAAAGTGCGCGCTTTAATTTCTAAATTGCCATATTTATATTGTACCGGAAGTGATGGTGATAGACATTGTCTACGGATTGTTACACCGTAGGATAAGGAAACGAGTGTCTCGCGACGAAGTGCACGATCTGGAGCAGCTATTAGCGAAGGCCAGGTTTGTCGAGGAGTCGTTGGCGGAGGTAAGTGCTTCTACCCCTCTTCCTGACAACAATGTAAACATCGTTAAATCCCACTCCGTTATTAAAGATAACGATAGTGATGGGAAAAAACGCGTCAGACCGAAATGTACTCATTGCCGGTTTTTCGTTCATACAATTGAAAATTGCCGCAATAAAGCGAAGGAAAGTAAGGTCATTGACCCTGCTGATAAACCGAACAAAAGTTCTGAGTTGCGTTGTTACGGATGTGGTCAGCTGGGTGTGGTACGTTCGAAATGTAGTAACTGCAAAGATGCGTCGACTTCAAAAAAGTCGGATTTTTGTAGCGCTCAGGTAGCCAAAAGTGACGATCCCCGGCCGTTGGTAGAAATTCAGGTCATGAATCGTAAGGGCGTTGCTATCTTGGATACGGGGGCTACTCATTCTATTGCGGGCCCCATGCTTTACAATATACTTTTGAAAGCCGGCGTCGTATTTAAAGAAAATTCACGTACCATAGGGCTTGCTGATGGATCACAGCAAGTAGGTACTGTGCTCGAGTGTACCACTGACGTAATATTACAGGGACGCGTTGTACCTATTATGTTTATAGTATTACCAGACGCGCAAACCCGTACATTATTAGGTAGGGACTTTATTATGAAAGCGGGGATGATGTTAGATTTACCTCAGAGTAGCTGGTGTTTTAACAACGAACCGGAATGCTGGCATCCTTTTATCACTAGCTTTGATTTTTCTACCAGCGGCCAAATGGAGCTGATGAAGGTCGAAGCTTCAAACCTTGTGCTGAGGGATGATGAAGGCACCAAGTTGACAGCTGATCAGAGGATACAACTGAATGCGTTTCTGTTGAAGAGGTCCGACCGCGTCGAAAAGGGTGGGCCACCAACAGAGTATGCCACGCACCGATTGAAGATTGACCCACATCAGGAACTCATCGCCTCACCACCTTACCGGATGTCTCCTAGTAAGAGAGCTCTGCTGGAACAGGAGTTGCAGAAGTTATTGGATACCGACGTAATTGAAGAATGCGAGTCTCCCTGGGCCGCCAACGTGGTCCTCGTGACGAAGAAAGATGGAGGGGTTCGGCTATGTGTAGATTACAGGAAGCTGAATGCTGTAACTGAGCCTGATCGCTACCCACTCCCGCGCATCGAAGACGTCCTCCACGCTGCTAAGAACACCAGTTTTATGACAACGTGTGACTTCCGATCAGGTTATTTTCAAATAGCTGTGGAGCCGGATGACCGTGACAAGACTGCGTTCGTGAGCCCGCTTGGTTGTTTTAGGTTTAAAAGGATGCCAATGGGTTTGAAGAATTCAGGAGCGACTTTCCAGCGGCTTATGGACCGATTTAGATCAGGCAAGGAACTGGCCGATGTTTGCATACTGACGTATTTAGATGACGTCATCGTCCTATCCGAATCGTTTCCCAAGCACCTGGAAGACCTGAACGCTGTCTTCGACCGGCTAGAGATGTACAACCTACGAGTGAATCGTGAGAAAAGTTGCTTTGCTCGCGAATCAGTTAAGTTTTTGGGACACGTGATCGTACCAGGCGGGGTGAAGGCAGACCCTGATAAGACAGCAGCTATCGCTAACATGTCCCCTCCTGAGAACACGAAACAAGTGAAAACCTTTTTGCAAACGTCAAGTTGGTTCCGGCGCTTCATTCCGAACTACGCCGATGTTGCTAAACCTTTGACAGATCTTCTCAAAAAGGACAGCCAATGGACCTGGACCTCGAAGCAACAAAATGCCTTCGATTGCATCAAGGAAAAGTTAATCTCCGCACCGATCCTGCGTCAGGCCGACGAATCGATACCGTTTACGTTGAGGACCGACAGCAGCGGATATGGCCTCGGAGCTGTGCTGATGCAGGGGGAGGGACCCGAGGAAAGACCAGTCGAATACGCCAGTCGTCTGTTGAATAGTGCTGAAAGGAATTATAATACAACGGAAAGAGAGGCGCTAGCAGTTGTGTGGGCGGTTAACAAGTTCCGCGCATACGTCGAAGGATCAGAGGTTGTGATAAAGAGTGACCACCAACCTCTGCGATGGCTCATGACTGTAAAATCACCAAGCGGTCGTTTGGCGAGGTGGGCCCTTACCCTCCAGGAATACAACCTCCGTATAGAGTATACACCTGGCAGGTCAAACGTCATCGCTGATACACTCTCGCGACCACCTTGTGCTGAGGATACGGATTGCGATATCCACTACACCGAGGTTGATTTCCCATCGAGAAGCCCTAAAGATGTTCGTGAAAACCAATTGAAGGATCCTGACGTGCGAAAGATCATTGAAGACCTCGAATCAACCGACGATCCGTTTAGGGGGAGGAGTTGGTCTGACCGTGGCTTTATCATGTCGGACGGTGTTTTGTACAGATATGGACCTGACGAATGTGAAGAAGAGACAGGATGTCTCGTTGTACCGGAGCACGAACGCGATAAGGTCATGGCAGAGTATCACGACGCACCGACGGCTGGACATTGCGGAGTAGAGCGCACACTGGGTCGAGTGAAGTCGAAGTATTACTGGCCTGGTATGCGGCAATACATCGTTGGATACCTGAAAAAGTGTGTAGACTGTCAACGATACAAAGCGGACAGCAAGAAACCGGCAGGACTACTGCAGACTCCCGCAACTAATCGCCGTTTCGAAGTGATTGCCGTGGATCTTTTCGGGCCGTTACCGGAGACCGACAACAAAAATAAGTGGATCCTCATCGTAGAGGACACGTGCTCACGGTGGGTAGAGCTATTTGCTCTACAAGATGCTACAAGCTTAAGCTAATAATAAAGCTTAATCTCAGAGGTTTTCTTGAGATATGGAGTACCTAGACGGGTCTTGAGTGACAATGGTGTACAGTTTATTAGCGAAATAATGCAGCAAGCCTGCCATTCATTTGGCATTTCGCAGTCGCTCACACCCTTGTACCATCCTCAAGCGAACCCGGTGGAAAGGAAGAACCGTGATCTCAAACCGCAACTTGCTATTCTGGTCGGCAAAGATCACAACACCTGGGACATCCACCTACCCGCGATACGTTTCGCGATGAACTCTGCAGTGACCAGCAGCACTGGGGGAGGATGTAGCACTGCCTTTAAAACATTTTTGTAAGTTTGCAATACCGCCCACGACTCCGCGACCCGCCAAGCCGACTGCCAGTGGACGACGATCTCGCGCGGTTAAAAGCATCCGCGACACGCTCGTTTATATTTCATCAGTTTTACGGTTTACTCCTGTTTTCTTTGTTTTCTAAAGTCATGTGTTTTTACTGTCAATTTTACCAATCAAATCTTCCCAAGGGGCCCCCGATTGTGAGTCGTTCTGTTCTGCATTAGAATTTATGATTTGTTACAGAATTCTAAACTACTGGGCTTGTTTCTTTCTTTTTAGTTTTTATTTAAGTTAATTTTTTCACGTATTTTTTAAAATTAGTTTTTACGCAGTTGGGGTTTTTGTTTTCTTTTTCAACTCTTCCTTAGTCACTGGATAGATGGCGCTGATCTCGATACGTTACTGCAAGGAACAGAACGTCACATAATTTCACTTGGACCTAATGGTTATATTCGGAAGCTTATGTAAGTAAACGAAAATATCAGTCAACGAGCGTATATGACGTGTATTTTTTTCAAGGGTTTTGGTATTGGCACCTAGTAATGTAGTCAGATCAACGCCATCTACCAAGTAGATATGGGCACCACGCCGGCGCCGCGCCGCTTTGCTGAGGCGCGCCGCCGCCGCCACCGCCGCCATTTGCGGCTCGGCGTGAGTCGGCTCGTACATATCATTTTGTTTGAGTTTTACCACGTTAAATATCAACGACTTCAGGATTAGACCTCTGATCCTATACTTCTGCAGCGAGGTATGAGACGTCATTTCTCCGAAACTGTTCACTGCTGACTGCACTGGAGGATGTCTTCAAAGTTCATTCAACACTGGAGAGGTCTAGACATCAATGGCGAGTACTTCGGTATATACCGATGAATAATAATGGTCATGGCTGAGACCATGTACGAAAAATTAAAGCTCCTTTTATGTTTTACGATTAATAAAGCTGTCCAAGTGAAATTATGTGACGTTCTGTTCCTTGCAGTAACGTTGTCAGGCCAACGCCATCTATCCAGCGACTAGGGAAGAGTTGAAAAAGAAAATCTCATTCTCATAGGAAACTCTTAATTTTTAGCGGAATCAGAAATCTGGCAACATTTCACTCTTAACCTAGCGCCTTAAAAAATCCACGCTGGCAGCCCTGCAGTATTACTGTCAATGTCAATAATAGATCTGTCAAGTTTCGTTGAGAAATCGTCGAAATCGATTGTTTGTTATTGTTCTTGTTCTGCAACTTAGCCGAAAGATGTCAAGTTATAGAAATAATCAATAAAAAATAGTGGAAATACTGTAGATGTTACAGAAGTAGCGCTGCAAGGCGCTTTAGATAGTGTTTGTCACAGTTTTCAGTGAACACGATCTCATTCAATACTTGTTGACGCTGAACTTGTTGTGTTATTGTAAAGAAATGGCCAACAACTTCACAGATTTCACAATGAATGGTGAGTTTCTTGCATTATATTCAACGAATACTTGTTAACGTGCAGCGTGGTTGCCAGACAAACTATTTACCTACCTCGGTAACCTAAAAATTTGATTATTTCTTGAGGACTGTAGCTACAAGTTTGAAGTGTTTCACGTTCTTGCTCTGAGTGGATTTCATTCGTTTTACTTATCTAGATGGATACTAGCGAGAGTAGTAATGTCGAGCAGCATGAAGCTATGAGGAGAATCACGTCTAAATATAATATGATTGTACTGAGCGTCGGGACGCATCAAGGGCGCGTGTGTCGATCATACAACTGCCGCGGGTCGGCTAATCTTACTAGTACTGACCAAATACTGTGCTCTTGTGTGTTGCCTGTAGCTGCAGAGACGGGCATCCATTTGACCACAATATTGTCTAATGGAGCACCACAAACTCTCATAAATAAAACATATTATCCCCGAAAGGGAAGGCTAAATGTCCTCATGGAAAAACGCAATAACACTTTTCCCAATACTATTGTTATTGGGCAAAGTGTGTTGCGACCACTTGACCAACGACGTACCAAAGCAAACAGTTGAACGTAAACACAAACTTGTGGTGTCCTTTCTTCATATCACATCCTGATGTGTTTTCTCTGTACCTACCCTGGGTTCATAATATTGTTTGTCACAAATGCATTCTCTTCCGTCAGTGAAGCAGTGTGTGGTGTATGCTGACGGTGTGTGTTTGTGTTTCAGATGGATTCAGCACATGGGTGAGTGCGCACCAACTGATGGAAGCAACCTGTCCTCAGTTCAGATGAATGTGATGCAGGGCTGCTTGAGACCACATAAACTTACAGACGTGCCAAAATATACACTTAGAATGGACACAAAATATCTATGCACAATCACTTACTATTATTAGAATTTAAGTTTTTTACCAGAAATTATTTTATTTATTTATATTTATTATTTATTTTACACAAATAGTACAGAAACCTGTTCCGGCAGGGTTTGACTGGTGCTGTTGATATTTAAGGTCTGGGAACTGATCACTTTTCTGAATTTTGTTTGCTTGAATTTCATTTAAGTAATGAAAATAAATGAATGAATGAATTTCAAAAGAAATCGAATTGATAATAGGTCAACTGATACAGTGGCAGATGTGACTTTGATGAAGTGAAAAAAAAAACAATGAAAATACTTAGTTGATAAGTTTTATGTGACATAAAATTGGATTACTTAAATATTTTTTTGAACTTATGTTAAGTAACCATTATGAGTGCTTGTTCCTTAAGACCTGTAGTTTTTCAATCTCACCTGGAGAACTGCTATAAAAACTGGAGATACCAAATTTTATACAAAGGAAACATTCCTTTACTTTAAAAAGAAGCCAACATACGAGTATATAACTGTTAGTAAGAAGGTACCTAATTAACAATTCAAGAAAGAAGATTGCAATCTGCAACTTATCCCATTGCATAAGTTTACATTTTATTTGATTTCTTTTCACTTAATAATTTATCATGTTTGTGAAGAGATTTGGTTTTGCAAATTATACATATTTTATGAGTTAGCCAGCGCTTGTTGCAGGCCAGGGGGGTGAAACTTCCATACATTGATTGGCTTCAAACAAAATTTTCATAGATAGTGTGTTTAAGGACACTAACTTTTCAACTGTTTGACAGCTTGCAACTGTCATAACGAGAACAGCTATTTTAGATAACTTGTCAGTGAAGTAGATAGCCAGTGAAGGTGACAGCGGTTACCTTGTGAATAAAAAGTTCACAAGTTCGAATCCTCAGTCAAGAATTACTTTTTGTATTTATTTGGTTGAACAAAAACTAACAGCGCCATCTAACAGCTTAGGTACACAGTTTTAAAAACGAAAACCAGAGTTGCGGATCTATCATAGTGTATTATCTATGTTGCAGGCGTCGAGCGGCGACATCAGCTCGAGCACGGACCGGGTGCGCCCCCCTCCCCCGGGCCCGGCGGCGCCCCCGCGCCCGCAGCGCGCCCCCCGCGCGGCGCGCACCCCGCGCACCCCGCGCCCCACTCGGCCCGCTCGCGCCCCGCCCGCGCCCCACAAGCGGCCGCACTACGATACAACGTCATCCTGTGAGTACCGAGCACATTTATCATCTGCCGTGACGCGCGACGCGTCCACGCAGCGACTGCCTACTACCACTGTAACCCTGTTAGTACTGTACTGGGTAATACGATACCCCTTGGTAAGACTTCTCGTCAGACTATTGGGCCACTGGCTTCCTGTAACGTGCTTTCCGAGGCACAGCGGGCACTTGATAGTCACCCATCCTTGGAACGACATTGGCAAGCACTGCATAACCTCGAAGATCGTCCCGAGCAGTCGTTCCTATGTACCCACGAGTCCCTCAGAAACTGTAGAGTGATATGAACACTCCCAAGTCCTCAAATATTATTTGAGGCAAGCTCAAACTACGTTATATTATATGCAGGTTTGTTTAAGTTGTATGCAATCTGCAACTTCCAGACAAGTAAGTGGCCTAATGGAATCGCGTCTTTGTTAGACGATCACAGTGATCACATTCAATTGGGAGCAGTTGACCGAGCCACTGAGTGCCACTGAGTGCCACTGAGGACCGCTGTGCCGCCGTGATCCCTGACTCCGACTGATAACATGAAGAGTGCCGTGAACGAGCTTCTTTGTCTTCACAATGTACCTAATAAAAATCGCCTCCCAACTACGAGTATACACTCGACGCAAACAAGAGGCGTCTTACAAATCTATTTAGTCCGTCAGTTAGACTATTTGAAAATAATGTAGGTACCTACACGTATTTTTTTGTTTTTGTAATTTATCAATGAATAGAGAGAGCAGCGGCAGCGGTGGCCCAGTGGTTGCGACCCCGACTTACGAACAGTAAGTTGTGGGTTCGAACCCAGACAGGCGCATTACTTTGTGTAGTTTATTTCATCACCACTGTTCTCAATAACGGTGAAGGAAAACATCGTGAGGAAACTTATGTCCTAGATAAGATAAGAAAATATTTTATTTGCTAAACATGTGTCATACATACAAGAAAATACATGCATGCAAGATGGTAACAAAAACAACATTATTAGGTACAGCATGTTTGCCACATGATGTGACGTGCAAATGTCCAGAAGTGTTTTAGTAACTAAACCATTCTCATAAAATGACGATAAATTGCAATAAATTTAAAATAAAAAATCAAATAGAAATTAAAAACAAAAATAAGTTATTAAGACTTAAATACAAATATCATGTCAACAAAAAAAAATAAATAATAAGCCATTCAGTTATGTCAATAAGAATCTTTCCTCTAGGAACTCGTTAATATTATAGTACCTACGCTTTATTTACTAAATAATTCTTAAGTTTATCTCCACCAATGACATATCAACGTGAGCATAGATTACAGTCAGACACAGAAATTTGACAAAGCGTGTAATTTGTGGGAGATCTGGGCCTAGGCCTGTATTTCAGAACTCCAGGCCCCCCAATTAAATCATGTTGTTCAGACTGTCGACATCGTGAGTAAGCAGATATGTGAGTGGATGAATGAACTAAAATGTGCATGCGTGCGCGAATGCGCGCTATTATAGAGGGTGCGAGGGTGTGTGCGTGCGCATGTGTGTGTGTATGCGTTTATGTGTGTGAGTGTGCGTATGTGTGTGTGTGAGTGTGCGTATATGTGTATGTGTATCAGTTTAAATACAATACTATATTAAAACTGTATAATCTGTATATGTGTTTAAAATAAAATAATAACTTAAATGCAATAATCAAGAAATCATCTCAATCAATTTTTCAGTGTTAGTGTAGCTTAATTCAAGTAACCTTTTTTTAAGTTTATTCTTGCATTCAGTATTGCGACAGTCAGATATATTAATTTCTTTATTGAGTTAATTAAATAATTCTCCTCCACGGAATGAGAAGAATCTTTGAGCGAAAGAGGTGCGTACAGCTGTTGATTCGAAAAGTGCATGACGTCTTCTAGTCAAGGCTTTGCGTTTTCTTAGTTCTTCGGATAAATAGGACCGTTGTCGAAGTATCGTTAGCATTATGTACAGCTGACGGACAGTCAAAACTTGAGTTTCCTCATAGAGTTTGGAGGTAGGGAAACGTCGCGGCTTTGATAAACTCACTTTTAGGATCATCCTCTGGGCTCTTTCAAGCATTATCATTTTTGTTTTGCTTGCACCTCCCCAAGTGGTTATGCAGTAACTAAGGATGGACTGTACCAAAGCCTCGTACACCATCTTCATGGTCTGTTTCTCCGCGACATCCCGGAGATCTTTAAATATGTACGTGAGCTTACGGATTCTTTTGGATACGGATAGCAAGTGATTTCCAAAAGTTAAGTTAGCGTCAAGTTCAATTCCGAGATATTTAATACAGGTAGATGAATTTATGTTGGGACAAGTGCAGTTTAGAGAAGGAGGATAATTGCATTTATGTGCATAAATCTTGTCTAAATGGTTACGAGGTTTATTTCGATTTGTCATTGAGAAGACAACGTATTTAGTTTTATCCTCATTCAAGCAGAGAGAGATTGATAGTAACCAGTGACATATTGTATTGAACCCGTTTTGTGCAAAGTTATAAAGTTCGTCCCACAAGTCTGAGAAAGAAGTGAGCGCAGTGTCATCAGCATATGCGGATATGCGGCAGTTTGGAATTTTAAGAGTGCAAAGTTCATTTATGTAGCAAAGAAAAAGGGTGGGACCCAGTATGCTACGTTCATTTATGTAGCAAAGAAAACCGGCCAAGAGCGTGTCGGGCCACGCTCACTGTAGGGTTCCGTAGCTTCCCAGACCATTAAAAATACCAACATTTTTCGTCAGCAAAAATAACTTTGTTTTTCATAGTATTTGTATGAAAAACAAAGTTATCATTTGCGTTTTTTTTGAAAAAGTGCTATATAACTCAAAAACTATTCAACTCATCAAGTTGAAAATAATTTTCCTAGAAAGTTCATATAAAGGTCTACTTCTGTGATTTTTTTCATATTTTTTAAACTTATGGTTCAAAAGTTAGAGGGGGGGGGACACATTGTTTTTGACTTTCGGAGCGATTATTTCCTAAAATATTAATATTATCAAAAAATGATTTTAGAAAACCCCTATTCATTTTTAAATACCTATCCAACAATATATCACACGTCAGGGTCAAAATTAAAAAAAAAATCGCTCCCCACTTTACGTCTGGGGGAGGTACCCTAATAAAAATGTTTTTTTAAATTTTTATTTTTGCACTTTGTCGGCATGATTGATATACATATTGGTACCAAATTTCAGCTTTCTGGTGCTAACGGTCACTGAGATTATCCGCGGACAGACAGACAGACAGACATGGCGAAACTATAAGGGTTCCGTTTTTTGCCATTTGGCTACGGAACCCTAAAAAGGGTGGGACCCAGTATGCTAAGTTCATTTATGTAGCAAAGAAAAAGGGTGGGACCCAGTACCTATGCTACCTTGCGGCACGCCAAAATCGACTGGTAGTTCAGTGCTGATATGGTCCCCAATTTTTACGCATTGGGTTAAGCATTTTTTTTATTGTCCAGTTTACTAACCAAGAAGTTAACAAGGTCAAGAACGGCACTATCTGTCGAGCGGCTGGATCTAAATCCATATTGAGTATCAGCGAAAAGGTTACGCTCTTCAAGGTATTCGGTGAGCCTTTTATTTATTACTAGCGGACGTCCCGCGGTTTCACCCGCATAGTTCCCGTTCCCGTGGGAGTACGGGGATAAAATATATCCTATGTTACTCGTGGATAATGTAGCTTTCGAATGGTGAAAGAATTTTTAAAAACGGTCCAGTAGTTTTTAAGCCTATTCATTACAACCAAACAAACAAACAAAGTTTTGCTCTTTATAATATTAGTGTAGATACGTTCAAATAGTTTGGATAATGTTGTTAATATTGCAATTGGCCTATAATTATTGACACTACCTCTGTGTCTGTCTCCCGCCTTATGTATTGGGTTTTTCAACGCGGTAGGAAATATTCCGGTAATAACGCGGTAGGAAATGTACCTACATTATTAAGCTCCTTCCAACTTTTTGGCAAGTTATTGTAAACAGTAGGAGCCATATGAAAAACACTTTTGCACATAAGTGCAGTCCTACAAGGAGGAACACATAGTTGGGTTTGGTCACGCCTGTTCCTGGGAAATTGATCTTGTCTGCGCGCAAATAATTTAAGATTGTTCCTGACAAACATAATACTTTCAAGAATATAATTAAGTATATGGATGGCAATGTTAAAATTGTATTCATTACAAAGTAGGGTTTGCAGCTGTCCATTGTTTTCAAATGAAACATTGCTCTAAGGCATCTTTTCTGTGCTTTAAATGCTACTTCTGTATTCGTCAAGTTACCCCAAAAGATAACACCATATCTGAGAACGGATTCAGCTAGACCATAGTAAGCCGTTAATAACGCCTCCCTATTGACATTTCGTGACAGTAAGTACAGTGCTTAGGCACTACTACTAATTATTTTACTCAGAACCTAGAACCAAACATTCCAAGACATGTGACATCTACCAACCCGCACTGGGCCCGCGTGCTGGATTATAGCACATACGCAAAATACGCGCTTTGACGTGGAGTTCAGTACCTACATTTAGGACCGCATCGCAACTGACTGACTGATGACGTATGCTCAGGTCTGATTGGCTACCAGCTGTCACGGGAACAGAATACCAGGCGAAGTATATTACCCTACCACAGGCTCATAAAACACGTATTCGACTGGATCTCGAACTGATCTCGCCGCATACTAACAATTTAAAAAAAAAAAAACGGTTTACAAAAAAAGTAACCGACTTCCTAATAAAAACAACCAAAAACTGGGAAATAACGTTAGTTTCCGAAGTCGGTGTCGTTTCTTTGTAGTACATCATCTACATAGACGAAGTACCTATCCCGCCACACTCGCCCAAACCACTGTAACTCCTGTGCGCCAGAATCAACAGTGGCGACCACCAGAAAAGCGTCGAGACAATGAAGCTCGACGAAGTCCCAGAGAATGAATTTAACTGTCTTGGATCCCGCAACGAAATTAATCAGAAAGTATAGCGGAGGAGTAGGAAAAAAAAACTGTAATTTCCACGAAGTACCTATCATCAGCCTATTAATGTTCCCACTGCTGGGACACAGGCTCCTCTCTATGCGAGGGAATGTGGTATAATCCACCACGCGGGCCTAGTGCGGGTTGGTAGATGTCACATGTCTTCGAATGTCGGTTTCCTCACGATGTTTTCCTTCACAGTTTTGAGAGCAGGGTGATGAAATAAATTACACAAAGTAATGCGCCTGCCTGGGTTCGAAGTCGGGGCCGCCACCACTGGGCCACCGCTGCTCCACTCACATGGTAGTACCTAACTAGAGAGATAACTTCATAACTCATAAACTACCAAAGTTAATAAAATGTACATACATGTGGAAACATCGCATGACTCTCAAGTCGCGAGCTTCTTCTACTTAATGAAACAAGAACATCTGTGAACATACCATGAGAAACAAAATGCTCGTAGAAAATACATTACATCCTCCTTTTTAGGGTTCCGTAGCCAAATGGCAAAAAACGGAACCCTTATAGTTTCGCCATGTCTGTCTGTCTGTCTGTCCGCGGATAATCTCAGTGACCGTTAGCACCAGAAAGCTGAAATTTGGTACCAATATGTATATCAATCATGCCGACAAAGTGCAAAAATAAAAAATTAAAAAAACATTTTTATTAGGGTACCTCCCCCAGACGTAAAGTGGGGAGCGATTTTTTTTTTAATTTTGACCCTGACGTGTGATATATTGTTGGATAGGTATTTAAAAATGAATAGGGGTTTTCTAAAATCATTTTTTGATAATATTAATATTTTAGGAAATAATCGCTCCGAAAGTCAAAAACAATGTGTCCCCCCCCCTCTAACTTTTGAACCTTAAGTTTAAAAAATATGAAAAAAATCACAGAAGTAGACCTTTATATGAACTTTCTAGGAAAATTATTTTCAACTTGATGAGTTGAATAGTTTTTGAGTTATATAGCACTTTTTCAAAAAAACGCAAATGATAACTTTGTTTTTCATACAAATACTATGAAAAACAAAGTTATTTTTGCTGACGAAAAATGTTGGTATTTTTAATGGTCTGGGAAGCTACGGAACCCTACAGTGAGCGTGGCCCGACACGCTCTTGGCCGGTTTTTTGAGAAGTTGGTTCAAAAATAAATAAGTTGAGTCCAAAATCAAAATCAAAGCGTTTATTTCAAGTAGGCCAGTTACAGGCACTTTTGAATTCTCGAAACAAAGATGACAATTAAATGTAGCTACAGTCCCAGTCACAAGACATAAGAACTGTGAAAGTACTGTAGTTGCACATTCCCTAGCGTAGATCTCTATGGAGAAGAACGGAAAAAAACTCTATGGACACTCTTTTAAATCAAAATCTTGGTAACATCATTCATGTTGAGATGGTATGTTATGTGAGAACAATGTAGCAAGATGTGTACGTTATAAGTGTCCATAGTAAAAACAAAAGAATTCATTCAAATAAGCCATGGCAACTAAGATAGTTCATTTCACATAATGATTAGTATTATAGTGATGTTAGTAGGTAAGTTTCGTCCTACCCCCATGTTTTGTGATAAGTCGGTGGTACATAGCGAGTGGTCGCTCGACTGTTTAGTGCTAAGAGTTGAGTTGGTGAGCGCAGTACGTTGTTGCTCGTTACCAGCTTATTGTGTAGTGTAGTGAATGTGCGAGGCTGTCGAGATGGTCCACATCGACGCAGGTACCGTGATCTCACACTGTCTACATACATTACAAGACGTGCTTCCAGTTCCTACGAACAGCTAACTGCACGTCTTAAAAAAAACACATCTGTGAAAAAATCTGTCATATGAGGGCTATCACAATTTTTGTGGCCAACATAATCTAAAACATAATCACACATCTACACTGAGAGTTTTAATGTGTGATTTTGGTTTAGATATGGCCACAAAATTTAATAAAATATGCCCGAGAAAGTTTGATTATTTCTCTCGGGAGTGTTCTAAATAAATATCACAATTTTTCGAATACAATTTGAGAGTTTGACTCTAAAACACTCAAATACAAGAAACATTTTAGTAATCGTTTTGTGTCCTTACCGATTCTTTGCGTAAAAACCATTCGCTTATGTCATACGCCGATCACTTATTTTCGCAGTACACTTTTTTGTTTAAATAAAGCAAGTATAACCATAACTTTTCTGTTAGGGGAAGTGCGTTATGAGCTGTGGGCCAAAATAAGCAGTATGTGGAGCCCTGAACCCGCCAGAAGGCGACGCGGTAGACCTCGTAGGACTTGACACTGTCAGCTTTAACGAACATTTTTTTAAGTGTCGGACGAGTTCTACCTGGAGTATAATTCTTAGGGGCAGGGACTTTCGCGGGTTTTTTTACATCTTCTCATTGTTTACAACTAGAGCAACAAATTATTTCCCGAAAAGTTTTTCATCCAAGCATATTGGAAATATAGACGGTTTTTTCAAAAAACTAGAAAAAAATAAAAAGCTCCTAACTCGGAGACGGTGCGTCGTAGGACCATGCTTCTCAGAAGCTAAATGGTTTCTATGGTCAAGGTCAATCTAATACTGCAATAAAATTGTAAAAAATTCGAAAAAAAAAAAAAAAATTACCTAAAAATTTTTAAACCAAAAAAACATTTTCTTTGCAGCTCATAGTGCCCCTAAGCGTATACTCCAACCCTAAAATTCGCCCCTAAGACGACCCACTGACCAGAGCTTCAGGCTGTCTCCCACCCTGTACAGATACTCGTATTAATCGTTGCAGCTAGTTCGATGCCAATAGAGGACATTGCCCTTTTCCTAATAGGTATCTCTTCGTACGAACCAAAACAAATGAACCGTGTAGGTATCGTTTTTCATTAGAACAAATGTTGGAGATCACGATCGATGACGATTCAAGACTTGAACATGCTTAGTTTTGGTTTTTAAAGTTAAGAACTTTAATAAATGTAGGTGGGTTCACTATTCCGATCTTAACTAGCAGCAACTGCAAGCTAGGCTGCACCTGCGCTGTGTCTCATAGGATTATACCTAAATTCCAAACGTCACAGGCTCAAGCCCTTGTGTTATGTGGACAAGTATACAAGTATAACAAAGGTTTGACAACCAGTGTTATAGAGGTTATCGCATTACCCAGTCCTAAGTGGGTTGTGGAGGTCAGATAGGCGTGTTGTGTGACTTGTGTTCCACACTAACATGTGATGTTGATGGTCGCAGACGGCGAGCCGCCGGCCAAGCGCGCCGCGCCCTCCATCCGCGTGGGCAGCGGCTTCAAGTGGAACCTGCAGGTCAGACCTACTCATCTTATTATATTATATGCTGACGTCGTGTCTCTTATGACTGTGTATGTGTAAGTGATGTACGTGTGCTCGCAGACGCTGGCGGCGGCCGCGGACGCGGTGGAGTCGGGCGGCAAGTCGCCGGTGTCGGCGCTGAACGAGCTGGGCGTGCGCGTCGCGTACAGCGTGCTGCGCCAGGGCGGCCCGGCGCACTGCCCCAGCTTCCACGTCGCCGTCACCGTGAGTAGTGACATCTATACGCGGTACAGTCGGGCGGCAAGTCGCCGGTGTCGGCGCTGAACGAGCTGGGCGTGCGCGTCGCGTACAGCGTGCTGCGCCAGGGCGGCCCGGCGCACTGCCCCAGCTTCCACGTCGCCGTCACCGTGAGTAGTGACATCTATACGCGGTGCAGTCGGGCGGCAAGTCGCCGGTGTCGGCGCTGAACGAGCTGGGCGTGCGCGTCGCGTACAGCGTGCTGCGCCAGGGCGGCCCGGCGCACTGCCCCAGCTTCCACGTCGCCGTCACCGTGAGTAGTGACATCTATACGCGGTGCAGTCGGGCGGCAAGTCGCCGGTGTCGGCGCTGAACGAGCTGGGCGTGCGCGTCGCATACAGCGTGCTGCGCCAGGGCGGCCCGGCGCACTGCCCCAGCTTCCACGTCGCCGTCACCGTGAGTAGTGACATCTATACGCGGTGCAGTCGGGCGGCAAGTCGCCGGTGTCGGCGCTGAACGAGCTGGGCGTGCGCGTCGCATACAGCGTGCTGCGCCAGGGCGGCCCGGCGCACTGCCCCAGCTTCCACGTCGCCGTCACCGTGAGTAGTGACATCTATACGCGGTGCAGTCGGGCGGCAAGTCGCCGGTGTCGGCGCTGAACGAGCTGGGCGTGCGCGTAGCGTACAGCGTGCTGCGCCAGGGCGGCCCGGCGCACTGCCCCAGCTTCCACGTCGCCGTCACCGTGAGTAGTGACATCTATACGCGGTGCAGTCGGGCGGCAAGTCGCCGGTGTCGGCGCTGAACGAGCTGGGCGTGCGCGTAGCGTACAGCGTGCTGCGCCAGGGCGGCCCGGCGCACTGCCCCAGCTTCCACGTCGCCGTCACCGTGAGTAGTGACATCTATACGCGGTGCAGTCGGGCGGCAAGTCGCCGGTGTCGGCGCTGAACGAGCTGGGCGTTCCCGCGTAGACTGTATTACGGAAGTCTGAAGTTAAAAACTCAGGTGTACTTATGTTCGTTATCGCGAAGTACGTTATTCCGAAAGTACGTTATTAAGAATGTTCGTCATCGCGAAGCACGTTACTCCGAAAGTACGATATGTCGAATTGCATTATTCAGAACGTTAATTGTCGCGAAGAACGTTACTGCGAATTCTTGCTATTTTTTTATTTTACTTTATTGGGACATTAAACAGTTACACATTACAATGAAAGTATGACAGATTAAGCTTAAAACTAAATAAACGTGTAACCCACACCAATATCCGCGAAATAATAACAATAGAATAGTTAAATGCGTGTATTAATATTCGAAAAATTAAGTGAGACTCATGTATGTAATTTTGGGATAAAAGCTATGACGAATTACTTCATTCAGAATGTTCATCATCAAGATTCTGAGAAACTATTTAGCTTTTATGTTAGATAACTATAGCTGGGCCAATTTAATAGATCGCATTTGATACTTCATTTGATACGACAATACAACAACGTAACCTTGTCACGGCTAGCATAAAATAATGTTTTCACTTCTCATGCTCTAAAAGTACGCCATTATAGCCCTACGAAGCGGGATTAAAGTGACCATTTATTCCCTAGGGAGTAAAAAGTAATTTAAAAATGGAACGATTTTTCCTCTGATACATAGTAACAAAAGAGTAACTTAAAAAAAAGGTTTTATTTTGATAAATATAAAACGTGATTTTTCACCACAAAAAAACTCGTTTCCCAGCGAAATTTTTGCGTAAAGTTACTTAGTTTGATGTACAGAATGCTTGATTGGCGACTTCGTGATGAATCAAGGATGCATGAAGGATAAGGATTAATGACAGAGTTATCATCTATATCTATACATATAATAAAAGAGTAAAAAAGCGGTGTCTGTACATTGAATACTTATATTTAAAAAATAATAATTGAAGGGGGTTTAGAAACAGTAATAGAGTACGAATCCAAAAAAAAAAGTATGTCTGTTTGTCTGTTTGTCTGTTTGTTTGTACACGCTAATCTTCGGAAGTACTGGACGGATTTGAATGATTTTTTTTTAGTTGTATAGATATTATGTCTGGGCAACATATAGGCTATAATTTATCTTGGAAACCTGAACACCTGATGTAGAATCGCAACAGACCAGCTAAACTATAAGAGATACAAAAATGACACCATAGCAAAAATTGTTTCACGTGATGAGCATTTTCTGCTTAGAGAATAAATTTGAAGATCTGGAATATCTGATGTGGAACTCCAAGAGCCCAGTTATATCATAACACATATAGGAATGACGTCTTAGCAAAAGTTGTTCAATCTGATGAGCGCTCTCTGTTGACTTATAAAAATCGAAGATCTGGGACACCTGTCGTGGAACTCCAATAGCCCAGCTACACCATAACACATATAGGAATGACGTCTTAGCAAAAGTTGTTCAATTTGATGAGCACTCTCTGTTGACTTATAAAAATCGAAGATCTGGGACACCTGTCGTGGAACTCCAATAGCCCAGCTACACCATAACACATATAGGAATGACGTCTTAGCAAAAGTTGTTCAATTTGATGAGCACTCTCTGTTGACTTATAAAAATCGAAGATCTGGGACACCTAACGTGGAAATCCAATAGCCCAGCTACACCATAACACATATAGGAATGACGTCTTAGCAAAAGTTGTTCGGTCTGATGGGCATTTCCTGTTGACTTATAAAAAATCGAAGATAAGAAACATCTGATGTAAAAATTATTGCAAAGCTTTCACTAATTCCACTGTATAATAAAATTATAAAATAACAAAAACTGGGAGTACCTCCACGCGGTTAAGGCGGTAACAGTTTAGGACTTATTTTCAATGACGATGGTATATCATTGAAAATTTGACTCTACTGACCAAAACTAATTTTAACGAATAAATATGTCTTCGGGCTTATGTTATTTGAGTGTTTAATTTCCTTTTCCATTTATCTTCGTGACTCGGTAGCCTACCCGGTTACGCAGGGCACTTAGATTTTAATTGATCAGGTATCTTCACAACAAAACCATGGCAACCATGCCTAGAAAAAGGTCAAACCTTTCCCAATGTTCCAAAAGAGCTAAAAGATTGAGGATCATAAGATCCCAAGAATCTACCGAAGAGCGTCAGGAGAGACTTGATGCTGTTCGAGAACATCAGGCTGCAACTTGCTCCTTGGAAACCTCTTCGGATCGCGAAGCACGCCTGCGTTCTCAGCGAATTTACGCATCTACATCCAGGTCTCTAGAGACCAGTGAAGAATAGATGCCTGACTGCGTTCACGGATAGAGAATTGCGCTTGAGTTCTCAGCGTATTCGCACATCTACTAACAGGTCTTTTGAAACTAGCGATGAACGTGATGCGCGACTAACTGCTGCTCGAGATTATCATACATTGCCCCAAACACGCACACAACAAAATATTCATAATCAGGTAGAATGTGAGAGAGAAAGAACATTCTCTGAACAGAATGTCGATAACATCTGAAGAATCGGGTGTCTCTCAGGGCATGACGACCTTCCTTGCGTTGAAAAGAAACGGAGTTCATTTACGTATTCTCCTATGATTGAATACTCCACATATTCCGGAGGTATGGTTCAAAATTATACTTTTTGTGAAGCTGTTAAATGGCAAAAAGAACCAAACGGTATGTGTTGCTTAGGTGGGAAAGATCCGTTATTTTCCCGTCCCCGGTTTCTTAGAATTCGACGTTTCAGATCTTCGATTTTGACGAACCCGGTGTCGCTGGCAAAAGCAACAGGATCCGCGTACGAAGTCGCGGGCAGAAGCTAGTCATATTAATAAACTTCAAATTTCTCTCCTAAAAAGTAAGCATTTTCACTTTCTTTATTTTACATATTATGGAAAGTCGGTATGGTGCACTCGCAATTGGCACTGAGGTTGTCGTACGTTATGTGTTCTCAAGGATAAATCATAATTATTATTGTGTATTGTGTCCTTCTGTAAGGTCTGCGTGGCACTCGTCGGTACTGGTTACCGGTCTAACAGCTACGAGTACATCGTTACCAACAACTAAAAGTCACAATACTTACATTGTTTTTATCGACCGCAAGCGCGATTACCGCGGAAACATAAAGTGATAAGATAATGTCGTGCGGTACTCGTATCGTGTTGTTAGTACTAAGTATACTATGCCTTGACCAACCGTTGTGTCTTCAGTAGTGATGTCTTGTGTTGTCACTCGGGCGTGCGTGCACTGAATGCGTGATTGTGTGTGTGTGTGTGTGTGTGTGTGTGTAGGGACCCGGACGGTATAGTTTGTCATCGACGCGTATTTTTTTTTTGTTTTGGAATTGTCCAAACCGGAAACAGATATTATTTGAGGACATTTCCAAAGTTTTTCTTTCGTCACCATGTTTTGAGTTGGGCGTGTTACAATAAGTCCTATCATAATTCGTGATTTTACACCCCTTAAAAAGTCGTTAATCAGTGACATCAATCAATCAAATCATTTATTTTTGCAGAAAACACTCAAAACCCTGTTTTAACCAAGGCTCGGATACCGGTATATTTTTCGAAACGGCATCGAAACGATTTGTTTCGGTTACGTTCTCGCGGAACGTTATTTATAAAAAACGTTTTTGACTAACAACAACATTTAAATCGTTCTTGGTTATTAAAACGTTTTTGGTTTTTCAAATTTGGGTTTGATACGAAACTACGCATATATTATCACGGATTTCATTATTTAGTTGATACTAGCTTCTGCCCGCGACTTCGTACGCGGATCCTGTTGCTTTTGCCAGCGACACCGGGTTCGTCAAAATCGAAAATCTGAAAAGTCTAATATAAGAGCCCGGGGACGGGAAAATAACGGATCTTTTCCACCTGAGCAACACATACCGTTTGTTTCTTTTTGCCATTTAACAGCTTCACAAAAAGTAAAATTTTGAACCATACCTCCGATGGCGGAATATGTGGCGTATTCAATGATAGGAGTACCTATTCGTAAATGAACTCCGTTTCTTATCAACCCAAGGAAGGTCATCATGCCCTACGGCTATATCTTGAGAAACCCGATTCTTCAGATGTTATCGACATTCTGTTCAGAGAATGTCGAAGTCTTCGCGCTTTTCTTCTGTCTCTTCATGCCGTACTCCAGCAATTCTTTCTCTCTCACTTTCTAACAGATTACGAATATTTTGTTGTGTGCGTGTTCGGCGCTCTTCTTCTGTCTCTTCATGCCAAAAACACTCAAATAACATAAGCTCGAAGACATAAAATAATAAATGGGAGTTTTGGCCAGTAGAGTCAAATTTTCAATGATACACCATCGTCATCGAAAATCAGTCCTAAACTATTACCGCCTTAGCCGCGTGGAGGTACTCCCAGTTTTTGTTATTTTATAATTGTACAGTGAAATTAGTGATAGCTTTGCAATAATTTTCACATCAGATGTTTCTGATCTTCGATTTTTTATAAGTCAACAGGAAATGCCCATCAGACCGAACAACTTTTGCTAAGACGTCATTCCTATATGTGTTATGGTGTAGCTGGGCTCTTGGAGTTCCACAACAGGTGTCCCAGATCTTCGATTTTTATAAGTCAACAGAGAGTGCTCATCAGATAAAGATAAAGATAAAGAAGCATTTATTTGTTTAAACATGCGTGACATGATACCTAAGATATGCACATATGGATGGAACGAGATTAGAAGATTGCTGGTTCAACATGTTTTGCCATATTCGGCGTACAAAATAGTTTTAAAGTGCCTACTTCATTGAAAGTAACAAATGAAGAAATAATTGAATCACATTAGTCAAGAAATTACAATATGTAGTCAAAATTCAATCAATTCAAATACATAATTACATTCGATACAAAAATAAAGATAAGTAAAAAAGAATAATTAGAACAATAACATTAAAACTAAAATTACAAATTAAATTATTATGTCAAAATTTATTATTAAATCAAAATTTGTCATTCAAAAACTCCGTAAGTAATATTGTAGTATCCCTTATTAATTAGATTGAACAACTTTTGCTAAGACGTCATTCCTATACGTGTTATCAACTGGGCTCTTGGAGTTCCACATCAGGTGTTCCAGATCTTCAAATTTATTCTCTCTCAGCAGAAAATGCTCATCACGTGGAACAATTTTTGCTATGGTGTCATATTTGTATCTCTTATAGTTTAGCTGGTCTATTGCGGTTCTACATCAGGTGTTCAGGTTTCCAAGATAAATTATAGCCTATATGTTGCCCAGACATAATATCTATACAACAAAAAAAAATCATTCAAATCCGTCCAGTACTTCCGAAGATTAGCGTGTACAAACAAACAGACAGACTTTTTTTTTGGATTCATGCTCTATTACTGTTTCTAAACCCCCTTCAATTATTATTTTTTAAATATATATAAGTATTCAATGTACAGACACAGCTTTTTTACTCTTTTAATAAATGTAAGTATAGATTTCACGGCCGCGCGGCTTCAATACGTCAGACGCGTCAGACGCAGATCGGAATCGAAATAAATGGTGCAATGAAATACGGTAGGTACCTACCCTACCCTATTCAACGCTGCGTCTTGCGAAATAAACCGGTTTTTACCCTGCCGAATAAACGTTCTCATTTCGTTTTCGTTCCGAACAAAATGATCTACAAGGAACTGTTCAAAACGTTTTTGAAATAACGTTTCCGAGCCCTAGGTTACAACAACGTCAACAACATCGTCCATCATTAGCATTTGTCATTTCGTTTCGCAGCAATTATTACTGTACTTACTTAAGTCCATGTTCACTAAAAAGAAGACGGTCTGATTATTTAAAAACAGCTGTTTAAAACACATATTTGTATGGGAACATGTCACAGTGACAGCTGTTATTAGGATAATCAGGCCGTTATCTTTTCGGTGAACATGGACCTTAGTTTGATGTAAAGAAGGGTTGATTGACGGCTTTGTGTAGGGTTTGTTTAGACCTTGTTTATTTATGTAGTGCATATAACGAATACTGAGCAGTCGTAAGTAATATTATAGGAGTGTCGTGTGTGAGTGTGAGCTGAGAGCACATCGGTGCGGTCAGGGTCAGGGTCTAAGTATACGGAACAAGTTAGATAGTGAGGCCGGCGTGAGTGTTCGAGGCACGTAGCCGGGGTACAGTGCGCACGAGATGGAAGTGAGCGCGCGCTCGCTGGCGCACGTGCGCGCCGCGCTGGAGGGTCGCGCGCACCCCATCAGTGCGCTCAACGAGCTGTGCGCGCCCTTCCGCTTCGAGCTGCTGCGCAAGCTGGGCGCCGACCACACGCCCTCCTTCCTCGTAGCCGTCACTGTGAGTGCACACAGCCACAGCCACACACCGCTCACAGCAGGCAGAGCGTTTTATGTTTATAGCTACTCGTACAATACTCGACGTAACTTCATACGTAGCTAGTGATATACCTACAGATGATTCCAATGTTGAATGTCGCGAAGAGACCTCTGGCCCGCGGCTACCGGGCTACCGGGACGGGGAAGACCGCGCCGACCGCGTCAGGGTCACGACTGATTTCGTGTAATTTGACACTTTTAGATAAAAACACTGACGATCGCAAACTACAAGACTTAGACCAAAATAAAATTTACAGTGAGTAGCTGAATAGTTAAGGAATCTATTTAACCAAAAACCAAGAAATATAATATTAATTTAATAGTCTAAAATAAATGTAGAGCTTGAAAAACTCACGAAAACGGCTATTTCGCGATTAAAATATTAATTTTATGAAAAACTATTAAATCCTTATCAATAAAAAAAATCTTATTAGAAACTAGATTATATTTCCTTTCCAATAAGACCAAAATCTTAGTAAATTCTAATTGAAATGCGGATAATATTAGTATCCAAAGAACGCGGATAGCGGTACTATCCACTGGCAGCCGGGCCGCCGCACTTTTTTTAACACACATTTACATAACTTTAACTCTAAGACACCTCTTTTTGTTGTTTATAAAATTAAACAATATACTCACCATACTAAATAATTACTATTTATCCGTTATTACACACGTTTTAATCACATAAAATTACTTATTCAATGTTTACACACAGCACTATAGGTATACCATACCTATCTCTTTTTCACAGGCAAATTACTGCAACTTTGAGATTCGTCCATGTTCACCGAAAAGATAACCGTCTGATTATCTAAAAACAGCTGTCACTGTGACATGTTCCCATACAAAAATGCGTTTTAAACAGCTGTTTTAGATAATCAGTCTGTCATCTTCTTGGTGAACATGGACCTTAACATAATATTGTAGCACGGTTCTTCACCTTCATTTTGATGTATAATACTTAACGGAGGACCGGGACCATTCGGGTTTTTAGAAACCGTGACATCAGCAGAGCTGACGTCACCATCTCCACCGCTAGGCTCACTCATTGCAAAAATGAATACACACAATATACACACACGTTTTAATCTTATTATTTTCTAAACACAATTAAAACAGTAGTAAAATCTAAATTAATAATAGAAATCGTACTCACAAAATATTCTAGGCAGAACACAACTTGTCTTCACCAAATTCTCCTTTTTAATGTGGCCTCGCAACGGTTCGCCATTTCAATACTAAAAATGGCGTCGTCGTTGCGAAGTCATTACACATCTTTATTTTTACAAATTGCAGATAACATTGATTGAAAAATCAAACTATGATTTGTTAATTAGTTTTACTATTTTTAGCACTCGATTTTAACATTGAATTAATTCTCTACCGTTTAAAACATTTATCTGAATATTTTAAACGCGCGCCATATTTTTCGCTTGACACACAGTAGTTCAATTAACTATTTATTAAACAATAATTAAACAGAAATTATTTTAACACTAACGCTTATCGCTTATTAATCAAGAAATGAATTTAGCAATAGATAACTTGTTTTTAAACCTAAGTTTAAATAAACCTTCAGTTATGGTTTGCTGTTATAGTAACCGCAAATCATAACACGGGTTTTTATATTGAAAAGTAGCAAACTTACTACAATAATTAAATCTAAACTAATTTAAATCTATACAGTCATATTTAACCGTTAAATTTGAACTTAAAGTTTATGTTTTTAAAGGTTACGTTATAGCCTTGCGTCGACACGGCCATTCTGCGAGACGGTGTGCGTGCCCTGCACCAGTCGCGGTTCTGAAAATGAAAATTATTTTTCTGAGCTAGGTACCCATTCATAGGTACACTAACTGACAACTTGTTTGTGGTCGGAGCTGCTGTTGTTTCAAAATAAGTTCAAAAAGTTCTGTGCCTTAGCCTAATGTAGCCTTAACTTTTTAATGATAACCGATTCCAACAATCAAGTTATCAGCCATTATGTTTATACCTTTGTAATCTTAAACATTGGGTTAGTATTCTAAGTTATAATTAGATATTGAAGTAAATATGGAAATAATAAAGTTCTTTAGAGTAGTAAATAAATAGGGTTTGCTGTACATAGGAATGTGAGTGAAGATATTGAAGTGCTTGTAATGCTACACGCTTACTCGCACGTTTATTTAGTTATGTCAATGCAAATGCTCCACGCATTTATGCATATGACTTGATTTCTCGTAGACAGGGATGATGCTGTGGTGCTGGGCGGTCTTGTACGCCGTGGTCCACAGAGGCTCTAAAGGAAAAGGGTACCAGTGTGGTGCTGAGGCCTAGGCCTTATATTTATGACCGTGGTCCTCAGAGGCTCTAAAAGAAAAGGAAATAGAAATAAAGTTCTTACATAGCTGTTCATACAGCTTGTTAGGGTTTGATGCTGTGGTGCTGAGCGGTCTCGTACGCCGTGGTCCACAGGGGCTCTAAAGGATTTGGGACGGACGATGCTGTGGCCTAGGCCTTATTTTGACCGTGGTCCACAGGGGCTCTGAAATTAACTTATATTGCGACTTTGTTGATAAAAACTCACGGGAATGATGGTGCGGTGCTGAGCGGTCTTGTACGCCGTGGTCCACACAGGTTCTAAAGGATTGGGAAAGGACGATGCTGTGGCCTAGGCCTTATTATTTTGACCGTGGTCCACAGAGGTTCTGAAAAGAGTGTAGGAAGGAAACTGGGAATACAGATTGTACAGTCTTACTATTTTGTAGTTTATGATGGTATCAGCCCGTCAACAAAGACAAAGGCGAATAACGTGTCTCCTTACTGTTGCTGCTGTCTTATAAATCATTCAGACTCAAATTCACAGTAAGTATCAAGATAACAATAAGAAGGGAGAAACTCACTTTGTTTAAGGGTCCAGCAGCTGGGCGGCTTGGGATGTAGACGGCTGTGGCTCCTTTGACGGCGGCGTACTGATGTTCTGAGATGTGGTTTGTTGTAGTGTGTCATCGACCAAGTTCGTCGATGAGTCATCAGCCAACCGGACGGCCACTTGCTGAGGGTCATCTTCGTTATTCGTCGACATGGTTTCCTGCTCGCCTGGCTGTGGTGCTCGGCGCAGCTGGTCGTGAGCGACCTTACGTGGACGCCCTCTGCCAGTCACACGCTTCACTATGTATCGGTCGTTGTCCAGGATCCTATATATTTCGTATGGCTCGCTGTACTTTAAGTCTAGAGACGTCTGGTTTCGGGGATTGTTCTTGACAAGTACGTAATCTCCACGCTGAAACGGACGCATTTTCGCCTTGCTCCTGTCAAATCGTTGCTTGTCATATTGTCCCGCAGCTTTCATTTTCTCTTGTACGTGTTGCTCAAGCAAGTCAAAGTCTATGCACTCGTTATTAATATTTACCAACCTTAGTAGTTCTGGCGGTACACTGTGTTGGCGGCGGGTTAGTAGTGTAAGTGGTGCGACCCCAGTTACTCTATGTGGAGTGCAGTTAAACGCGAGCTGTAAAGCTTCTAGCGCCGTCTGCCATTCTTCAGTGTCATAGTTTCTGATCATGGTCAGTGCGTTTTTCAAAGTGCCCATAACTCGTTCGACCTGTCCGTTCGCTCGGCTTACACCTGGCGCAATGGAATGTATGTCGATACCGAAACGGTCCGAGTAGACTTTAAACTCACCAAGGAACTCTCGACCTCCATCCACCACGACTTGCACTGGGGTTCCGAACAGGTGCACGACACGTTTCAAAGCTGCGAGGCTGCTGCTTGGGCTCTTGTCATTTGAGTAGCTAAGTAGGATGTATTTGGTGTATGCGTCAATCGTTACAATTACATACTCATCTCGTCCCTCAGCATTTCTCGTACCCAGCTTGCCAGTAATATCCATGTGGACGACCTGGAACGCTGCAGTGGGCTTCTGAATCGGATGAAGCTGGGCTTGGATAGCGCCTGACGGTCCTTTAGAGGTCTTACATACAACACAATTGTCCACAAACCTTCTGACGATTGTACTCATTTTGTGGAACCAGTAAGTTTCCCTCAGCTTCTGTAAGGTTTTCTCCCATCCGGGGTGTTGCAGAGCGACATGGAAAGAGTTTATCAGGCTCCACTGGAATGACTTGGGGACTACAATTGGTTTATGTATACCGAGTATAGAATCTGTGAGAGTCTTCTTAAGCACGCCTTCTTCCAGGACGTAGCCTTCGGCCGGACTGTCGCTGCTCATGGTGTCTATAAGCGGGCGCAGCACGTCGTCGCGGCGCTGCTCGATCTGCAGCCACTCAGTGTCTCTGGTCATGAAGTTGACAGATATTTCAGTGGATGGATTCCTACTGAAAAAATCCGCGTGCTGCAATCGCTCACCTTTTCTATACTCGACCTCGAACTCGTAATTCTGCAGGAAGGCCCACCACCTATGGATTCGAGGAAGGAGATCCTTTTTGTTCTTGGATGCTTTCAAGGCGTTACAGTCTGTTATTACCTTAAATTTTCGGCCATATATGTAATGCCGAAAATGCTTGACTGCCCTCACCACCGCCAAGGTCTCGAGCTCGTACGAGTGGTAGCGGCTCTCAGCGTCGGTGGTGCGCTGGCTCATGTACGCGACTGGATGCTGGCGACCGCCGATGGTCTGCACGAGCACCGCCCCGTAGCCGATGCTGCTGGCGTCCGTGTATAGCTCGATTGGTGCGTCTTCCTGAAATAGCGTAAGGGTAGGCGCAGTAGACAGATGTTGTATGATATGGTTTCGAGCTTCATCATGCCTTTCGTTCCATTCCCACTTCGCATCGTTCTTGGTGAGTTCATAGAGAGGAACCATCACACGCGAGAAATTGGGAATGAAGCGTCTAAAATATCCAGCCAATCCGTTAAACTGCCTAACTTGTTTGACAGTTTTCGGGATCGGTGCCTTCGTTAAAGCCTCCACCTTTCTTGGGCTAGGACTGACTTGTCCGTCTGCAATGATATTGCCCAAATACTCGATGGAGCGTTTAAAGAAGGCAGTTTTATCGACATTGATCGAAAAACCGGCCTCTTGGAGGGCGATCAAAATGCGTTCCATATGGGCTAGGCCCTCAGAAAATACCCTACATTTTGATAAAACGTCATCAACGTAGACCTGGCAAACCTGGTCTACCGAACTCAAGAGGTGAGCTAGGGCTCTATTTATACAACGCTGATAGACTGACACCGCGTTACTGAGTCCGAACGGCATGGTCAAATATTCATACAGACCATCCGGCGTGACAAATGCTGTTTTCTCAATCGAGGCCTCTGAAATCGGTATTTGATGGAAGCCGGCTGCCATGTCTAATGTCGAGAAATAATAACCCCCCGCCAGTTGATCTATTTGATCTGAAATGATCGGTAACGGATAGTGATCCCTCAGAGTGTTCCTGTTTAGTTCGCGGTAGTCCACGCACATGCGGTCCTTTCCATTTTTCTTTTTGACCAATATTATTGGACTTGAAAAAGGTGATTTACTTTCGCGGATAATTTTATGCTCGAGTAATTCTTTGACTATTTCCCGAACTTTTTCGCGTTCAACTGGGCTCAATCGGTAAGGCCTGCGTTCGACACATTTGTTATCATCTTTTAAGCGTATTTCAAGCTCACCTGTATTGACGCGAGTGTGAGGGTAACCGTGAATAAATAAGTGTTCGAACTTGTTCAACAAAATTTTCAATTCGTTGATTTGATCGTCATTAGTCAAGTCACAATCTAGGTTATCAAACTTTTCACTTTGAGATCGCAAGTGGTAAACAACCGGTTGATGAACCAATGTTGCACCCTGAGAGTTCACTAGCACACTTAAGTTGTTTTTCTCTACAAGATTCATGCCTATCAGAATGTCTGAGGATACTTCGTAGTCCGGTACCACGTGAAATTCAAGTTCTATCTGTAAACTATCGATGACACAAATAGTCGTCAATGTTGATAGAGATATCACCGTAAATTGACCTAATCCCTTCAAGTAGTTTACTCGATCAACTCGTTTTCCGGGTAGCTTAGCAGCCACAGACTCGCGTATGACTGAACATTCGGCTCCACTGTCAAAAATCGCGAGTAAGTTTAAATTCCCAACTACCACTGGCATTGAATTCAATTTAGATGTACCTACACAGTTGACGTTGGAAACCACTGAGCGTTCTCGCTTATAACACGTTTCATAAGTGTGACCTGTCCTTGAACAGAACGTGCACGTAGGTTTATTATTTTGAGATGCGGTTTTATTATCCGTTTTATTATCCTGTTGACGCGGTTGAGAATTATCATTTTTGTCACGGTAACGACAGTCACGTGCATCATGACCGGGCTTCTTGCAGATCTGACAGAACAACGAGGGTTTATCAAAACGTGATCGCTTAGCAGGACCCGGATGTGCACCCGACGTACCCGGATGAGGGCGCTTAACGCTTCGTATAGAAGATGCAACCGAAATAAGTTCGGGTACTGATGTGGCCCTGGCATTCAACAGTTCGATTCTCAACCGTTCATCTCCAATGCAACCGATAACTGCCTCAACCGCGTCATCATTTGATAACTTATCCCTAGTAATACGTCTCCATAATACCCAAGCTTGTGACAAGAACTGCGAGATGTCTTTGGAATTATCATAATTATGTTCTCTAAAGCGCACAATGTCCCGGGAGTATCGATTCTCCGGTTCAAAAGTCGTTATCAGAACATCACGCAATTCCTGCCACGTGGTGGTAGACACAAGCCAATTGTCAACCCATAACCTCGCGCGACCTTTGAGCAAACTACCAGCTTTCATTCTCACTTCATAATCGCTCAGGCCATAAGTTTCCATGGCTGTGGTCACATGTTGACACCACTCTCTAACCCCAATATTGGTGTCCGGATCGTATGACGGCAAAAACACATCATTTATTTTGACTTTAGGCGTATCTGGTTGTGTCGTGATGCGATCGGACATGTGTTTCATCATTTGCAACATCTGAGTGAAAAACTCCGTTGGTACCCCATTAACAGAAGCGGTTAAGTTTTCATTATTCAAGTCAGATGGACGGGCAGAAGTGGGGGGCAATCCCACTTCTGATAACGGAGGACCGGGACCATTCGGGTTTTTAGAAACCGTGACATCAGCAGAGCTGACGTGACCATCTCCACCGCTAGGCTCACTCATTGCAAAAATGAATACACACAATATACACACACGTTTTAATCTTATTATTTTCTAAACACAATTAAAACAGTAGTAAAATCTAAATTAATAATAGAAATCGTACTCACAAAATATTCTAGGCAGAACACAACTTGTCTTCACCAAATTCTCCTTTTTAATGTGGCCTCGCAACGGTTCGCCATTTCAATACTAAAAATGGCGTCGTCGTTGCGAAGTCATTACACATCTTTATTTTTACAAATTGCAGATAACATTGATTGAAAAATCAAACTATGATTTGTTAATTAGTTTTACTATTTTTAGCACTCGATTTTAACATTGAATTAATTCTCTACCGTTTAAAACATTTATCTGAATATTTTAAACGCGCGCCATATTTTTCGCTTGACACACAGTAGTTCAATTAACTATTTATTAAACAATAATTAAACAGAAATTATTTTAACACTAACGCTTATCGCTTATTAATCAAGAAATGAATTTAGCAATAGATAACTTGTTTTTAAACCTAAGTTTAAATAAACCTTCAGTTATGGTTTGCTGTTATAGTAACCGCAAATCATAACACGGGTTTTTATATTGAAAAGTAGCAAACTTACTACAATAATTAAATCTAAACTAATTTAAATCTATACAGTCATATTTAACCGTTAAATTTGAACTTAAAGTTTATGTTTTTAAAGGTTACGTTATAGCCTTGCGTCGACATACTATATTAAATAAAATAGGACTATTTCGATAATAAAACAATTTAAAAACGACACTGCGCAGACGCAACACGGGAAAAAATGGCCGGGTTTGTTTACACTAAAGTTTTTATTTTATTTTGACGTCTGTCGATGCATTTGGGCATAGATAATCGGTATAGAGTTGGGAATTATTGTTTAGAAGGTAGTGTAAACTATTAATGCATGGCCAAAGTAAGTACAGTCGAGTTTTTTTGAAGGCGCGTATTTAAAATGCGACCGGGGAATATTTACTCCCCAGGCGCGGACAATTGGAAAAAAAACTGGGTCGTGCGACTCCCCACTCGCGGGCCAGAAGACGACCCACTAACCGAAATCTCCTTAACTGTTTTAATCTTTTATGGTTCAAAAAACTTATAATACCTACTGTCTCTTACGGGCTTAGCTACTTCCGTGATTATTCATTGTTTTGAGTTCACGATACCTATTCGATGTTTTATTGGGATTTGACTTAGATGACAGTAGATGTTGGTGTGTTGTTATATGTATGTAAGTAGCGATACGATGCGTCAGGTGGCGGACTTGCGGTTCTCGGGGTGGGGCCACAGCAAGCGCGAGGCGCGTGCGGCGGCGGCACGCGCGTGCCTGGCGGCGCTGCTGGCACGCGCCGGCCGCGTGCTGCCCGCGCCCAGCCCGCACCAGGACTTCACCAGCGACGAGCCGCATCGGTTCCCGGGTCAGTGCGATACTCTTGTGTCCTGCATTCTCTAACTTGACAACTTGCCACATAGCTTTCAAATGCATATTTCACTGTTTTGATAAATACATAAATGTTATTTAATTAAATGTCTCTGTGTGTTGCACTTCATTAGATGAATTAGGTACAATAAACAATAGCGTGGCACTCTAAAAAAAAGTAACATTTAATTCATTAGTATTGTTTTATTTATTTAAACAGTGAACAATTTGAGAGCTATGTATCACTTTACGACGACTCTCAGAATGCAGGGTGCATTCTGTATTCATTGTTAGTCATCCCCGCAGCCAACATATGAGGAGTAACAGATCAAAGTGTATTTAACTCCGTCAATGTTACTTTTGAGATAAACGCAATAATCCATAGTACTGATAGAGCACACGTACACAAATCTGGATTTAATATTGTTTGAAACGATGTGCACTTTTGGTTCTTTTTTATAATAAAAAGTAATACAGTTTGATGCGTCATAATTTGACATTAGTTGCAAGGTTTGAAATACTTAGATAAAAAATCCGTTTTTACTATTTTTATGACGGTGGGTGGAGTTAATAAATACACTTTGATCTGTTACTCCTCATATGTATTTTCCATGTTTACACGAGCGACTCCCGAACATCAGGAAACTAGAATGTTCGTAGCCACCATCTTGAATATTCAATTGATGAGCAGCATCCTGGACTAACTCCTCCAGATGTATGAGGTCACATCACGAAGGGTCATCATCACAGATATAAATACCTATACCTGTAGGTATATGATCTATTAAATTGGCCCTACTATAAGTAACGCAAGAGCACCTTAGTCTTTTGATCCTGTCCCAGCATGCTTAATTTGTGTTACAATTTTGAAATTTGAAGAACAATAACTTGTCTGTATAGTAACTAAATAGTGCTCATGACATCATACTATGTAGATAGGTAATACAATGGCACGCTTAGTTTTTATACGGTTTGTGGAAGTTGTGTTATGTAGGTACCTATGTGGTAGGTATATCTCTGCTCATCATATCAAAACAGCCACGAAAATTTATGGAACTGCTGATTTTTTCGCGATTCAGGGTTTGGTCTTATCGTAAAAGTTGTTCATAATGATGAGTACAATGACCGGTAGAAGTTTACGGAAACACCGTGTTCAGTGGCGAAGGATCCATACGACTCGATTCCTACCTTGGAATTGCACAGCCAGTACCTATTCTATAGACAAATAATATCACATTCAAGATACCGGCCGGCTTACCTCTTACAAAAATTGACTCTTCGCTACTGCAGTATACACAGGGTGTAAACCACCTCATCACAAAAACGTTAACCAAGCATTCTGTACATCAAAGTGACTTTACGCAAAAATTATTGTTGGGAAACAACTTTTTTTTTGAGGTTATAAATCATGTTTTGTGGTAGAACTCAATGTAACGCACTTAAAACATTGTGCTGATGGATGGATTGAATAGTACGGGGGTCGTGGAAGTATTAAAAGTCAAAATCGTACAAAAAAAACTTGTAGTTGTAACTTTGACCCCCCATATCTCCGTTAGTAGAAGGTTCCCAGGTATGGTGTAGATAAAAAAAATAATCGCAATGTCGGGGAGAACAAGTGCCTTTCGGCTTTGTGAAGAGGTGTTTTAAACCCTTTAAGTTATATAATTATTACCTATATTAAAATAAAATAAATATTTAATTTTGTGGTCATTCTGTTTGCCAAAACACGTTGTGGCCACATTTCGAATTTCGCTTCGTAGCTTCGTTCTGTATGTGCCACAACGCGTTGTGGTCAATGTTACCATTGAGCTGGTGGGTGCCAGACTCGTGCTCAGTTGCTAGCGTGTGCTCCGTTGTTCAGTGTCGGAGTTCCAATGCCTGGAGCCCAAGGTGAGGGCGATGCCTCCGCCCGAGCCGGCGCCCCTCCCCGCGCCCCTCGCTGTGCCTGCGTCCGCGCCCATCGACGTCACCAACGGAAAGGAAGGTATCTTGTTTCCTTCGTGTTAGTTCTGTATAGGTAACTGCCTCGACGGTTTACTGGTTACAACAGCGACTACTAAGCGAGAGCTCCTGGGTTTGATTCCCGGCTCGGGGAAAGTGTTATTGGGAAAATCTCCTCCTATCATATAATTATCATATGATATATCATATATCCTCCTCTAACACCCGTGTAAATAACTGAACACTCTAACATTATTAAATGTGTACTATTGTAGGTGCACCTCGGAAGTTCACGGTTAAAACCGGAAACACACTGATGTGTCGAGGCGTGGCGTGGCGCTTACTATCGTGACGGTGACTGTACACACTAATGTGTCGTGTCGTGGCGTGCTCTGGCGTTATTTCTGAACAGTACATATTGAACCTTTGCAGCGTTCAAACGTGCAAAATGTTTTCTTCGGCATGCTCGCGCCAGGAGCCACGTGGTGTAGAAACACATTTGCCTGTTGTGTCGTGTCGCGCCATAACCTCCACCACCGCTCTGGCGCAATCGGTGGCGAGCAGTCAGCGCCACGCCAGAACGCTTCACGACACGACACGACACGACCTACAAATATGTCTCTAACCATACTAAATGTATGAAACCGATATGCTTCTGGTGCGCTACGCCACGCCCCGACACGTAAGTGTATTTCCGGCGTTAGCATAGCAAATGATTTAACCAAAGCTTGTACAATACCAAGTTTATCCAAGGTGTTGGTGTTGTGACATATGTAGTGGGTTGTGCAGCGGGCGCGGACAGCGGCTCGCCGGCGTCGCTGTTCGGCGCGGCCGGTGTGGGCGCCGCGCACAAGAGTCCCATCAACGTGCTGTACGAGAACTACTCCGGACTCGCCTTCACCTGCACCTTCGGCGACGGCTCGCCGCTCTCCGAGACGCAAGGTACTACCACTGTCTGCACGGCGCACCTCCACCCGCCAACGTGCTGTACGAGAACTACTATAATATATGTTCTCTATTCTACTTACACGTGACAGGTCATTCTGTATTTGATTCCATACCTAACTCGTTGGTTCCATGGTTGGTCTATGTTAAAGAGGTCAATATCAAATACAGCTTTGCAATTTGAACCCTAACACCGTACAGTAAGGATTCGTGTTTATTACAGCGCCGCTGCAGCTGAGCCACAGCATGCGCTTCAAGGTGGTCTGCCAGATCAAAGAGCACAAGTTCGAAGGATACGGTGAGTCTCACACCAGTACACGATGTAGCCGTCTACCAAGCATTCTATGTATCAACCTGAAAAACCCCACGCAAATATTATTGCGACTGTTTTTGGGGTGAATAATTACATGTAAAATAAAATTTTGTTTGCACTGTTTTAGACTCTCACGGTTTTTCACTACACTTAAAGTACTTACGGGATTATATCCGTGATTTTCTTTTGTTTTGAGCACCCGATATTTCGACGCTGTTGCAAGCATCATGATCGCGGGAATACTGAAGAGGTATGCGGGTGGGACGAAAATTATTAATTATGAGCAGACAAATCTGTCTACCCTCTTTCTTAGTCTCACGGGATATAATCCCGTAAGTACTTTAAGTGAAAATTTTGTTTTTCAGCTTCGTTAAGGGTTTTTTTCACACCCATTATACAAGGTGTTGTTTTGCATCTTGGTCAAATTCAAGGGTGTGCTACAGACCATCAAACTGAACAACTTTCTCCATGGGACCACCATCGTAATTGTAAAAAAATAATCAGCTGTCTCATACATTTGGTTGAGTAGGTATTGGAATTTTGTATGAGACAGCTGATTATTTTTTCGCGATTACGATGGTGATCCCATGGAGAAAGTTGTTCAGTTTGATGGTCTGTAGCACACCCTTGAATTTGACCAAGATGCAAAACAACACCTTGTATTAGTTATGTCATCTTACATATTAGCAAGGGTAGTGTAGGTACATCATTGTTGGTACTCGCATCATACGATCAAAACAACAATGTCCCGAAGGCACCTAAGAAGCCGATTTATGTCTGCTTCCCTCCGGGAACAAGGCACTCGTACGTAGTGTTTAGGTCTAGGTGTTTATTGTACTCAAATATAGGCATAATATATTACATACTCATCTGTAGGTATCACATCACAGTAGGTACCGACATTTAATACATCATAGGATTAAAAACATTCTAAAAGGCCTACATTGTGCATGTCAACAAAGAAAGCTACAGGTAGCGCCAAATAAGCCGGTGCTCGGTGTCAGAATTCAGAACTAAAATCGTTTGTACGTGCACACGTGACTTCGCGGCTGGCAGTACCGGTTTGAGAGAGCTAGGTTAGCCGAAGATTATATCCAGTTACGACAGGGACAGAAAAAGAAAATATGTAGGGGAGAAAAATGAAACTTCAAGATGTCGCCGATGAATTTTTAATTTTTTCTTCATGGGTGTCAATTTTGTGGTTTTCGGTGTAACGAAAATGATGTCAAAATAAACAGACAAAAAATAAAATAATATAATCCTTTATGATCAGTGTCTTACTTTTATACAAAAATAAATATTCTCATTTTTTCTTTAGCTTGGGGAAGCCGAAGAAAAAATGAGAATATTGAAATTGTAACAGGGCGGGTGTTGCAATTTTGACCCATCGCCACTGATGGACATGAATTCTCAATTCGCCATAAAAAGGAAAGATCCTCCGACCAAACGGGTGTTGGGTCTGATGACTGATGGGCTACCGCCCGACTGTTGGTCGGGTTTCTCTATAATTATGTTCTTAACTCGCAGAGAACTCTAAAGGGTGTAAAACACCTCTTAATGAAGCCGAAAGGCACTATTTCTCCCCGTCATTGCGAACATTTTTTTGTTTTACACCATACCTGGAAACCTTCTAGTTACGGAGATGTTATGAGTCAAGGGAGTTCAGTGAGAATTATTGCTGGATACCAAATTAACGCCATTTTAGTATAAACAAGCAGATTACATATGAAAAAAGTACTGGTATCTGTTAAATTTCCATGATATTTGAGAACTATTAAGGTAAAAACAAAAAAAAACTCGAATGTCCAAAAAGTTTGATGTCCAGTCTTTAAACAGCTATTTGTGCTAGTTGGGGTGTGTTTGTACTCATTACATAATATGTCTTAGGCTCGAGTAAAAAACTAGCCAAGCTGGCAGCCGCGCGTTCCGCCCTCGCGGCGCTGGAGGACACGCGGCGCGACTCGCCCCCCTGCCCCCTGCCCGCGGGCGCCCTGCACCAGACCCTCGCTGACCACATCGGCAAGTGAGTACACACACACACTGTAGCTCCGCCCTCGCGGCGCGACTCGCCCCCCTGCCCCCTGCCCGCGGGCGCCCTGCACCAGACCCTCGCTGACCACATCGGCAAGTGAGTACACACACACACTGTAGCTCCGCCCTCGCGGCGCGACTCGCCCCCCTGCCCCCTGCCCGCGGGCGCCCTGCACCAGACCCTCGCTGACCACATCGGCAAGTGAGTACACACACACACTGTAGCTCCGCCCTCGCGGCGCGACTCGCCCCCCTGCCCCCTGCCCGCGGGCGCCCTGCACCAGACCCTCGCTGACCACATCGGCAAGTGAGTACACACACACACTGTAGCTCCGCCCTCGCGGCGCGACTCGCCCCCCTGCCCCCTGCCCGCGGGCGCCCTGCACCAGACCCTCGCTGACCACATCGGCAAGTGAGTACACACACACACTGTAGCTCCGCCCTCGCGGCGCGACTCGCCCCCCTGCCCCCTGCCCGCGGGCGCCCTGCACCAGACCCTCGCTGACCACATCGGCAAGTGAGTACACACACACACTGTAGCTCCGCCCTCGCGGCGCGACTTGCCCCCCTGCCCCCTGCCCGCGGGCGCCCTGCACCAGACCCTCGCTGACCACATCGGCAAGTGAGTACACACACACACTGTAGCTCCGCCCTCGCGGCGCGACTTGCCCCCCTGCCCCCTGCCCGCGGGCGCCCTGCACCAGACCCTCGCTGACCACATCGGCAAGTGAGTACACACACACACTGTAGCTCCGCCCTCGCGGCGCGACTTGCCCCCCTGCCCCCTGCCCGCGGGCGCCCTGCACCAGACCCTCGCTGACCACATCGGCAAGATAGTACACACACACACACACACACACTGTAACATGTTACCAGTGGCGATGTTTGACGTTCAACCCGATTCGATGTTCCACAGGCTGGTGAACGAGAAGTTCAACGAGCTAATGAAGAACGACTTGTTGCACTCCAAGCGCAAGGTGCTTGCCGGCATCGTCATCACCACTCACAACCGCATCGAAGACGCCAGGGTGAGTCGATCATCAATAGATTATCATCTTCTCTTTGCTAATTGCATTTGATTAACGTTTAGTTAGTAAGTACTGTCAGAGTCGTCAGTCGTGTCGTGTTGTCGCAGGTGATAGCGGTGACGACGGGCACGAAGTGCGTGTCGGGCGAGCACATGTCGGTGACCGGACGCGCCGTCAACGACTGCCACGCCGAGGTACGTGCGCTCATGTAACACACGATCTTATACCATCAAATGTCGCGAAACTTTTCACTTTGAATCATCATCTGCCTAACCTTTTGCCAAAGACGGATTGTCAGAATACGCGACACTAACTACCTGTAACGCCTGTCAAAGATCTACTAATGACAGCCGGGACCAACGGTTCAACGTTCTTTTCGACTTTCCAAGGCATAGAGGAAACTCGGTATGTAATGGCCACCCATCCACAGACCGATCTAGGCAAGCGATATACTTGGAACAGCTGACTTTTTTTTATTCATGATTTGGTCCCATAGTTAAAGTGGTTCATAATACTACATACAATGACCGGTCGAACTTTATCGATATCGTCCGGAAACCATTCGTCTAGACTGAGTTCATCCCTCAGTTCTCTTATCTTCCTCTACTCTTATATTCTTCCTGAAGTATAATTAAATAATATCAGCAGCACGGTCCGATCTTCAAGATTAAGCAGTGCTTGTCTAGTTCGGTCCATGGAGGTTGACCATCGATTCTTCTGTCTTGAGGACTAATAAAGAAGTAGGTAATAATTATAAAACCCATGCTCCCTGCGTGTCGCCTCGTCCATCTCACTCTCGTATATTTGTAAGAGTTCGTTAAATAGGGATGACGACAGTATCAAATAATTGGAAATCTATTTAGTCCGTCAGTAGTAGAGTATTGGAAAATAATGGACGCGTATTTTTTGTTTTTGTAAATCAATGAATACTGACAAAGATAAAACACATCAAAACTCGGGACCGGCTCATGACGTCAGTGCGCTCTAAAAATTATACAACGGCGTGACGTATTGAGAATTAAAAAGCGTCGTTTTGATTTTCGTAACAAAAGAAAAAATACGGTTCAAATATGTTTTGATAATCTAACTGACTGACTAATTAGATTTTTGTCGTCTACCCTATCAAAACTTGGCCTTTTTTGGCATTGGAAGGTGAATATTCGTTAGGACATTAGAAGTATGTGATGAGTGTGGTGTGCAGGTGGCGGCGCGGCGATGCCTGCAGCGACACCTGTACGCGCAGCTGCTCATGTACGTCAACCAGCCAGGTGAGTACACACACACTCACACTCATCCCCTCCCTCACACAAGTAGACTCTCTCCCACTGGTCGTTAAAGTTAACACTTGAACTACAAAATTCACCCTAATTTGTTAGATGAGTACGTACTCACTTCCGACTATAACTGCATACAGATCACATACTGTACATAGAAATAAAGTGCACTTCGGCACTCATCAAAAATACTCAGAAATACGAACGCGTAATGTTTATATGTATAGACACGATATTACGACTTTCGATAGTCGCGATATTCGTCAACGTGAAATTATTATAAAATATTACTTCTACTTGAATTGAATTTTGTAATCAATTTCCAGGATTTCATTTTTTTTGTACGGAACCCTAAGGGGCCGCCTCCATGAAAATATAAAATTATCGCCGCGATACTCTCGCTCGTGGAGGCGGTCCCTAATTTTTTATCTTAAATAAAAGTCCTGTCAAATTCGGTCCAGCCGTTTCGGAATTTAGCCGGAACAAACATACAGACAGACACAATTACAAAAATTTGCTGACCAAACCGGCCTTCACACAAGGAGGCGTTATGAGGTGTACATCAGCGCGAAAAGAGCGATTTGTCGCCCTCGCCATTTTAACCTTTTGACCGCCACAGCATAAACGCACGCGCGTGCCCTCCACGCCAAGCCACAATTTCATCTACTATTTTGTCACATATTTGTGTCGTTTGGCGTACAGGGCACGCGCTTGCTTGTCACGTATATGTGACAATGGCGTCCAAAAGGTTAAGAAATACGACAGCGGCTAGATACGGCAAGAAATGCAACGTAAGGCAGCGGACAATATGAAGTGAAATGGTGAACCAGGATCTGCGAGGCCGAAGACGAGCTCGAGGTCAAATGCAGAGTGGCCTTAAGAGCTCCAGATAGCAGCGACTGTGCCTGGAGCAGGCATGGGGTGACGTTTAGTACATTCTGTTCGAGGATTTTCCGTGGCGCGACGAATCGTGACACAAAGGTTACCGACAAGCAAATCTCTTCTGGCTGTAAGGCTTTGGTGGCCCCTCGGCGTCGGTTCCGTCTTACGATCCTGTATTTTATCCCCCAGTGGAGATGAAATACACACAAGCTCACGAGCTATGGTAGTCGAGTAGTATTCAGTCTCTCACACGACGAAGCAAAGCATCTTGAGCAAATCGGTGTGTCCTAGAACCAGAACTTCACATATACCAACTTCGCAGGCCTGCGTGGTGGATTTACAGACAATTCTCCATGGAGAGGAGGCTTGACCCAGCAGTGGGAACATTATTGGTGATTGTTATACAGAGTGGAAGGGACATGGACGCACATACGATTATCATGTATTTAGTACATCATTCCGTATAAATTTATGTCTCTCTTACAATAGTGCAGTAAGTACACTGCGTGAAATTATTATAAAAATATTACTACCCTATCGGATTTTATTGACTTCTGCCCGCGACTTAGTTCGCTTGAATTTCCCGCTTGCAACATTTCTTATTGCTGCTCCGCTCCTATTGGTCATAGCGTGATGTTATATACCCTATACCCTTCCTCGATAAATGGACTATCCAACGCAAAAATATTTTTTCAATTCGAGCCGGTAGTTCCCGAGATTAGCGCGTTCAACCAAACAAACAAACAAACTTCTGCTTTATAATATTAGTATAGATTTCTAGGGTCTTAACTTTTTTGACAGACAGACAAACAGACAAAAACATTTAGACAGACAGATAAAAAGTTTCGGATCTGACCATCCACGCCCACTTGAAAAATTCACCCTGTATACCTTCATATTATGCATTCAGTATAAATCTATTATTTTGGCATGACAAACGGACGCTTAAATTTGATTTATTTGTATAGATGAACATTCTCGATCGTCTAGTTTCGGAATGATGTAGTGAATACGCGACAATCGTTTGTGGTTCGATGTCCCTTCCGCTTTGGTACTCATGCCCTGTTGTGGTCGGTACCTGCACCACCGCACACCGCACACCGCGTACCGGTAGACCCGACCCGCGTGCTGGAGGAGAGCGACGTGGAGCCGGTGGCGGGCGGCGGGTTCCAGCTGAAGGCGTCGCGCGGCGTGCACCTGTACGTGAGCACGGCGCCGTGCGGGGACGGACGCATCTTCTCGCCGCACGAGCACCACCACGCCGAGCCCGACAAGCACCCCAACAGGTCAGACCTCGCGACATTGTACCGCTTACGATACCAAAATTAACATTAGGGGAACTTTAAATTACGGTTTTTTCCTACTCCTCCGCTATACTTTCTGATTAATTTCGTTGAGGGATCCAAGACAGTTAAATTAATCTCTGGGACTTCGTCGAGCTTCATTGTCTCGGCGCTTTTCCGGTGATTGCACAGGAGTTACAGTGGGCAGAGAATAGCGTGGCGGACTTGGGTAAAAAAAAAATGCAAGGTAGCACATAGCAAGGAGGGTGGCAACCCGACACCACCATTGTTGCCACTACGCAAATAGTTCACACACATTTTGACAATGACGCAAATTCCAAGTTAAAATAACTGTGAAAGTATCAGTAGCGCAGCCTTCATACAACCCTATTCCTGCCAGCTTCCCTTCATACGACCGTAGTAGTTTTCATTTAATTAACTCAATTTAGAGTTCATTAATTTTGATGATTTACATTTATATTTAAAATTTAAGAAAATGTACTTTTTCCTCGACTTCAACCTAACCTAAAATTTTGCTGTAACCCTTACGGACGGCACGTGGCCATGGACGCACGTGGTTTCAGTATGATATGTTCAGTGAACGCTCTGTGTGTCGCGCAGGCTTGCACGCGGGCAGCTGCGCACCAAGATCGAGTCGGGCGAGGGCACCATCCCCGTGAAGAACTGCAACAACGTGCTTCAGACCTGGGACGGCGTCATGCAGGTGTGTGTGTAGTGACTCACTCTGTTCAGTCTATGTGTAACTGTGCTACATCGTGCCGTGTGTGTGTGTGTGTGCAGGGCGAGCGGCTGCTGACGATGTCGTGCTCGGACAAGGTGGCGCGCTGGAGCGTGTGCGGGCTGCAGGGCGCGCTGCTGTCGCGCCTGCTGCGGCCCGTGTACCTGCAGTCGCTGGTGCTGGGCTCGCTGCTGCACCCGCACCACATGTACAGGTCAGTGTAGCAGGCGCGAAGCCTGAATACTACCCGATTCCTTCCGGCATCCCTCTAACTAAATGAACTCGCGCACTATGCGCCCACTAATGTTATATTCATATTGAACTGTATGTTAGGCTCAAACACTGGAGGTCCCTATTGACCGAAAACAGACCACAAGGTGTTGAAGCACTTTTTCATTGAGGACTAGCTGTTGCCCGCGACAGTCGTTTACGTGTATTATTATTGCCCTTTTTTTAATCGAATTTTGATAACAATTACAAGAGTTTCTTTTTGCACGGAACCCTAATTATTTTTCTAAAAAAAAATAGGTCCAGTCGTTTCGGAGATTAGCCGGAACAAACAAACAGACAAAGCGACATATTTTTTAAATGTGTTGTTGTTATAAGTGGCGTATATATTTTCATAATATATGCATTCTATAAAAAAGCTGTTATTTTGATCATACAAACAGACACTTCGATTGATGGAGGCTACGAAAGGCTGAAGGCGGACAGCCTTCAGCCGACGGCACGGCCTCCATTTTTCGGTTTTTGAGAGCTTTGATGCCGATAATAAGGTAAAAATAAATAAATAAAATTAGTCATAGCCAGTAAGGGCTGTTCGTGAGTAGTGAAAAACTACGACAAAGTTAGTTGGCCAAGATGGTAATGTCACTGTCGGTGACGTTAATAAGCCTGCCGGGGCTGCGGGACTGTTCAAAAGAGATACCGTGGCCCCGGAGCATAAGGAGGTTTAGTCAGTAAAAGTCTGACACTCCCTTCCGCCCCGCCCAGAGTGGGAGGAGTCATTTGATGATTTCCCAACCGAAAGAAAAAGAAAATAGGTGACGTAAATAAAGGAACAGTGAATATTTTACAAGACTTATATTAAGAACTAGAAGTATGTACACACACGATGCTGTCTACTCTATGGAGAAGGGCGCCGCGCGGTGCGTCAGCAGGTAGTAGCTGCCTCGCGCCCTGCGAACACACAACACCTCACTGCCACATCATACGACACCAGTTTACTGCTCTTTGGATATTAACCCTGCATATTATGAAATGGGAAAATGCAGTTCTTTAAATAAACGTCGTATCATAAAAAACACGGGGTGGCACCGACCAAAAACTTTTACTTAACACGTATTCACTGTGATCATTCAGACCCCACATCCCCACTAAAACTTATATGTTGGAGAGCTCAAAATGATATTCTGAATACTATTGAACTTTACTCTAGTGCACTTTCTGAACTAGCTTGATTACAAAAAAAAATATACATAATTATATTAAGGTTTATGCGAGTTAGGATAACACTTAAGAAAAGTTTAGCTAAACCCCTTTGAGTTTTGTACATCTCCACCACAAATCACCGATTTACTAAAAATGAGTGTTCAGTTTGCTCAGAAGCTTACCAACTGTAAGCGTACCCCGTAACCTTGAAGCATGTGCACACATACCTGCGACGCGTCCTCACCCGCTGCCGATAGTGAGGCGGTCCCCCTTGGGCGAGAACCCGAACAATCTCTTGACGAAGGCCGCGAGCCGGGACTCGTTGCCGAGCTCCAGCGAGTACGTGACCGGCGGGAGCGCGGCGGGCACGACGCCGACGTACTGGTTCTGTTCCTTAGTGACGTGGTTGAGCTCGCCGTTACCGCTGCGCACGAGCGTGTTGATGTCCCGCACGACGCTGATGATTGGCACGACGCTCTTTCGGTTCTTCACCAAGAAATTCAGAGCTCGGAATACGAAGTTGTCTTCGTTCTCTGAGCGGCTGAACAGCTGTAGGAATCGTTTTTGTCGCTTCTTCGCGTGTCTGTCTGCGTGTTTTATTACTTCTGTTGTACTTTTTTTCCCATGGTTTTGTTTTGTCTTCTCGTTTGCTTGTATCCAACCGCTTGGTAGTTGCTTTGCTACAACTTCAACTTGCTCTCCGTTGTGTTTAATTGTATCGTGAGGATGTGTTCCGTTATCTGCGACATGTGTACTTGTCTGGTTGTTATTGACGACAGATACCTTTTGTTCTTTTATATCTGTGTCATTAGTAAATGTGTGCGTGTTGAGATGTTGTTCGCCTTTCTTAACCACCTCACTGGGGTCAGTACTAGTTGTTGTAACATTACGTTTGACGCGCTTCTTACGTAGATTATTGCCGGGCGTGAAAGACCTCGCATCATGTGTATTGTGTTCGTCGATATCAGAATGAATTTTTGACTTCTTTTCCAAATATTTGCGTTGTCCGATAAGTTCCACTGCGCGTTTTCTAAAGATTTCTTTTGTTTCTGTGGTCGAAACCAGTTCTATCCATTTTGATCCGGTTCTAAGCGGTTTGGTCTGGTGCAATGCGGATTTTTTGTTGATATCGTGTTGATGCTTTGTGTTTGATGTGAGGTAGTAAGTGTAGAAGCCTTTAGTCTGCTCCGTGCCGTCACCTGCAAGCGTGGAGTGTATCATACAATTATGTGCTTTAAGCTAGTGACTATACAGTGCAATATTGTGCGAGATGGTGCTGCCATATTTACAAGTGTACAAAAGTGGAAAGCTCGTGGGCTGCCAATACTAAGGATCGTGTTGAGATCTCAAGGTCCTGAAATGAGCTTCATTCATTTTTGAAACACTTTGTTGCTTGAACCATCGATTGGCCGTAGCAAGCTTCTGAAGCTAGGGTGCTACCCGACTACCGCAGTAATCGTTTCTTACTTATGGTCGAGCTGGGCGCCCATGTGTACGGCGGGCGCATGCGCGCAGCGGCCGCGCGAGTAGTCGTGCCAGGAGGGGCACGCCGTGGCGAGGAAGCCGCGCGGCCGCAGCACAGACTCCGCGTAGAACATGTACGAGCGCCAGTGGCTGCAGAAAACTGCGGGGAGCGGGGGAGGGTGGTAGGAGGGGGGTGTTAGTACAGACGGATCTATCAGAATAGCTCATGTCATGCTCCAAATAAGCCAGACAGTAATGCTAAGTTGGTCCTGTAACTGGGTAGTAGAGGTCAGATAGGCAGTCCATGTAAAATACCGGTATTCAGCTACTTCCGGTGAGACCGGAAGCCGACGCCAACTTAGCAGGCAGATGATGGTGAGAGTTAAGTTAGTGCTCAGTAGTTAGTACTCACATTTGTTGAGCAGCAACTGTTGCGGGATGACGACCTCCAGCTCGCAGCCGGGCTGCGGGCTCTTACCGCCGTTCGGGAAGAAGTCGGCGTGCCCGATGGGCTCCTTGTAACCTGACGAACAATTTTGCTTAGTATGATTTAGTCCTGAACGCTCTCTCTATGACACAAATACAATGAAACGATGACCTGAGGAGGCCTCGTTTCTTACGAAATGTATCGAAATGAACAGTTTTTTGCGAGTTGTGAATTTTCTGCTACTCAAATCTGAGTTGCAGTGTAAGTACGTAGGAATCAATTAGACTCGATTAGATAAATTTGGCAGTTATTCTCGATAAAATGAGTTTTTATGGAGTTGGTTAGACCCATAGTTTTTTATCGTTATAAGAAACTGGATCGACTTTCATAAAGAAGTGGTTTTTGAATTGCACATTTTCTGGCTGACGTAACACTTTTTCCAAAATCTTTGATTGGAAATCGAAACTTCCCATAAAGTTCAGGGACAGTCTCCTAAGACGGTTTCCCCGGTAGCTACATGGTTAGTGTACCTGCTGTGTGTGGTGGCTTACCGAAGATCCCTGCGTCGGTATGTATGACGTCGACGAAGTGCGCGTCGGACGCGTCCAGGCGCTGCTCCAGAGGGAGCCCGCTGAACAGCGGCAGCGCGGGGTCCAGCCCGGTGATACGCGACACGCGACCTGCCGGGGGGGCGCACAAGTCAGATCAAAAGACCTCAACTGACAATGTGAAGTCTTCCGAGCCATGTCTATGGGTCATTATATTCCTTGAATACAAAGCAAAAGTTGAAAACCGCACGTTTGTGGAAATGACTCGTAGCGTTCTTAGAACCGGGTCTCCTTAGGTGCATATGCGCCGTTCTGGGTCGTAGTAGCGCTCATCTGACTGCTGTCTGACTACACGCACGGTACTCGTAGGATATCGCCACAAAAAATGGGAATAGTTCCTACGTATATGAATCGAGACACCGGCGTTCAAGTTCATCGGTTCTAAAAGCCAGCAACTCATTTCGATCATGTTTTTGAACTGGACCATTCCTGGAAATCTTCTAGTTACGGAGATATTGGAAGTCAAATTACACCCCAAAAAAAAGTCGCGTTCCAGTAATAATCTTTGCGTACGGTTACTTAGTTTGATGTAATGATGGATGTAAGTTGAGGTGTCGATAAGGTGTTACCGGAGGTGAGCGCGGCGCCCGCGACGCCGGCCGCCTGCGCGCCCAGGCTGTGTCCCACCAGGTGCGTGCTGTTCAGCTGCAGGCCTCTGCACACAAGACACAGTATTAGTGGCGGGTTATCACTAGTCGACACAAACCAAGCAATCACTCTGCGACCAACTTTGTTTTAAGTGAAGTTGTTGGACTCGAATAGGGTAAACGACAAGAAAAATCTAATTAGTCCGTCAGTTAAGACTCAAAACATATTTGACTCGTATTTTTTTCTTTTGTTACATAAATCAAAATTGATGAAGAAACGTTTTTAAAATTCTCAATACGTCACGCCTTGGTATAATTTTTAGTGCGTTCTGACGTCACGAGCCCCCACTCCCGAGTTTTGATGCGTTTTATCTTTGTCAATATTCATTGATTTACAAAAACAAATATACGTGTCCATTATTTTATTTATTTATTTAAACTTCATGTACAAGAGTGGTACATAGGCGGACTTAATGCCACAAGGCATTCTCTACCAGTCAACCTTTGGGTCAAATAAGACAGTATTGTGTGTGATAGAGTACAATAAAAATAATCCAATAATACTCACGGAATAATACTCTAACTGACGGACTAAATAGATTTGCAATATTTTGATATAATCGAGTTGACGTAGTCTAGTGTAGGTAGTGTGGTCTCACCTGGAGACGAGGTAGTCGATGAAGGCGGCAGCGTGGCGGCCGATGTACCAGGTGTTCTGCGCCGCCGTGAAGTACCAGGGGCCGGCCTCCAGGCGCCGCGCGTCCACCATGATCACGTTCGTGTCGCCGCGCTGCATGTACGCTACGAACACAACAGAGTCCACTCTCATTCCACTCACTAATATATGCAAATGAGCCAGATAAATCGGGTTTTTTTTAACGTCGCCCAAAACGGCCGCTTTCGGCCGTTCTTCCTAGAAGAAGTGGCGTAACAAACTGCCCAGCAAGCAGTCATAGTCCGGTGGTAACCTCACTGCGTGCACATCCAGGCGCGAAGGTGTCACACAACCAAATTCCAGACTCCGTTAAAGAGACTGGATTTATCCATTAAGCCGGGTATCCAAAATGAGGGTCCTGGATATTCATCAGTCGGGCTTGCATTTATAGCTGGTGGTTAGCACTACGTCAACACAGGGCTACGCCCGTAAAGTGGTGGCCGTGAGAATGGTCCGTGGATACCGCACGATCGCCCGCGAGGCGGCGGGCCTGCTTGCCGGATTGCCGCCATGGGATCTGGAGGCGATAGTCCTCGCGCGCCTACACGAATGGCGCGCGGAGGCACTACGCCGGGGGGAAACTCCGCTGCCGCGGCAAATCGCCGTTCAGCGGACAGACCTCCGGCGCGATCTCATGGCGACATGGAGAGAGCGACTGTCGCAACCCCGTGCAGGGCACGCCACGATAGTGGCGGTAAGTCCCCTCTTTGAGGAGTGGCTTGAGAGGCGCCACGGCGCCCTCACCTTCCGCCTGACGCAGGTCCTCACCGGACACGGATGTTTCGGGAGGTACCTGCACCGAATCGGGCGGGAGGAAACGCCCGGGTGTTTCCACTGTGAGGATCGACCGGAGGACACGGTGGAGCACACGGTGGAAGTCTGCCCTGCGTGGGCGGAGCACCGCCGTGTCCTCGTAGCGGCGATCGGCGGCGGCGACCTCTCGCGTCCGGCCCTGGTTCAATCCATGGTCCGGAGCGAGACGGAATGGGAAGCCGTCACCTCCTTCTGCGAAGCAGTCATGCTGGCGAAGGAGGTGGCGGAACAAGAGAGGGAGAGAGCCTCTCTTCCCGGCCGCCGCGGGAGACGCACCGGGCGTCGGGGGCCACGTGGTGGCTACCGGCCACCGTAGATGCGGGCCTGTGGACGGTTAGCTATGGGCTAGCTAGCCGTCCGTCCGTCTAGTGACGACAGGCCGTGTCGACGGCGCGTTCGTGTTCCACGCGCGCCTCAAAGAGATGTCAGCAGAAGAGAGGGGCCCGCAAGGGCCGAAGCCTGCCGGGGTTGCGGGACTGTTCGAAAGAGATACCGCGGCCCCGGAACGTAAAGGGCGAGGAAGGAACATGGATGGGTTTTAGTCAGTACGAGTCTGACACTCCCTCCCGCTCCATCCAGAGTGGGAGAAGTCATTTGATGATTTCCCATCCTAAAAAAAAAAAAAAAAAAAAAGGGCTACGCCCGTGTATGACCGCGTCTATCTCAGCAGTGCTAACGTCTGCAGATTGACCGGTACTTGCTGCCTTCTCGATCATTCTAGTAAACTGTTCCCTATTGCGTAGTTGTCTTGTAGCTGGACAGATGTGACACGTACCTTCTCGCAGCATGATGCCGGAGCCGTCGTCGGGTTGCTCCATGAAGGCGTGGAAGTAGACGACGGTGGGCGCGCTCAGGTCCATGTTGGACGCGAACAGGCGCTCGTCGTCGTTCAGAGCCAGCTCCTGGTACACCGTGGGGTTGTGTCTGCAACGTGACGAGTGAGGTTCCTATCAGTCTCGACCCTAATGTATGGCACTCATACTGATACTGTTAGCAGGCGTCATCCCACCGCTGACCATAGGCATTTCCCCGTGACTTACAGTTTTTTCGATCCAGGCTAATGAAGCCAAAAAGTTCTCATCGTCCATTCCGGCTTTTTTTTGTTCCGCAGTTCCAGACCATCTAGTTACTGAGATATTGGAAGTTAAAGTTCCAACTTTTTGCTTAAGTTTTAATAAATCCACTGTACTATTCAATGCATCCAATCAGCTCATTGTTTTTTTGTTCCCTGAAATCATTATTACGAAGAGTTACTTAGTTGATGTACGGAATACCTGGTTGACATCTTCGTGAAGGGTTCCTTAGTATCATCATCTGCCTGCCTTTTCCCAAATATGTTGGGGTCAGCTTCCAGTCTAACCGGATGCAGCTGAATACCAATATTTTACATGGAGCGACTGCCTATCTGACCTCCACAACCCAGTTAATACTGGATAATACGATACCACTTGGTAATACTGGTTGTCAGACTTTTTGGGCCACTGACTACCTGTAACGACTGTCAAAGATCTACAAATGACAGCCGGGACCAACAGCTTAACGTGCTTTCCGAGGCACGGTTCGTTAATAGTATAATATACTGATATCCAGCAGCACTCGTTCAGACTATAAGCCGACCTCAAGGAAGTAGTGAGTTACCTGGTGAAGAGTTGGAAGCCGACGTCGCTGGCTTCCTTCACGTAGGGGCACTTGGACTTGTCCACCGGCGCCACCTGCAGCAGCGCATTCTCGTACTGCACCCCGGGCGGGCCTGCGGGGGGGAGCAGAGGGAAGGGGGTCATCTCAGTAGATACCAGTGGCGAAGCGCGAGACAAATATTTCATTTTGGCGTGCGGTTTTTTATGTATAAACTTTAAAGTATTTGCTTCTTGCTGTTTGAATGGTATCTGGCGGGTCTAAAATGGAAGTATTAGCAGAATCATAAAGGAATAAATTAAAATTAAAAAAAATGGACATATATTCACAACCGTAAAGTCCATTTTAAGAATTTTAAATTTTTAACGTGATTCAAATTATGTTGCTGGTCCCTCTAAGCCATCCATATTCTCGAACTACCTACTAACTCCCCTCACGACATTTTCCTCATTTCTCCGCATCACATCATACCACGAGCACGACAACCGATTACCACAGAACTCTTTAGTCACCGGCGCCACTTTCAGACTTCCTCTTTATATTTTGCCCTAATTTCGTACATTTTTTATTTTCTCTTTGGCACGTTGTCCTGCACGCGCACTAGGAATTACAAACATCTAAACTCACAGACAGCCAGACCCGCAACAACAAGTCGACGAAACCTAAGAAGTCCGTTTTGACAGCTGTCAAATCTATAGTAAATTGACACCGCTATCGGAAATTGAACTTTATTAATATTACGCTAACAAATGTCTGAACGGGCCTTTTATTTTTTGAATCCTTTAGTAGGACATACAATTTTTGTTTTCCGTGTTTGTGAACATGGATGTATGTAAGAATGTTACTCTTTAACCCAAAAACTGCTGTACGGATTTGGCACACAGATAGTTTATAACCTGGGTTAACACATAGGATACTTTTTATCCCGATAGTTCTCGTGGGACAATAGGCGTGTCGACTGTATTAAAAAAATAGCAAATCTATTTAGTCCGTCAGTATTTTTTGTTTTTTTTTTTAAATCAATGAATACTGACGAAAAATAAAACGCAACAAAATTCGGGACTCGTGACGTCACAACTCACTAAAAATTATACCACGGCGTGACGTATTGAGAATTTTAAAAGCGTTAACAAAAGAAAAAATACGGGCTTACGTGTACACCGCACACTAATACAGCCAGTAATAGTCTCCATTCACACTACTCGCTTACTACATAATATCAGTACAAATCATTCAAAGACAGCACAGTGACACTTGTAATGGAAAAACAACTTTAAGTCACGGCGTTAAAATTCGAAATCTCATTGCACTTGTAATGCCAAAACGTCTCGGGTGACACTTGGAGTAGAAAATGATTTGTTAAGGTTCATAATGTATAGAATCCTAAAAGGTCTTGGGTATCATAATACGTTTGATGTTGATGAGAAAACCGCGAGATGTTATAGAAACGTGCGGTGAGCGCTCGCAACAACTCGGAAAGCGTGAGAACCTTAGGTTGCGTGCTCACTGGAGATGTGTAGCGATCTTACCATGCACCACGAGGTCGGGGCTAGGCAGATACAACGGAGCATCACCTGTTACGATACATACATACTCCTGTCGGCTCGTCCACTTCATACATCTGCTCATACACAAATAATAGGGGAGACGACAATAAAAATAGTCCGTCAGTTAGATTAACAACAAATGTTTGACCCGTAATTTGTCTTTTGTTACTTAAACCAAAATTGACGAAGATACGACGCTTTTAAAATTCTCAATACGTCAAAGTCAAAGTCAAAGTAATTTATTTGTTAAACATAGGTAATATGGTACACAAAAAAAACGTGTTGTATCACTATGTTTTGCCTTGCAAGGCGTACAAATTAGGCGTAAAACTACAAGCTAAATAAGTATATTTCAAACAAGTAAAGTCATAATTAAGATAGAATAAAAAGTGGATCGAACATTTTTATTTTATGCTTCTATCATCTAAAAACTCATTGATCGAATAGTAAGCCTTTTCAATTAGGAATTTCTTAAGGTGTGATTTGAAATGGTTTATGTTGGTCATGCTTTTTAAAGTTTTTGGTAATTTATTATAAATCTTTGGACCCATGCCTAGACAGCTTTGGTACGTCTTGGTATAATTTTTAGTGCATTCTGACGTCACGAGCCCCCCTACCGAGTTTTGATGCACTTTATCTTGGTCAATATTCTTTGCTTTCCAAATCAAAAAATACGTGTATACATTTTGCATGCCTTACGGTAGAATCACTTGAAACATGTAATTTTTTTTAACACCATTGTAACAGTGTTTTCTGCAAAATAAATGATTTGATTTGATTTGACGTGTCCATTATTTTCCAATACTTTTACTGACGGACTGAATAGATTTGCAATTTTTTGATACTGTCGTCATGGCTATTAAATTAATAACGAACGCTAGCGACATCTATGATGCTATTGACAAACTAAAACCCAGCAGCGCTATCTGTAATGTATTGTCATGTATTGTCGGCGCTACCATGTATATGTAGAACAACCCGACTACGACCGCCCACCACCCTTACGACTTGTTCCTCATTCGCCTGCGTATAACCAATCTGTCTGTCTTTAGTTTCTTCAATAAAACGTCCAATTTCATGATCGTAGTTTATTTTTACACATGTTCAATAACTGGTTTAGTGTCGTCGTCTTTACGAACAAAAACGGTCACAGCGATCGTCTTCTACTAAGATGGCGGATAGCACAGAACATAATATTATTTCTCGTAACAAACTAGCGCCGTCTCGCGGCGCCTAGCTAAAATTACAGGCGACATGTCCGTCCTCGTGATCGCAGCCTTACACGGCAATGTTAGAATATGTCGGATGGTTCGTAATGTTACATCACAAACACTCTCGCGGTATGTCGCACGATTACAGACCCATTGACAAGTCGACATAACAACCAAAACTTAATACTCACTAATAATTGTGATAGTTTGTGAGGAGCTCGTAGCTAATAATAACAGCCGCTCGGGCCGTGCTTGCCTAGGTTGGTCTGTGGATGGGTGACCACCCTGTCATACCGAGTTTCCTCCGTGCCTCGGAAAGCACGTTTAGCTTTTGGTCTCGGCTGTCATTTGTCAATCTTTGACAGTCGTGACAGGTAGTCAGTGTCCCAAAAAGTCTAACAACCATTGTTACCATGTGATATCGTATTACCCAGTATAAACTGGTTTGTGGAGGTCAGATAGGCAGTCGCTCCATGTACAATACTGGTATTCAGCTGCATCCGGTGAGACTGGAAGCCGACCCCAACATAGTTGGTAAAAGGCCGGCAGATGATGACGATTGAGTTTGTGACGCCTGCGTAGATACCTAACGTGTTAAGGGTAGCCAGCGTACGTCACATCTTCATACATAACAACAGTACTGTAAGAAATACCGCGGCCCCGGAACGTAAAGGGCGAGGAAGGAACATGGATGGTTTTTAGTCAGTAAAAGTCTGACACTCCCTCCCGCTCCGCCCAGAGTGGGACGGGTCATTTGATGATTTCCCGTCCGAAAAAAAAAGGACTGTAATCTCCAAGCGATCAGAGTGAAGTGTACCTAGAAATACATCCACATTCCGCCAGTTGCTTAAACTGCGTATCGAAGTCAGGCCCTCACGCTCGGCAGTCTCACTAGCGGGCACTAGACCGAGGCAGGGCACTCGTAATGCGGTATATCGCCCGTCTAGGCGGCGGCGGCGGCGGGGGCCAGTTTTCCACGTTTCCTAACAGCTAGTCAGGGCGCTTAGCTTGTTGCATAACTTTACATATTCGAGGTGAAAGCGATTTTCTTATCCCTTATTAGACGGTGCGTTACTAAGTTGGCTCCGTTGTAAACTTCCCGGAGTGCCTATTGACCTTGTTTCGTTCTGTCTCCTGCTGATATGGAAGTTTTCCTACTCCTCTGCTATACTTTTCTGATCAATTTCGTTGCGGTATCCAAGGACTTTTTCGAGCTAATTTGTCTTGTGAACCGTGATTTTTCTCGCCCCAAAAAAAAGACGTATCCCCAAAATAATTTTTGCGCAGTTTCATGAAGGGTCCTTAACACTGTTGAGGAACATTAGTACAAGTGTGTCAGTCTGTCAGTGCCCACTGGCCGCCGACGTAACGTATCAGGTATCCGATACGGATCTAGGATTATGGCTAATACAATTTTAAGTAATCGGCCTAATCGAGCGTGGCTACTTCCGGTCCACCGAAGATGTATATTTCCCTCGTGAGCACAACTCACATAGCAAAAAGAATGTGTTTGTTGAAGCTGTAAGAGAACCGCTCGGGTAACTTCGCGAATGGACAATACGTTCTATTCAATTTCCGTCTTTGATGTTCGAAAGCCTCATCAGTTGGTTCGACTTTGAATTTCTTCTTCTATTCTCCTCTGTCAACTGTCACGCTATCATGTACTACTTTCTCTTTCATATCATTCCTCAAACAATCCATCCATCGTTTCTTTAGTCTTCCTCTCCCTCTCCATCCATCAACATTTATATTCATTACTCTTTCTTCCTTCTTTCTATTTCGTTCTTTTCATTACTTTTCTCGTGGCTAAATAATAACAGCCGCTCGGAGCGATCTTTAGGTTAAGCCGTGCTTTCCTAGGTTGGTCTGGCCTTGTGCCTCGGAAAGCACGTTAAGCTGTTGGTCCCGGCTGTCATTTGTAGATCTTTGACAGTCGTTACAGGTAGTCAGTGGCCCAAACAGTCTGACAACCAGTCTTTACCAAGTGATATCGTCTAACCCAGTACTAACTGGGTTGTGGAGGTCAGATAGGTAGTCGCTCCATGTAAAATACTGGTATTCAGCTGCATCCGGTTAGAGTGGAAGCTGACCCCAACATAGTTGGGAGAAGGCTACGCAGGTGATGATGATGACTCTTTTAGTTACATGCAATTCCATCCTCAGCACATGCTTATACAAATAAATAAATATCGCTGGACAATAACACACAGCGCCATCTAGTGCCACACTTAGCAAGGCTTGTGTCGTGGACACCAGATAGTTATATTACTACAGATATACCTTTTTTGTTTGTAAATACAAACTTAATATACATATAAACATCCATGACTCAGAAACAAATGTCCATGCTCATCACACAAACATTTGCCCCTACCGGAATTCGAACCCAGGACCTTAAGAACGTAAGGCAGTCTCACTACCAATACGCCATTCGGGTCGTCAAACACAGTCGGAGTCAGGACAATGATATGCTCCTCGCTCCAGTGTTGTTGTGTTCGGCGCAGCATGACTTATCCTTCTGAAATGCTTGTCTTTCGGTCGTCGTCTAAGTATCCACCCCCTGGATGCCTAGCCACACGGCAGCATACCCTCGAGACGCTCTGCAGTAGGTAGTACTTGCGACAGCGTCTCAATGTAGCGTGACAACGAGATCGGCATGTATCAACATCATTACTTCATTACTAGCAATTAGCGCGGAACACGAAATACTTGTTTGTACTAAATACTTGATCTGTTGCATACTGCACATGTGAGTGCACGGCCGTGGTAACTGTTACATAGTTAATTGATAATGTTCGCTATGCAATGGAGGACTCAGTGGAGCGCGGGTAACGCAATTGTTACTATCAATCTATCAGGCCCGCAGGCGCCTAACAAGCCGATTCTGGATCGGTTTTGCCGTCATGGGTGTCATTTTCGTGGTTATCGAAGTCGCTGATCTTGAAAATGAGATTTGAAAATTTAATGAAAATTGTACCATCTTCAACTGAAGAAAATTCACGTGTTTTGTCATGGTTGTCATTTTCGTGGTTTTCGGGGTCATTGATAACGAAAATATGGTCAAAATAAAAAATAAAATCTTTACTTTTTATCATCGGCTTCTTCGAGCACAGTTTTGACCCTTCGCCACTGCAAGCTATCAATATTGGCGTCACTTGTAGAGCAGTCTAGTCACGAATGTGGTGATGTGCGCTGCAGTCAGTCGGGTGTTGACTGCGAAGTCCAGGCTTCGATTCCGAGACGTGGCTAGAGAGGCGCCTCCACTTCATCGAAATAGTCTGTCCACTTTTATATTTGAATTTGTTTTTAGATTTTTAGGGTTCCGTATCCGAACAGTAACAAACGGGACCCTATTACTCCACGGTCCGGAACCCTTCGTGCGCGAGTGTGACTCACACCTGGCCGGTTTTTTTTCTCATGAATCTGATGTGAGTTTCTTTGGGAAAGTTGTAATATACCGAGCAGACTTATCTCCTTAAAGGATGATGCAGGTGAATAGATCGGCTTCCCCTATATCTCACACACAATCAGCCGGTACAACAATCTGCAGCAACACATATCAACATGTGTTCATGCAGGTATCGAACCCGCTACAAGTGCGGAGTCCCTGCATAGCGCTGCAGCGATCCGCTCAGTTACTGCGACAACAGCGCCCGCTGCTGTCTAAGTATGTTAAGGGTAAGTTTTCTACTAAAACGATATATGCTAAATCGAAATGTTTTTGAAATGGTAGTTTTAAGATGCGTATTTGTCACATGGAGGGATGCCTATCTGACGTCCACAACCCAATTAGTACTGGGTAAAACGATACCACTGGTTGTCAGACTTTGTAAGCCACTGACTACCTGTAACAACTGTCAAAGATCTACAAATGACAGCCGGGACCAACAGCTTAACGTGCTTTCCGAGGCACGGAGGGAACTCGGTATGTAATGGCTTTTCACCCATCCACAGACCAACCTAGGCAAGCACGGCTTTACCTAAAGATCGACCCGAGTGGCTGTTATTATTTAGCCACTTGCTCCTGGAGGAGAAGGGCATCGTCTAGGAACTAAAAAGCTGTACTCACGAATTATGGAGAGGAAGCAAGCCAGCGGCACCATAGTCTGCATCGTGACACTTGGAACACTGAACTTAACTCTAAACGAAACTGTCTTAATACTATGAATTAATTTGGTAGTACATTAAATGATACAGTTGAACTAAGTGAGTGCAAATATATGTATAGTGGGATAGTTCGGATCGCACTCTGCGCGGCGGCTAGTGAGCGCGGTCCTCCGCGGCGGCGCATAGAGGGGGCTCCAACCACGGTTGAATAACGTGCGTCGCAACCATTTATACAGGGTGTAAACAACCTCATCACGAAGCCGTCAACTAAGCATTCTGTACATCATACTAAGTAACTTTATGCAAAATACTTTCCTGGAAAATAACTTTTATTTTTTGGGTGAAAAATCATGTTTTGTGTTAGAACTCACTGTAACGCATGCCGATGGATGGATTGAGTAGTACGGGGCTCGTGGAGGTGTTTACAGTAAACATCTTACCATAAAAACTTGTATTTAAAGAAAACTTGTCAAAAAGTTGTAACTTTGACCCCAAACATCTCCGTAACTAGAAGGTTCCCAGGTGTGGTGTCGAACAAAAAAATGATCACAATGACGGGGAGAACAAGTGCCTTTCGGCTACGTTAAGAGGTTTTTTTACACCTTTTACAAGGTGTAGGTACCTACCGAGCATTCTGTACATCAAAGTTTGTTTTTTTTTCGGATGGGAAGTCATCAAATGACCCTTTCCACTCTGGGCAGAGCGGGAGGGAGTGTCAGACTTTTACTGACTATAAAAATGTTCCTTCCTCGCTCTTCGCCCTTTATGTTCCGGGGCCACGGTATTTCTTTCAAACAGTCCCGCAGCCTCGGCAGGTATCGGCTCTTGCGAACCCCTTACTTTTGCTGACAAGTTTGGAAACCTCTGCCGTACCTTCATCAAACTAAGTAATTCTAGGCTAAAATTAATAGGAAAAGACTTTTAGTGTGAAAAATTGATGTGTACGTTAGTGCTCAATGGCCCCCAACTCAGGAATATAATAGAATAGTGTGATGTAGTAGATAAGTATATTATATTCTACCTCTGTGAGTACACTATAAAACCTATTTACACACCAAATGTAATCAGTATTTACTCAGCATCCGAGATGTTTCATTCTCCTTAGTCCCGTCCTTATAATAGAATAGAATTTTATTTTGCAAATGGGTAATACCTACCTAATAGTTGTTAAGATAACATTAAGCTCAGCCACATTGGCGATGTGTGCCAAACACCCAAATCCGTTTAGATGTCGTGTTTGAGATAACGTGGCAGAGTCAACTCTACTGAAATATCCATATTTCTTCATTTTTTAGGGTTCCGTAGCCAATTGGCAAAAAACGGAACCCTTATAGTTTCGCCATGTCTGTCTGTCTGTCTGTCCGCGGATAATCTCAGTGACCGTTAGCACCAGAAAGCTGAAATTTGGTACCAATATGTATATCAATCATGCCGACAAAGTGCAAAAATAAAAATTTAAAAAAACATTTTTATTAGGGTACCTCCCCCAGACGTAAAGTGGGGAGCGATTTTTTTTTTAATTTTGACCCTGACGTGTGATATATTGTTGGATAGGTATTTAAAAATGAATAGGGGTTTTCTAAAATCATTTTTTGATAATATTAATATTTTAGGAAATAATCGCTCCGAAAGTCAAAAACAATGTGTCCCCCCCCCTCTAACTTTTGAACCATAAGTTTAAAAAATATGAAAAAAATCACAGAAGTAGACCTTTATATGAACTTTCTAGGAAAATTATTTTCAACTTGATGAGTTGAATAGTTTTTGAGTTATATAGCACTTTTTCAAAAAAACGCAAATGATAACTTTGTTTTTCATACAAATACTATGAAAAACAAAGTTATTTTTGCTGACGAAAAATGTTGGTATTTTTAATGGTCTGGGAAGCTACGGAACCCTACAGTGAGCGTGGCCCGACACGCTCTTGGCCGGTTTTTTTTTTAAATGCCGTGCCCTAGCCGTTTCTCCTGTTTCGTGGATGCGTTTACAAACATTTGAACTTACAAACAGCCAGACCCCGATCAACTACTGGTAGGCATACAAATATTAGTGCCGTGCGGGGATCGAACTCGCGACATGCAGCTCAGCAGGCAATCTCTCAGTCACTGCGCCAACCGTGCTATTGTAGTGTAGTATGTAGATCGTACCGGCCAGGTTTCACCAGCTGCGTTTGACGCTCAGGTTCCACCGAGTGAAAAAATCCTTACGAGCTTGTTTGATGTCCCTGAATAAAGTGCTGTATTAGTATCGCCGTTAAGGTGAAAGCGTCAGGGTTGCCCGCAAAATTCAATTTTTTTTTACGCTCACAAAAATCTAGGAACGACTTTGACCATGAAAAAGCAGTTCCTCGACCTTTATGAACTTGGAGGGTTGTATTGACAATTTTGTTGATTATAATTCTGTAACTACACACGTCTTACAGTCGCGAACAATATTTTAATCAACATACAACCCAGCACTTGCCTGAAAGTTGCAAAAAACGTAAGAAAAATAGATTTTAGTGGGCTACCCTGGAGCATCAGCCTTAAGTAAAACGCCCGCACATCTTCGACCGCGAGCCACGACGAAACTGACCCTAAGTCGAGTGTTATACAGGTCAGTGTCAGTGTCAGGTGTCCATCCAGGACATGCCGAGTTACCTTCGTGCCTCGGAAACATTAAGCAGTTGGTCCCGGTTGTGATTGGTCTTAGGCTTGAAAGTGTGACAAGCAGTCTTAGCAAGCTGTATCGTAGTGCTGCGGTGGGCACATTATCTGATCGCTGTCCCACACGAGTCCCACGTGACCAGTGACTTGAAGTAGTTATTAGAAGTAGTCCTCGCCGGAAGGTGGCGCAAGCTCGGCGCCATACTTGGATAAGAATTTAATTAACGTTATGCGTTCAGCAGGTTCTAGCTAAGTGGGTGACTGCCTGCCTGCTTAGGTAGTGTATACTGCATCCTGTCACGCCACTTTCCTTTACTCATTTATTAATTTTCCATATCTACATACTCGTATACAAATTATTCCGTGCGTTAAAGCGTTTCTGCCATACCTATTTTTGGAATCAAATAAAACAGCTCACAACTTAGGACCCGTTAATGTTAATATTTATCCGTGGTCATGGTGCTAGGCAACTGGGCCTATCCCAGCTGTAAACGTCCCTTTGTGCCTATTGGCCTTGTTTCGTTCTGTCTCCTGCTGATATGGAGGGAAGTGGAAATTACGGTTTTTACCTACTCCTCCGCTTTCTACTTAAGGCGACTACACGAGCTAAACGCGAGTTTTATAATTACTAAAAGTATATGATTCACTGCTATAAACAAGACCAGAAAAATATATGATATTCTTCAGGATATATGCTAGCATGATACTGTTTTGAAAACATAATTAGTGATTAAACGAACTCAGTGAAGTTCTATCATAATTATATTTCGTACTTCGTCTTTCGATTAGTAACCTGAAAGAGAATTAATTAGCATATACATTGTAGTTACGCCTACGTGACACCACTCTTTTACACTATATTGAGAGTATTTTTTTTTTTTTTCTTTTCTTTTTGTGGGTATACTGTTTTCCTGTCGCCTGCGCTCGGCCGGTCGCGTCATTAGTTTAGAGCCAGAGCCCTTATTTCCTGAACCTACGCTAAGGGCCGGGCGGGTGGGGGTTACTAATCTCAGACGAAGTACTCATATAATTATGATAGAACTTCACTGAGTTCGTTTAATCACTAATTATATTTCGTACTTCGTCTTTCGATTAGTAACCTGAAAGAGAATTAATTAGCATATACATTGTAGTTACGCCTACGTGACACCACTCTTACACTATATTGAGAGTATTTTTTTTTTTTTTTTTTCTTCTTTTCTTTTTGTGGGTATACTGTTTTCCTGTCGCCTGCGCTCGGCCGGTCGCGTCATTAGTTTAGAGCCAGAGCCCTTATTTCCTGAACCTACGCTAAGGGCCGGGCGGGTGGGGGTTACTAATCTCAGACGAAGTACTCATATAATTATGATAGAACTTCACTGAGTTCGTTTAATCACTAATTATATTTCGTACTTCGTCTTTCGATTAGTAACCTGAAAGAGAATTAATTAGCATATACATTGTAGTTACGCCTACGTGACACCACTCTTACACTATATTGAGAGTATTTTTTTTTTTTTTTTTTTCTTTTCTTTTTGTGGGTATACTGTTTTCCTGTCGCCTGCGCTCGGCCGGTCGCGTCATTAGTTTAGAGCCAGAGCCCTTATTTCCTGAACCTACGCTAAGGGCCGGGCGGGTGGGGGTTACTAATCTCAGACGAAGTACTCATATAATTATGATAGAACTTCACTGAGTTCGTTTAATCACTAATTATATTTCGTACTTCGTCTTTCGATTAGTAACCTGAAAGAGAATTAATTAGCATATACATTGTAGACTTTGAGAGTTTGTAGGTTTAGGAAATTATAATGTAAACTTGAATATTAACAAAAAATATATTGTCTCTCCAAGTAGACAATGGAGAGCACTACTCGTACAAATCAAATAAATGGCTAAAACATTTAGTTTTGGTAATGGTGTATATACGCCATTACCTACAAACTTATACAATTTTCTTAAAAATAATCATATTATTTTCAACATCCATCAATCATAGGTACATGAAGAAGTTACGTACAAGACTTAACATTGATTGTAACTTTTTACATAATCATTTAGGGAAATCTTAGCATAATTAGCACTTAAGTTTAGCCTGGATTATTAATCGCAGCAGCTAGCGTGGCTTCGTCCGAGATTTGAACAGTTCTGTTATAGAATTTTGCAATTGTGTTGGAATTAGAAGGTTTTCCGTATTTGGTCGATGTTGACTCCGTGCGAGAGCTCGTGACGTTGCCGCGTGTCGCGTGCTGTGCGCACAGAACAACGACACATCAATCCCGCTGTCTTGCAGCGTGCACTTTATCCAGCGGCTTAAAGTTTGGGACGTGACTGCCTTATATGGCTGTCTATTACTTACAAACAACGTATCGCTTTTTCGTACAGATTCTATCAATGTAGCATGTTGTTAATGCCTGAGCAAGGCACACCTGAGGTTTTTCATACAAAAAAAGGTATTTTGTAATAAGGTTTGACATGAAAAACTTCACATGTTAAAAAAAAAACATGTGATGTTTTTATAAAATCAGGGATCTTGATCATGATTTTATTCGGAAGAGTGTTAATGTTTACAATCAGTATTACCAAGTGGTATCGTATTACCCAATACCGGTATTTAACTGCATCTGGTTAGACTGGGAGCCGACCCCAACGTAGTTGGGAATGTAAAATGTATAGAACCTACCTATTATAAAAAGTAAGTTCTACACTCCGACAAAATAAGGCTAGGCAGATGATGAAGATGTTAATGTTTACCATTTGAATTTTAGACAAAGTTTGAACGCTGTGTGCCGTGATCAGAACGAGTAACGTGGCACATTTTTGGAAAGGAGTTCCAAAGATAATCATTCATTAGAGTACAGTACTGTCGGGGTCTCATACGAACAAGCGTCGAAAGAATCGTTGAATGTTTGAGTTCTTGACAATTTTAGGTTCTAAAATAAGAGCAAGCGCTGCTCTGCAGCTGAAAAGAAACCCATACTGACTGCCACTGTTAAGCATTTGTGTTAGCGAAGGCCAACAGAGCTTGAATACATATCGGTGTTATTTTTCTTACAAAAGTTGTACCATTTTTTAATGTAGACGCTATATTGTTTAAATGAGTTTTGTGATAAAGAGGCTATCATTACGTCTACGGATGCTTCGGGCACTGCTCGGCGCAGTAGCGCTGTCCGGATAATATTGCGGCAGCTAGGGTCAGGATGGAGTGGATGCTCTGATTGCTGGAGTGGAAAATAATAGATCGGTCAGCTGGTTCGAATGTTATCATGTCTGATACAATAAGTTTTTGGAAAATTGGGTACCAGGGCTGAGTGGCCCATAATGGGCCAATCACAATGCCAGTTGCTCTATCCGATATCTGATTTTTCGCAGAGTTTTGAGTACTATGGCGGATGTTGGGAATGCGTAAAAATAAATAGTTGATCAACTAATCGTTTATGCGTCAATCGCATATGCATTTGGACCATGAAACAAACTCATCGCGTTTATTGTTAATTCTACTTAAAAATAAATCGATCACTGGGGCACCAATTTGACTAGTTATTTTATTAGAGGCGGAATCGGAGAGCTTCGATTCTATGTCGGGATGACATTTTCGAGATTCAGCATCAGCAATTACATTTTCTTTTGACTTAATGTATGAGGAATACACGAATATTCTTTCCGATTAGCACTATTGCCATACCTTTTTGGCGACATGTGATAAGTGTGGAAACTGAATCTCACCCATCCTGTTAACGTAAGAAACGGCAGTGCAGTTATAGAGACGTAATAACATTTGGCAATTATCTAGCTCTTTTGTAAAAAAATTATGGCAAAGTGAGCCGCAAGCAGTTCAAGCTGGTTTATGTGAAGCATGCGCTCGCCTACGGACCAGGGCCCACTCGCGGTTTCCGAGCCGCGGCGCACCTCCACCCCCGTAGTTGAGGCGTCAGAAAATATTTCTACAGCTTATACATAATCCATAATCCTATGGATAGGGTTTTTGATGGCATGAAGCCACCATTGAAAATCATTATATAAGCTAGGTGGAAAAATCATGAATTGTCGAAATCGTTATCGTGTGTAAGGTGCAGGTATTTAATAAATCTTTCAAATTTTTGGTGTTTAACAGGCCATTCGACAGCAGGGCAAGCAGAAATTAATAATCCTATCAATTGAGCAAATTTCCTAATTTTGCAGCGTGATTTTTTGGAAAAACAACTTGATCTCTTTTGGTTGGCAAGCGTTTCAATAGCGTTTCAATAGTCTTGCTGTTGATAATAAATCGCAAATATGTACAAGAAGTAGAGGGAGCGAAATTGTTATTTTCAGAATGTAATAAAACCCAATGCTCTGAGTAGTTTCAGTGTAGTATTTACATTGTCTAATCATTCCTCATACGAACGTCCAATTAATAAAATGTCATCTAAGAATATTGTTTGATATCCGGCTGATCTTAACAGTTTGACAACCGGTTTCATTAGCTTAGTAAGAACATTCGGCGATGTGTTTAGGCTGAATGGAAGGATATAAAATTGATATAATTTTATATTACAGGTAATTCTTAGGTATATCTTTTAGATTTTTCATTAACATTGACTAAGAGATACGCGTCTTTTAAGTCAATAGTAGCTAAATAACAATCTTTAGATATAAGTTTAACAACCGTTCGTAAATCCTCTAACTTAAAATGATTAGTAGGAATGAATTTATTTAACTTTTTTTAAGTTTAAAATAAAGCGCCTTTTCCCGTTGGTTTTGGGCCTTAAAACCACTGGGTATATGAATTGTCGGATGTCGGGTGTGCACTCCAATATTGCTCCAATTTGGAGGTTAGTCAAAGATTCATTGAAGTGCGCATTTTCAACTATTGTTGTATCGAGGAGGGCAAGATATCTTGCACCACTTGTTGTGAAAATGACAATTTATAGCCAACGATCCATTCAGGAATTAACGACTCTGTGGTAACTAAAGATCACTGGTGACGGAATAGAGACAGCTGGCCGGCGTAAGTTACTAGGTCTATCGACGGAGGGTCGACCGCAGCGCGGCGACGACCGTCTCGATGAGGGCGTGTGCTGAGTGCGCGGGTAGATAGGTAGGGCAGGCGGCGGGCCCGGCTGCCCGCGTGCCTGACCTGACCTGAACTTTGAAATTGTGTAGCAGAAGACGGCCAGTGTCCATCAGGTTTTTTAGGAGATCTTGATTGATTTTAGCAGATGAAAGTTCATCAATAACCGCTGTCGGAGTTCAAAGCTCGGGAAGTGCAGCTTTTATTTCTGCGTTGTCTAGGCCCTCCGGCAAGTCCTCCGTTGAGGGGACACTTCAGTTATCTCCGTCTGAGAAGACTTCGATAGGTATGCTTAGGTTATTTGAGGGTATCAAAAAACCATTTAATACGGGTAGTACGATTAGTATGACATAATTCCCATAGAATTACGCGCAAACCAATCTTATGTACTTTTTGAATCGGTAAGATATATCTCCCACAGAGATATACGCAAACGATTTTAGTGTGTGATAGTGAGACAGTCCCACAGACAGCTCGAATCACGTAATACCTAGTGTCTAGATTCAACAAGATATAACTCCCACAGAGTTACACGCAAGTGAATTTTTTAGACTAAGTAGGTACCCGGCATACATCCCGACATATTTAGAATTTGTCTAGATTCGACAAGATATAACTCCCACAGAGTTACACGCAAGTGAATTTTTTAGACTAAGTAGGTACCCGGCATACATCCCGACATATTTAGAATTTGTCTAGATTCAACAAGATATAACTCCCACAGAGATACACGCAAGTGAATTTTTTAGACTAAGTAGGTACCCGGCATACATTTCGACATAATTATTTAGAATTTGTCGAGATTCAACAAGATGTAACTCCCACAGAGTTACACGCAAGTGAATTTTTTAGACAAAGTAGGTACGTCCCGACATATTTAGAATTTGTATTTCACTTGATTTCACTTAATAATTAGATACACCTACCAGATAGGTCCTGACGAGAAGGCGATGATGAGGACGAGGAAGACTCGATAACGCGACGTCTCTTTTTACGAGATTCTTTGAGTTCGAACTCAAGCTTCTTTAGTTTTTAACCGACTTCCAAAAAGGAGGAGGTTCTCTATTCGACTGTATGTATTTTTTTTTTTTTTTTTTTATGTATGTTACCCGATTACTCGAAGACGCCTAAACCGATTTGAAAAATTCTTTTTTTGTTTGAAAGGGTATACTTCCAAGTTGGTCCCATAGTCGCCAAGTCGGGATCTGATGATGGAATCTTGGCGAAATCGAGGGAACTCTTCAAATTTTATAGGATAACGTACAGCAATTTTTATATTTTCTACAACAAGTGAAGCATTTGCGTTTGATAAGAACCATTCTACCATCAGATCTGATGATGAAGCCAAGAGTCACGGAACTCCATAATGAGACAATGTATCCTAGTCGTGTTTGGGCTTGTTGTAATTGTAACGGTATGCACTTTCCATGTGAACCACTAAAAAGTGAAAAATAAAAACTTTTTTGCAAAAAATAAAACCGACTTCAAAAAGAAAAAGTGAAAAATAACTTTAGCTTCTGAAGTCGGTGACAAAAAAATTAAATCAATCATACAAACGTCACCGACTTCAGAAGCTAAAGTTATTTTTCACTTTTTCTTTTTGAAGTCGGTTTTATTTTTTGCAAAAAAGTTTTTTCCTAAAGTATTCGTAGTTATCGTCGTTCACGAGCCTTCTTTTCGGCATTATTCACGAGGAAAACGTGTAAAGATTTTCGAAACTTATTCACTCACTGAATTTATTTAGACTAGTGTTGAGCGGCGAAACACTAAAAGACGAATGACGCGACCGGCCGAGCGCAGGCGACAGGAAAACAGTATACCCACAAAAAGAAAAGAAGAAAAAAAAAAAAAAAAAAATACTCTCAATATAGTGTAAGAGTGGTGTCACGTAGGCGTAACTACAATGTATATGCTAATTAATTCTCTTTCAGGTTACTAATCGAAAGACGAAGTACGAAATATAATTAGTGATTAAACGAACTCAGTGAAGTTCTATCATAATTATATGAGTACTTCGTCTGAGATTAGTAACCCCCACCCGCCCGGCCCTTAGCGTAGGTTCAGGAAATAAGGGCTCTGGCTCTAAACTAATGACGCGACCGGCCGAGCGCAGGCGACAGGAAAACAGTATACCCACAAAAAGAAAAGAAGAAAAAAAAAAAAAAAAAAATACTCTCAATATAGTGTAAGAGTGGTGTCACGTAGGCGTAACTACAATGTATATGCTAATTAATTCTCTTTCAGGTTACTAATCGAAAGACGAAGTACGAAATATAATTAGTGATTAAACGAACTCAGTGAAGTTCTATCATAATTATATGAGTACTTCGTCTGAGATTAGTAACCCCCACCCGCCCGGCCCACAGTGGATCGTCCCCATACAAGAGGGCGGACATAGAATTAAAAATTGAAAAAGTATTTAATTGAAAAAAATGAAATATACAGTTGCATTACTCTATTAAGGAACTACAAAAAATGTTACTACAATTTTTTTATTTGACCAGTACTTTATGAGCAATTCCATGAAAACTGTTATTTTTCTATGGAAATGGTCACAAAAATGTCTGTAGCTCACGATTCCCTCCTTGTTTCGATTTGCGGTTTTCGCTACTGTTATTTACCCATTTTATGCCACATTTTCTTCAAGGACACATGGTGCCCCCAGCGACCCCCTTCCGAGATATTTTGCTTTTAATAACTATACTTTTTATTGTATAACTGATGAAATGGAGGTACATTAAGTATATTCATTACTGAGAATAAGTCATCCCTAAGTAGTTCCTTAAATAACAGGTGCATTTGCGATTACTTTAATGACTTATGAACGCTTCTATTGCCATACAACAAAAGCGTTAATGAGTCCTTAAGTAAAGATTACCAGTACTTGCTAAATCTAATTAGATATTGTAATTACTATGTTAACAGCCCTTAATCTGTGCATTGTGATTGTCTAATGTCATCATTAGCTTATCAAATTCATTGCTAGTTGCCTACTTGCTGCCCTATATATTTGAGTGTGTTTAGCAAATGTAATTCAGTTGTAATTATAACTTCTACCAAGTGTTGTCATTATGGCTTTCCGTGGGTTTTCTACTTATCTAGATCTTTACGTTGCTCTTTGTAATCATAAAGATCTTCGTGATTATGACCATTTGTTTAACACATTGAAGTCAAATACTAACGTCCAGTTAAGTGAAAGTGATGTGACGGATCTCAAGAACTGGTGTCGACGATTTTGCTATAGGGTTTACACCAAATGGGTGCAATCAAGAAGGACAGTCGACAGGTTCATTAACAAGAACGAAGAGTGGTTAAATTCCGATATCGTTTGGCCAGATTGCTTTAAAGAAAACGTTGTTGACACTGAAGAAGCAAATGAAAATGAGGCAGAAGAGGTAGTCAGTCCATCAAAATCAGATGCATCAACTTCAACATATACATCTCCTCGCAAACGCTTTGAAGATTTATCAACTAGACAGAAAAGAAGACGTTTTAATGAAAATGTTGCTAGTTGCAGTCGTCCGGATGAGCTTTTGCATACTGTTGAAAGTATACTTAAGTCTGCCGGAAAAAATGATATGGCCAGAATAATGAAAAATTTGCTGGAAAATCCTGAACACGTCTCAACAGTTTTAAATGTCCTGGAAACTAAGCAGAATCCTTCGCTTCGTGAAGTTCCTACTCACAAAGCACTTGCTCTTTACGTTTACTTGCAGTTATCCAAGTGGCGTTACATCACACTTCGGGACTTTAGTTTAAAAGAAGGTCATGCGAAATACCCAAGCTACTACTTGTTAGTTAAAGAAAAGCTTAAATGCTACCCGGCAAAAGAAGACATAACTGTGACTGAAACTTCCGCAAAGATACGGATCCAAGCCCTCCTTGATCTCACAGTTAGGAGGCTGATCGATTCACTTGAATCAAATTTTGATGCTGGTGAACAACTTGTGCTTCACAGTAAATGGGGTTTTGATGGAGCTTCAAGTCAAAGCATTTACCATCAAACGACAACAACAAGTGAACAAGACTTATCCAGTGTATTTATGGCAAGTCTTGTACCGCTTAAGTTAGTGACTTCTAGTGGAAGTATAGTGTGGCAGAATGATCGGCCATCGTCAACCACATATTGTCGCCCGATTTCATTTACATTTATGAAAGAAACGGAAGCGAATGTTAAGGCTGAAATGGAAATATTTGAGACCGAGATTCGTGAACGGAACCCGACTGATTGCGGCAATGCTACTGTCACTCACAATCTATGGCTAACCATGATTGATGGTAAGATACATTCAATCATATCTGGTACATCGGCAGCAGTGTGTGATTTGTGCAAAGCTCGCCCAAGCGAAATGAATAACTTGGAAGAAGTGAGAGCTAAACCCGTGAATACAGATTTATACAAGCATGGATTTAGTTCATTGCATGCTTGGATTCGGTCTATGGAGTGTTTATTACACATTGCTTACAGAATGGACATAAAATCATGGCAAGCAAAAGGTGACGAAAATAAAAAAAAAGTTAAAGATAAGAAAGAAGCCATTCAAGAAGCTTTCCGAAGAAGTACAGGCTTACTTCTAGATGTTGTTAAGCAGGGTAGTGGCAATACAAACACTGGAAATGCTGCAAGAAGGTTTTTTGCAAACCCTGAAACGACTGCGGAAATTACTAAATTAGACGTTAATTTAATTAGAAGACTCGCCGTTATTTTGCAATGCATTTCCTCAGGCGAAAAAATTCAAGTCCAAAAATTCAAATCATATTGTGATGAAACAGCAAATTTATTCGTGGAATTATATCCATGGTATAACATGCCAGCAAGTTTACACAAATTGCTGATTCATGGATCACAGATAGTGGACCACTTATCAGTAGTGCCTATAGGTTTTTTGTCTGAAGAAGCATCTGAAGCAAGAAACAAGGATTTTCGTAAATTTAGAGAATGTCATACACGAAAGCATAGTAGCATCGCCACTAATGAAGACATTCTTCATAATCTGCTATTATCTTCCGATCCTCTTCTCACCAGCTTACGACCGAAGATGACAAATAAAGCCAAAAAGTCTTCATTTAGAGAACTAGACGATTTACTCATACGTGATCAGAGTGAATTGGAGTTCATTGACGTTTCAACTGATACACTTGCTGCATGTAGTGACGTTGAAGAAGATGATGACAATAATAATAATCATGATGTCGTTATTGATGAAGATGAAGAAAATATAGTTTAAGTCTTATAGTACCTAGTATTATTATTAACAAGCAGTTTCTTTGTTAATTTCTTGTTTTTGTGTATTTTTTTTTATGTTCTTTTTTTGTTTTGTGTTATGCCACCCATCAGCCAATAAATGTTTTTTTTTTCTTTCTTTTCTATTATTGTTAGTAACTACATGGTCGTGTTAATTAATTAATTTCCTATTATAATTTAGTTCTTAGTAGTTGTTTAAATTTTTAGTTTGTTTTAGGGTACATAGTTGTTTTATTTTTAAATTATTTTTACAGTGTTATATTATATAAATAAAAATATATTTATACTACATATTTTCTTATTGATCATAAAGCTCTATTTCTTTTAAACTAAATATATTTCATAGCATTTAATCTTTTCTATGTGTTATTGTAAATGCGACTCAGTCATTACTAAGCTAATGATGACATTAGACAATCACAGTGCAGAGATTAAGGGCTGTTAACATAGTAATTACAATAACTAATTAGATTAAGCAAGTACTGGTAATCTTTACTTAAGGACTCATTAACGCTTTTGTTGTATGGCAACAGAAGCGTTCATAAGTCATTAAAGTAATCGCAAATGCACCTGTTATTTAAGGAACTACTTAGGGATGACTTATTCTCAGTAATGAATATACTTAATGTACCTCCATTTCATCAGTTATACAATAAAAAGTATAGTTATTAAAAGCAAAATATCTCGGAAGGGGGTCGCTGGGGGCACCATGTGTCCTTGAAGAAAATGTGGCATAAAATGGGTAAATAACAGTAGTGAAAACCGCAAATTGAAACAAGGAGGGAATCGTGAGCTACAGACATTTTTGTGACCATTTCCATAGAAAAATAACAGTTTTCATCGAATTGCTCATAAAGTACTGGTCAAATAAAAAAATTGTAGTAACATTTTTTGTAGTTCCTTAATAGAGTAATGCAACTGTATATTTCATTTTTTTAAATTAAATACTTTTTCAATTTTTAATTCTATGTCCGCCCTCTTGTATGGGGACGATCCACTGTGCGGCCCTTAGCGTAGGTTCAGGAAATAAGGGCTCTGGCTCTAAACTAATGACGCGACCGGCCGAGCGCAGGCGACAGGAAAACAGTATACCCACAAAAAGAAAAGAAGAAAAAAAAAAAAAAAAATACTCTCAATATAGTGTAAGAGTGGTGTCACGTAGGCGTAACTACAATGTATATGCTAATTAATTCTCTTTCAGGTTACTAATCGAAAGACGAAGTACGAAATATAATTAGTGATTAAACGAACTCAGTGAAGTTCTATCATAATTATATGAGTACTTCGTCTGAGATTAGTAACCCCCACCCGCCCGGCCCTTAGCGTAGGTTCAGGAAATAAGGGCTCTGGCTCTAAACTAATGACGCGACCGGCCGAGCGCAGGCGACAGGAAAACAGTATACCCACAAAAAGAAAAGAAGAAAAAAAAAAAAAAAAATACTCTCAATATAGTGTAAGAGTGGTGTCACGTAGGCGTAACTACAATGTATATGCTAATTAATTCTCTTTCAGGTTACTAATCGAAAGACGAAGTACGAAATATAATTAGTGATTAAACGAACTCAGTGAAGTTCTATCATAATTATATGAGTACTTCGTCTGAGATTAGTAACCCCCACCCGCCCGGCCCTTAGCGTAGGTTCAGGAAATAAGGGCTCTGGCTCTAAACTAATGACGCGACCGGCCGAGCGCAGGCGACAGGAAAACAGTATACCCACAAAAAGAAAAGAAAAAAAAAAAAAAATACTCTCAATATAGTGTAAAAGAGTGGTGTCACGTAGGCGTAACTACAATGTATATGCTAATTAATTCTCTTTCAGGTTACTAATCGAAAGACGAAGTACGAAATATAATACAATTAATTTGGCTCGATAAAAAGAAATCACGAAATTACCTCTAAAAATATCTTTCAAACAATAAAAAACATACTAATATGCATGCGATCATTCTGATTTTTTGGCAAATAATTCTACAAGCAATATATTAGCATGATACTGTTTTAGTTTTTTAATCCAATCAATAGTTTTTTTGTAAATCGATCGAAACCACTCATTTCGCGCTATTTGACCCGCAGTGGCTGACGTAACAACCACTTTGTATTGCAAGCTGATTAGAACTTTATTCTAACAGTATTTCAAACGAAGTTTGAACCACCACAAATAGAGTTGCTAATTTAGCTCGTATAGGCGCCTTAATTTCGTTGCGGGATGCAAGACAGTTAAATTCTTTCTCTGGGACTTTGTCTGACTCGTGACTGATCTTCACTTTGTCGGCGCTGGTCTAGTGGTCGCCACTGTTGATACTATTGATCTCAGTTATAAATAGTGTTGAAATAATGTTGTTACCTTATGTTATTACTATGTCTATAATTGTTATCGTGTAGATATACCTGATACTCGTAGTATGTTTCTCTGATAAAATAATGGTGTCGATTCTGTTGTTCACAAACTAAACTTAATTTAGGCTATTGCTATCTTTTTCTCTCTAATAAAACGAGAAAGATACGGACGTGATTTAATTGGAACTAATATTTTCAACAAACGAAGGGTGCACGTAAAAACATGTTAACTAAAAACACGATGAAGCGCAAGGCATAAACTATGACTATATAGTTTGACATCTCTAACTTAGTTCATAGCTATAGCCGTCCTTTTCTCGCACTGCCCTTTAGTAAAAGATAGCAATAGCCTAAATTAAGTTTAGTTTGTGCACAACAGAATCGACACAAATATCTTTTATTAATAACTACTTAAAATTGTATGTTAATTTTGTTTATTGCTGTGTCCTAACAGGGTCCATAATTGTTCTTAGTTGTAAGCCCATTGTAACATCTTTTATAACTTATGGTACGGAAAATAAACTGGCATACAATTAACGAACAACCAGATTTAGAAGAAAATTACTTTTTGTTGCCAAAATTAGTAAATGATCACCAACGTTAATCCCCATTTTATTGTGAAATTAGAACCAAGAGTTATTTAGTTAATGACCACCAGAAATTGAACTGTTATGCTCTTGCATCCGAGTCGAGGGAGACCCGGTCGACGGAGCCCCGCTATGAACAAGCTCGCTATGCTTAGTTAGTGGTGTGCGTGTGGTTGCAGAGCCATCTGCGGGCGCTTCGAGGCGTACATCTCGTCGCTGCCGCCTCCCTTCCACCTGCAGCGCCCCCTCCTCGCGCGCGCCGCCAGCACCGAGGCGCGCACCCCCGCCCGCGCGCCCTCCTTCAGCGTGTGCTGGTGCGCCACGCAGCAGGTGAGTGAAGTGTGCACACGCACGTGTAGCGTGCACACACACGTCACACGTGGGACAGTGTGTAACGTAGACACGTGTTGCACAGCTGCCCGAGGTGATCAACGCGACGACGGGCAAGCTGGAGAACGGGCAGCCGTCGCTGCTGTGCAAGCAGAGCATGTTCGCGCGCTGGCACTACCTCGTCAAGCGACTGCCGCTGTTGCCGCAGGTACGCACACACCTACACACGTCTAGCTCACGGAGCATATACAGGCGGTCCGGTTATTAATGGATAACCTTGAAATGGCTTATAGTAGAACTTATGACCATTCAGAAAAAAATACGAAAAAAAAATCTCAAGATAAGTATTTTAATAAAATAAAAAATATGCCTTATTTAACTTTATTGAACAAGATAAATAGTAAGAGTAGTTAATGCAAGTTCTATTAATTTGAAAAGTCACAACATAAATTATTAAAAAAAGAAGTTAAACATCATGGGTATAAAAAAGATGTATATTATGTCACCGTAAAATTATCAAACACGTTAGATTGTAATAGCGAGGTTGTAAACTCTCGAATTATTGTCAACTGAACATACTGCTTACAATACAAAATAAAATACAATACAATGTAAAAAAAGCTGTCTGTTGTTTTTTTTTTTCGCGATTACGATGGTGGTTCCATGGAGAAAGTTGTTCAGTTTGATGGTCTGTAGCACACCCTTTCATATGAATATACCCTTTCTGTTACACGTTGTATAACGCATTATTTTTCGGTAGATTGTAATTTACGTTAGTTAGGTTCCTTTCAACTTCAACCCTGCACTCAGAAATAGGGGGCCCGGGTAGCGGGGCTCCGTCGACTACGCTTTTTAGGGGAATATAAAGTGTTTTGAGGTTAGGTTATATTAATCGGTATTTCTCAGGAATGGTACAATACCTTTTCTTGAGAGTGGTATCATTGGGCAAGGGGGACCCCTCCTTCCCTCCCTCTCCTCCACACCGCGCGTGTTGACTTCCGCGAGTGAATATTACGGTTTCACTTCGATAGATTACAATCTACCGAAAATAATGCGTTTTATTGTAAGCAGTATGTTCGTTTGACAATATTTCTAGGGTTTTCAATCTCTCTAGTAATTTTACAATCTAACGAGTTTGACAATTTTACGGTGACATATACATGTCATGATGAGTGACCATTAATTTTAAAATAATATTGGTTTCAAGTAGATTTGATAATTTTACAATTCATTATTGTACTATTGCTATTAATGTAAAGAAGGAGAAAAAATAACTGAAGCAAAAAATTTTATAATTATGGCTTATGCAGGCCCTACATCTGCGGATGTATTTTTTCTGAATGGTCAAGTTTCAAGGTTATCCATTAATTACCGGGCGCCCTGTATAACATATTGTAAACAGAAAAGTTTTAGGTAACTATTCAGTTTGCCAAGTCACCAAAATCACTTTTCTCCTTACAAAACGTTCTTGAGCGACTGCAGACTGCACTAATAACTTGACATATAAACTTGTATCACTAAGCTACATGCAAGGGGGTGAAACTTCCATACATTGGCTTCAAACAAACAATTTTCATAGATAGTACTGCCATCTGTGTGTTGAAGGACACCAACTTTTCAACTGTTTGATAGCTTACAACTGTCATAACGAGAACAGCTATTTTAGACAACTTGTCAGTGAAATAGAGCGGTTGCCTTGTGAATAATAATTCTCAAGTTCGAATTCTCAGTCAAGAATTACTTTTTGTATTTATTTGGTTGAACAAAAACTAACAGCGCCATCTAACAGTTTTAAAAACGAAAACCAGAGTTGCGCATCTATCTTGTATTATATAAGGTGTTAAAAATTAACTGCAAGAAACTTGAGTTGTTTGGAATATAAAATTAAAAAATAATCACGAAAAAATTTTATATAAGTAACGATCCCTTTCAAAGATAAGCAATGTTTTCACTGCGCCCAAAATTATTGAATATGCGCACTTGACTGTACCTACTGTGACTGCACCGTGCAGGGCGCCGCGCGCGTGGTCGTTCACCCCTGCGACAGCGCAAACGTAGACAGCTGATTCTAACTTTCCCATCACATTTTGCAGACTTTGGACTGGCAATGTTTTATTTTATGTAAAAACTAAAAATGCTCAAAATAGTACATTGTGATACAAGGGGCTAAAATGACCCATTATAGACGAGGTAGTTTTTACTACCGAGCTTTAGCGAGGTAGTAAATAGGAACCGAGTTATAATGGGATTTTAGCGCCGTGTGTTACACCGTACTTTTCACTACGATTGCGAGAAAATAAAATAACCATATTTAAGATGATAGTTTATTTTATTAAAAATGAAATGTACAATTTGTACTGTTGTTCTAATGAGATGTTTTTTCCCGGCAACATAATCTCAGTTCTCTGTGAAGACGAATATAATATTGTGTCGTCTGTGGGGTAGACGCAGGAGATAAAAAGTAATCCTACTTATAATTCAAATAAATAATACAGAAAATGTCTTAAAATTTCGCGCCAATGCCTTTTTTTATTTCTTCTGTAGCTGGAATGTAACGCACACATCCTGCCAAAGAGTTCGGCGTTCGGCGCGTTTGGTTCCATTTTTTAAATAAATTGTTTTTTTTTTTTATGGAACAGTAATAAGTCAATTCTTTATGAATTATGAGTAAAGACTTTGCGTTTTCGAACACCGATGACGAAATTTAAAAAAAAAAGCTTATTTTCCCTAGGGCTATAATGAGCAATTTTACGGCCCCTCTGGTACGCTATTATGACGGTCTTTTCGAGCAAGAGGAGTGAAATAGTACATTGTGATACAAGGGGCTAAAATGACCCATTATAGACGAGGTAAGTTTTACTACCGAGCTTTAGCGAGGTAGTAAATAGAAACCGAGTTATAATGGGATTTTAGCGCCGTGTGTTACACCGTACTTTTCACTACGATTGCGAGAAAATAAAATAACCATATTTAATATGATAGTTTATTTTATTAAAAATGAAATGTACAATTTGTACTGTTGTTCTAATGAGATGTTTTTTCCCGGCAACATAATCTCAGTTCTCTGTGAAGACGAATATAACATTGTGTCGTCTGTGAGGTAAACGTAGGAGATAAAAAGAAATTCAAATAAATAATACAGAAAAAATCTTAAAATTTCGCGCCAATGCCTTTTTTTATTTCTTCTGTAGCTGGAATGCAACGCACACATCCTGCCAAAGAGTTCGGCGTTCGGCGCGTTTGGTTCCATTTTTAAAATAAAATGTTTTTTTTTTTTTATGGAACAGTAATAAGTCAATTCTTCATGAATTATGAGTAAAGACTTTGCGCTTTCGAACACCGACTACGAAATTTAAAAAAAAAAAAGCTTATTTTCCCTAGGGCTATAATGAGCAATTTTACGGCCCCTCTGGTACGCTATTATGACGGTCTTTTCGAGCAAGAGGAGTGAAAAAAATATTTTTTCGTTTTTTTTTTTTATACCGAGTACGTACACGTAATTCTTGCAGATAATTTTTGAACATCTTATATAGGGTGACTGGTAATTAGTGTACGATACTTTAACACGTGATTGTGCTCATGATAATAAACAACTTTTACTATGGGACCAAACATGAAATCGCGAAAAAAAAAATCAGCTGTTCAGTACATTTACGTTCGCCTAATGTACTGAACAGCTGATATTTTTTCGCGATTTCGGCTTTAGTGCCATAGTAAAAGTTGTTTGATATCATGAGCACAATCACGTGTTAAAGTATCGTACACTAATTACCAGTCACCCTATATAGTGTATTATCTATGGCTACGTGGTCGGTGGGCATTACGAACCAAACTTCATCACCACATCATATTACGAGTATCATGTCGTCCATGTACACTCGTTATTTATCCTATGTTTTGAATGCCTCATCTACTTTCCACCTTGATCGACAGCACTTAGCACTAACATATGCATTTGAAAGACGTTATACTTTTAAAAGGTTGTCAGTATATCATCAAGGTCGCGTCTGATGATATCCCTCAACCAAAACCATACATAAATGATACAATGATTGCGTTCACAGTGGTATAGAAAGTGCCAGTTAAAATTGCAATATCGATCATTGACTCACCTACAGTTATTAAAGTTCTTAACTTTGGAAACCAAAAATAAGCATGTTCGAGTCTTGAATCGTCATCGATCGTGATCTTCAACATTTGTTGTAATGAAAAAGCGGCCAAGTCGAGTCGTACTCGCCAATAAAGGGTTCCGTAACAGCAAGTAATATAATATAAAAGTTCTTGCAGTTCGTTGTAAATTACGGTTTACGATTTATGACGTATTAAAAAAAAGCTACTTACTAGATCTCGTTCAAACTAATTTTCGGTGGTAGTTTACATAGTAATGTACTCGTACATCATATATTTTTTTTTTAGTTGTATCATTCTCTTATTTTAGAAGTTACAGGAACACATTTTACCACTTTGGAAGTGTCTCTCGATATCATTTTTGAAGACCTATCCATAGATACCCCACAAGTATGGGTTTGATGAAAAAAAAAATGAGTTTCAGTTCTAAGTATGGGGAATCCCCAAAATGTATTGTTTTTTTTTTCTGTTTTTGTGTGAAAATCTTAATGCGGTTCACAGAATACATGTAGTTACCAAGTTTCAACAGCGTAGTTCTTATAGTTTCGGAAAAAAGTGGCTGTGAGATACGGACGGACAGACAGACAGACATGACGAATCCATAAGGGTTCCGTTTTTGACATTTGGCAACGGAACCCTTAAAACGATACATGGATCATTTGTTAGAGATATTACGGAAAGAGCAATGACCTCTATTGCGATCTCAACTGGCACTTACTATAGAACTGATACGAGGTGTAAAAAGACCGCCGAAAGGCACTTGTGTTGTCTTCCTCATGTGATATTTTTTGTTCTGGACAACTAGAAGGGTCCCTGTGAAAAACCGCTCAGGTCTTCCTAGAAACCTTCTACGAGATACGGATAATAATGACGGTTTCGAGAAGGTTCTACCTTGTCGCGTATCATGTGCGAGCGCTGACGTGTGGTGTGTGTGTGTGTGTGTGTGTATTAACAGGACGTGGAGCCGGGCGCCGCGCTGCCCGAGATGCCGGACAAGCCCGACGCGCTGCTGTACAACGAGGCCAAGCAGATGTGTCCCACCTACCAGGTACGGTGCGCTGCGTGTCTTATGTGTAAAAAACCTCTTCACGAAGCCGAAAACGCCTGTAACTGGCCTACTTGAAATAAATGCTTTGATTTTGATTTTGATTTTGGAAGGCACTTGTTCCCCCCGTCATTGTGTTAATTGTTGTGTTCTGAACCATACCTGGGAACCTTCTTGTTTCGGAGATATTGGGGGCCAAACTTCCAACTTCTTGACAAGTTTTAACTGTAATATTTGTACTTGTAAACTCCTCTACGACCCCCGTACTATTAAATCCATTCACTAGCACAATGTATAGAGTGTGTTATATTGAGTTCTACCACAAAACATGATCTTTCACCCCCAAAAAAAAAAGTCGTTTCCCAGCAATAATGTATGCATAAAGTAACTAAGTTAGATGTACAGAATGCTTGGTTGACGGCTTCGTGATGAGGTTGTTAACGCCCTGTATAGATAGAGCGCACCTCGCAAGATGTAGCGCTATGTCGATTAATCGGAATAGTTTGTGACGAAGTTGTTCGTTCCGACAGCTCGCAAAGCAGCGCCTCATCTCAGCGTTCGACAAGGCGAAGCTGGGACGCTGGATCAAACGTCCGCTGGAGCAGGACCAGTTCGTGTGCGAGGTCGCGGACGCCGCGCCCTCCCTGCTGTTCGCTTAGGCGGGCGTCGCCGCCCCTCCCGGCCCTCCCGCTCCTCCCGCTCCTCCCGCACGTACGTCCGGTAGACATACACACGGTAGCACTCACACACTACAACAAGTCAATAATAACATTCACTTACCAAAAAGTAATCAGTCAAGTATTAGTAGTCGCTTGCTTCGAGCTAGGATTAATAATTATAATTTAAGTAATAATAGGTCTATTTTGAATCGTGATAAGTTTAGTTTTAGTGTTGATGATGATAATTATAATTATTGGAGGGTTGGCAAGTACAACTACAAGAATGATGAAGATTCGGATGATGAGATAGACAGTAAACAAAATAATTGCAACGATAGTGGTAACGTTAGTATAACGAGTAATGACGGAAGAGTTATTACCGCGCTTAAAGATGATCTCAATGTTAAAGTAACGGAGAAGAGTCAGACGAACCGTATTCATAATGATAAAGATATTAAAGAAATCAAGAACAGAGTAATAAGTCTCACATCTCAGATATCAAATCTCAATTTAGGCGACGAGAAGAAACAGTTCTGGAACGATTCCTATAGGAGAAGATATGCGAAGCGCGTTGACGAACATGCCAAAGACACAAAAAATGACTTTATTTGTGCTGAACTTAGCAATGCAGTTGATGGTTTCGATAATTTAAGTGATTCAATATTTGAAGACATCGATGTTAATTCTAGTAGTTTAAGATTGCACACTAGACGTAGTATCAGGCCGCGCGTTTTGCAAACCAAAGAAAAGCAAACAGATGAGTCAATCAGTAAATCAAACGTTGTGGATGTTTTAGAAAACAGGGCCCAAAGAGATTCCAAAGTAGTTGCTTTAGTCAAATTAAAAGACACAGTCGTAAAAGACAAGAACTTGGAATTATTAAAACAACCTGAAGAAGTAAGGCTTAATAATAACGATTTAACGTTTGAGGATGATGAGAAAGAGAACATAGAAAGTAATGAAATACCTCGCGAGAAGTCGTCGAGCGGCGGCGCGACTTTGACCAACCCGCTTCTGTTGCGGAGGCTGCAGTTGTACGAGATGATGCGCGCCAAGAACAAATGACGGCAGTGGGTCACTTGTTCGGTATCGTGCTGCTTGTAGCGGACGTTGTCGCGCCGCAGAGCTAACTGTCGAGAGGTCGCGTCTGACCAACACGACAAGTTACGGAGAATAGTTTTATTTTTCTTGTCATTTATGTTACCGTCAACAGTAACACATTTAGAGCTACTGTTATTAATTCCTTTAAGTTGATTAACCTTTTTATTATAAAGTACAAAAACATCTTATAATGTTATTCACTATGTTTTAATACTTTAATTATTTTACTAAGTTTAAATCCCTTAATTTACTGTCAATTTCATAGTACGTACCTTTAATATATTTATGAAATAAGATTTAACTATCTTTCATTAGTAACATCATAAAGTTAAATTTATTAAACAAAACGAATGGTAGGGTTTTTCACTTTTCTACTTCGATTTCTCTAACGGACTTTCACTGATTTTTGTTAGTTCTATTCACGTTGCACAGAAGTTAGGCCTGTATTGTACGTGTGAGAATGTATGAGTACGTGTGTAATGTATGAGCACATGTGTGATGTATGAGTGTGTATGAAGTCTACCGGACGTTCCCGCGCACGACGCTTGCTTCAGTGATGTCTACCAAAGCGATGTATCACAGTTGCTGATGTAGTTTCGCCACAAGTAGATTTATCAACCACGCCCTTGTCGGCCACTCTTGGAACTAGACTCATCTGACTGTTCTGCCGCAAGACAGAGAAAGAGATAGAGCATTGACCCGCACAACAAGTTTGCTCTCTGCACGTTGAGTATTCCAGACTATATCTTCTTTTATTTAACTTTTCGAACTAGATTTAGCCTTTGATACACTGTGCATGTAAAATATTGTCTTTGTTTCCTCAACCCATCGCATTGCCAAGCATAAGAAACTCTCACAAGACATGAGGTGGGTCCTCTCTACTATCGGCACAAAACTGTTGTAAGAATAGTGTGCCTGTGCGTCGAGGCGGAGCAGGGTCCCGCAAGGGCGTGTGTTGTGGCCCAGTGTGCACCAGCGTGTACACGCTCGGAACGAAAAGGTTAAGCAGTGTTAGGGGCATAGTTAGTTAGTTCCACCATGCTTAGTTCTCACTGGCAACATGTAGATGGGTAGTGCGGAACGTTTTCGTCCCGCTCGGGTACAGCGCACACGGCTTTGGTAGAGTATCACGAGTCGCGAGTCGCGGCACCACACGCGGGCGGTGTCGACCCGCCTTGGAAGCAGTGTGTGTACGACACGACTAGTCGCAGAACCACGCGACTGGCGATTATTTAACATGTAAACTGCCATTCACAATCTTCCATAAAGTACATTTATTGCTACACACTCAACTGTCTACTGTAGCGTTATGTACTCTGAGTTGATTTTTGAAAGATTCCGAATGCAGGTTTAGTATCATGGTTCTAGTTACCTTGTAATGTAGAATGTAGTCGTTAGTAATGAAAACGCACAGGATTTCAAATTCAATTAATATATCATGTGAGTACAGGCAAACAGCGAGACATGTGTAGTGTACTTGTTAACAATGTTGTCAGTAAATGGATATAATCCCGTAAGTACTTTAAGTGTAGTAAAAAACCGTGAAAGTCTAAAACAGTGCAATGTTGTCAGTGTTCGAGTACACATTTAGATAAATGAATAGTTTTGCTTGTATCTCTCTCTGGTTGACTGTACTTCTCTTTTTTAAGATAACATTATAAATTGTCTGATAACGCACATTATGTTAATTAAAATTTCTTAAAAAGTTTAAATGGTTAATTTTAAATGCCATTTTTTTTTTATTTGTATGTAAAATTTTGTGATTTTGAAATGAATCTTTTAGCACATTGAATCATCTAGAAATATATTCATAAAGCTGAGGGAAACAAAATAGTATCATTTCAATGTTAGTTTGGTGTGGGACAGAGACGGCGCTATGCCGGACGTATCTCCATTTCTGTTCCACACTGAGGTAGCGGTTGTTTCCCTGAGCTTTGTGAATATATGTACCTATTTCTAATTTATGATTGACCGATGTAGTATAAATGTATAACAGTTATTAGCGTTTCCTGTGTTGTACTTACTTTATAATATACTCGGAAAAACCGGCCGACGCACGCACGGTTACTACGTCATCAGTACGTCTATGACGTCATGAATGAACGCGTGGTGACCGTGCGTACGACGATGTATGACGTATGTAGGGCACATGATTGCAGCTGTTCTCTGTGTTGTGCTTACTTTATCTGGCTAGGTTTGTTATCACTTAAGTATTACAACTTATTCTTAAGTCATAATTTCAGTACAAAGTTTTCTCAGAAGTGAAATAAGTAAGAGAAACCCACAACCGAGTCACAATCAGCTGATGACGGTTTAAAATAGTTGTTTTATATTTAATTGTTTGTTGCATTGCGTTACATTATTATTTGTATTATGTCGATAGACATCACATGTGTGGTCGCGCACTACGCGTCACGACGAGCTGTGGACAGCGGCCGTCGTGCGACAAGTCGTAGGTATCGTAGAGCGCGAGCTGCCTTAGTGTTACGTCACATCTATCTGCACGGAACCGCATTGCTTTATCATATCGGTCCTGACCTACAGAAAAGAATAACAGCATGGAACAACGCGTTGCCGTGCTGGTAGATGTAACGCAATCCTTTGACCGAGTCAGACCGAAATGGCAGCGACGCGGCGCGCACTCTGTGTGAAATAATTTTAAAATTTATCTACATTCATAAAAGACCAGTATCGCTTGAAAGCTTTAAAAGGTCGTGAGGCCGCCCGTGGTCCCGCAAATGGTCTCGAAACCACCGCCAAGCGATAATGGTGTTTTTAAGTATGTAGATAAAGTTTAAAATGATTTCACACTGAAAGCCCTCGCTGCCATTTCGGTGTGATTCTGCCCTTTAGCAGCCCTGTATTACTTGTTCCAGGAGTAGGTCGCGTCTGTCGGTATATTGTGGAACTAGAAGTATTACAACAATCATTGTAGTAATATTGTTTATAACTTTTTCACCGCTAAAGAATAAACGCGTGCCCCCTACGCGAAGCCACAATTTCACGTAACGTTTTGTCACATATTTGTGACGTTTGTACAAGGCACGCTTGTTTGTCACGTATAGCGGTCAAAAAGCTAAGGCAATTTTCGATGTTGTTTAATAACGGCCCGCACTCTTTACTGCCAAAGAAATGTCAACTATGAGAGGCGGCCGTTGACTGAAAATATTTAAAAATGACAACTTGCTCCGTGAGTATCGCGTACTATTGTTATTTTAGATTTTATTACAATATGCGCAATGTTGATATTGCGTTGAACTGCACCAGATGTGTTCTATCTAGTTTGATAAATCCGTTAGTTCCACGAGTGGCCGACAGAGGCGCCACCGCGTTTTAAATAGTATGTTCTTTCTTTAGATAGTAAGTTAGTGATGTGAAGATTTTAATATATGTGATACGGATAGGTTTAGTCACTGAGTGTTTCAAACGTACATGAAAGATTAATAAATCATTTCTTTGTATTTTATTGTTTTATTTGGTACATGGACGCCGCCATATTGGTTTGTTCAACGTCCTCCTGTCAACGTCACTCAGGCGCCAGTAGATTCATGTCACACTCTACGGTCAAGTTAACCAAACTGATATAAGTAAACTTTGTTGCCTGAGACCTTCGCGCGCGTCAAATTATTATTAAGATATCGATTCCCTATTATTTTTTAATTTAAAATGGAGATCACCCAGCCTCCATAAATCATTTTTGGAGTATTTTAAAAAGTGCCGGCCAAGCAAAATATACTTATTATTTGGATAGAGTATAACATAACTATTTTTTTTTATCATTACACCTAAGTCGTAAGTCAATCAACCGAGAAGTTATTCAACCACAAAATATCTGAGATCGGATTGGACAGAAACGCAATAATTAAATAGAGCTTATGGATTTCATTTTTTTTTTATTATGCTGCCCAAGTTCCACTCCTTTGAAAATAGCCCAAAATGGGTGATCATTTTTTTTTTGTTAGAAACCACTTTTTTCCTAAGATAAAAGTAGGTACCTAAGTTATTGCATATATTTCGGCGACGACCCGATTGGCGTAGTGGTAGTGACGCTGCCTTACGTTCTTAGGGTCCTGGGTTCGAATCCCGGTAGGAGCAAATGTTTGTGTGATGAGCATGGACATTTGTTTCCGAGTCATGGATGTTTATATGTATAATAAGTATGTATTTACAAACAAAAAGTATATATGTAGTATATCAACTATCTAGTGTCCACAACACAAGCTTTGCTTAGTGTGGCACTAGGTGGCGCTGTGTGTTAATGTCCGGCGATATTTATTTATTTATTTATTTTAAGGATAATTTTATACCTTTTTTATATTTACGTGGCATTGCATAAATGATACAGGTAGATAAATAAAACAAGGAATTGGCAACAGTTACTATAATTTATTTATTGATACAATAAACGTGTAAGGAGCAAGTAACAACATCACGGCGGCGCCGCTGCGGGGGCGGCAGACTACTTACTCGCTATCACTTTTACAAATAGTTTGGTATTATTGGGTGCCTGAACGCCTGTATGTCGAACTAGTAACTACTGTAACACCTCTCGTAAAACTTTGTGAATTGAAACTTCATAAAGTATCAAACAATTTCTTATAGTTACTTATTTTTGCTCACTAGCGAAATAGCTCGAAACGTCCGTCACAGTTTTAAAGATATAATCAATATTATTACCATGATCAGCATATAAAGTATGTAATGAACACCACAATGAATGTGTTAACGATTCTATGTTGGCAAAAATAAAAAATATTATCTAGTTTAAATAATAAAAATACGTAAAGTTGCACAAAAAATCTTAAAATAGCATGTTCGTATTTTAAAGAATGTTGATAGTAAACTGTTGAATTTTTTCCCAAAATTTAATTCATATTAATCTGTAATGATCATACCACAATTTATAGTTTAAACATTTTCGAAATGTCACTTGGTTATTTTCTTTTTCTTTTTTTTCGTAATTGTCGCGCTGTTTTGAATCATACGCAATGTACGCCGGTCGGCAATTCAGTTGTCCACGAGAGCTCGGAGAGTGGTCACGTCTCATCGTGGAGCGACGCGCCGTAAACAATAATTCGCGATCTATTGTGTACGTATACCTTGCCGCAAAGAGTTGAATAAGGTAAGTCATATTTTTTATTTTTTGAGTATGACTTTTTATGCATACCTAACATTTACTTTTTATGATTTTACTATTCAATACATATTTCTGCAATATTTGTTTTAGTAATAATGGGAAAGCGTAAGGAAGTATATTATAAGAAGAAAGTTGGCGCTCATTTCCGAAAAAAATGCTGTTTTCATAAAAAGTACGTATTTCTATTTTGTGACATTATTTCCTTTTTAACCGACTTTCTAGAAAGGAGCCGTTTTTTTTTTGTGTATGTTCACCGATTTTATCAATTGTGAACTTATTTTTTTAACGATATTTAATAATCCACGTTTTAACATTTCATCGTTACAGCTAATATTTTTTTCGCGTAACCAATTTTTTCGTTTTTTATATTTGGCCGTTGGGATTCGCTCTATTTTTCTAGAGTGATAGGAGGCGTTATCCATGAATATCAGAATTGTCATCTAGTTTATTTAAAACTTCTCTGAACCAATTTTCAAATTCTTCGGCATTCATCTCCTTGTGATAATCGCCTGTTTTTAGGGTTCCGTAGCCAAATGGCAAAAAACGGAACCCTTATAGTTTCGCCATGTCTGTCTGTCTGTCTGTCCGCGGATAATCTCAGTGACCGTTAGCACCAGAAAGCTGAAATTTGGTACCAATATGTATATCAATCATGCCGACAAAGTGCAAAAATAAAAATTTAAAAAAACATTTTTATTAGGGTACCTCCCCCAGACGTAAAGTGGGGAGCGATTTTTTTTTTAATTTTGACCCTGACGTGTGATATATTGTTGGATAGGTATTTAAAAATGAATAGGGGTTTTCTAAAATCATTTTTTGATAATATTAATATTTTAGGAAATAATCGCTCCGAAAGTCAAAAACAATGTGTCCCCCCCCCCTCTAACTTTTGAACCATAAGTTTAAAAAATATGAAAAAAATCACAGAAGTAGACCTTTATATGAACTTTCTAGGAAAATTATTTTCAACTTGATGAGTTGAATAGTTTTTGAGTTATATAGCACTTTTTCAAAAAAACGCAAATGATAACTTTGTTTTTCATACAAATACTATGAAAAACAAAGTTATTTTTGCTGACGAAAAATGTTGGTATTTTTAATGGTCTGGGAAGCTACGGAACCCTACAGTGAGCGTGGCCCGACACGCTCTTGGCCGGTTTTTTTTCGACTCAAATATAGGTGATCAGACACCTTCGACGAATCCATCCTCACTCCCGATGTGAGTAATAATTAGTCTTTTGCCCTTTCCTGTAACGAAAATATAAAACACGTAATAAAACACATGTTTCAACAATGAGAAAATAACTATTTTAACTATTTTACTGCAGGGCTAAGGCCTCTTCGTTCGCCACGCTAGCTCAAGACGGGTTAGCGATTTCAAACTTATATAATACCTACAAATCCAGGTTTCCTCACGATTTTTCCATCACCGTTGTCAGTGATGACCAAGTTAAACTTAGAAAGTACATATTAATTTGAAAAAATCACATTGCCTGTATTTGCTCCCACGACCTCACGAGAGGCTATTGCCCAGATGATGTAGATGTATTCTATAAACTATATTATTTTAGTCTGTTCACAACATTTTAAGAGTTAGGTTGATAACACATCTGATAATTATATTTTATTACGTTTTTAGGAAATCCTGATCAATAAAGATGTCATGTCATGCCAATACATAGGTGAAGAACCTTCAGTTAGTGATAATATTCCATGCAAGAATCTCTATGTAAGTTAATTGTTCTTAGATACATTTTTAAATGTGCCTTAGTACTAGTTTCTGCCCGTGGCTTAGGGACTACTACAATATTATTATTTATTTCAGGATTCTTCAAAACATACGGATTCATATTCAAGCATTTTGGTAGAAGAAGAAACTGAAGACAAAGACGAGATCATAATACATGGCAATAGAATAGTGGACTTCGCATACCTCTATAAACAACTTCAACAAATTGCAAATCACAACTCCCCATTGGGTTGCAACTTGAGTTGTTTAAAACTTACTAAAGAGGTAAAGAAAGGGTTTCTATCAAAATTCTATTTTACTTGTAGAATGTGTGGAAAAAAAATGGAATTAATAAATTGTAAAGAACCAGATAGCTCTACAGACTTCAACCTGAATGATAATGCTGTAAGCAGTTTTATGTCGATAGGAGCGGGGTTTTCTGGTTTAGAACAAGTTTCAGCTTCCCTTGACATTCCCTGTATGTCCGACAAATTATACGCCAAGTGCCATACCAAAGTCTGTGGACTATGGGAATTAGCCAAAGAAAGAAGCATGGAGGAAGCAGCTAAAGAAGAGTACGATCTAGCTATTCTCAACGGGGAAATGGATTTGAACGGAGTGCCGATGATAACTGTGGTTGCTGATGGCTGCTGGTCTAAAAGATCGTATCGAAAAAATTACAATGCTTTATCGGGTGCCGCAGTAATAATAGGCTATAGGACAAAAAAAGTTTTATATATGGCAGTTAAAAATAAGTATTGCATGGTTTGTGCTAGAGCTGAGAATAAAAAAAGTACAATTCCAGAACACATCTGCTTTAAAAATTACACAGGTTCTTCAAGTGGCATGGAATCAACAGCTTTGGTTGAAGGTTTCAAAACTTCGAAAGACACTCATGGACTAATTTACTCAAGATTGATAGCTGACGGTGATGCTAGTACACATAAAAATATAGAAAAATCTAAACCCTATGGCAACGTGTTAGTGGAGAAAATTGAATGCACTAATCATTTATTGCGGAATTACTGCACTAAATTGGATGAGCTGACCAGAAACACAAGCTACCCATTAAGGTATCGAAAAGCTGTGCAAAAAAATATATTGCGTTTAAGGCGTTCGGTTACCGGCGCTGTAAAACATATTTATGCGCAAAACGACAAAACTTTTTCTCAAAAAGTTCTGGAACTGAAGCAGGATTTGTTGAACGGGCCACACCACGTGTTTGGAAATCATAGTTCATGCAAATCTTATTATTGCAAAAAACTGACCGAAGGGGAATCATCGACAGAGGAAAATCTGGTTACAACGATGAAAAGTAAAGAGGGTGGCTTTATATTTTCAGCCATATTAAAATTCACTTCCAGACTGGTGAATAATGCTACAAGCTTGATGCACAATGTAAATAGCAACATTGCTGAAATTTTTAATAGTATTATAGCGAAGTTTATTGGCGGCAAAAGAATAAATTATTCCGGCAGGCAGTCATATGCTGGACGATGTGCCGCATCAGTGGTCTCATTCAATTCGAGACAACCACTGTCATACCTTAGTAAAAAAATATTACTCAAGAGTCCTAACAAACTTATAAAACGTCTTGAAACCAAGAGAAATATCAAAAGATTGGCATCAGCAAAACGCAGAGTACATAAATCGTTTCATAAAGCAACCAAAAAGTCTACCATTAATGAAAGTGACAAAAATTATGGCGAATCTTGCGAAAAACCTGACATAAGCGAGGCTGATTTTGATTTTTCTAAGACTGAACATATAAAAACTATAACGTTAGCCGACAAAGATCGCCATGCACTAGAAAGGCGAACTATTCTGCAGGCTGATTCAGTGGAATGGCGTCAAGAACGAAAACTGCGGCTCACGGCATCTGTTTTTGGGAAAGTGTGCAAACGAGGTCTTATAAAAAGCGGACCTTTGGTCAAAAGTATCGTGACTGAAAAAAATTTAGATCATGTGAAGTCCATTAAACACGGTCAAAACAATGAACACCTTGCGCGAGATCAACTGGCACTACATCTTGGAACTCCCATACGTATGTGTGGATTATTTATAGACCGAGATTTACCATTTTTAGGAGCAAGTCCGGATGGAATTGTGGAAGAGGACAAAATTGTCGAAATTAAATGTCCTTACTCAGCCAGAGACATGAGTGTTGAGGATGGCATAAAAGAAAAGAAAATTAATTTCTGGAAAAGAGACAAGGAAGGTAATATTAATCTAAATAGAAATCATGATTGGTACTTCCAAGCACAAGGACAACTTCATGTTACACAAAGAAAAACATGTATATTTGCAGTTCGGACTGAAGTGGACATGAAGGTTGAACTTATTGAGGAAGATAAACAATTTTGGTGTAAAATGGAAGAAAAATTGAAAACTTTTTATTTTGATTGCTTACTGCCAGAAATCCTTGACTCTCGGTTAGATAGGCAAATGGAAATCAGGGAACCTAAATATATTCTTGACGCGATCAATGAAAAGGAGAAACAAAAAGATTCGAAACGAAAACTAGAAACTAAAGAAACATCAAAACGCAAAGAAAAGCGCAATAAATCATGAACACGCTGTTCCATAGTGCAGTGATTGAAAATAACAATCATGTTTTTAAATGAGATTGATATTATCCTTCTTGTGTCTTTTCTCCAGATTTTTTATATTTTATGGAAAATCCAAATATTTTTTTTCGGAAATGCCTTTGACTTCCCTGGAGAAAGTTTTCATTTGCAGAAGCAATTTTTAAAATATGACGTTGCCGTTACACTCTGCATAATAATCGTACCACGTTTCCCTGGGCTTTTTGTAAGTTTTTGTAAAATGGTAAACAAGCAAGATATTAACATTATGTAATTATAGATTTTATAATACAGACTGGTTTTATTATAAAATACACCTAGGTACCCATCTACCCTATCTACTCACCTAGCCTACATACTTACCCAGTAAAATTCCCGGGCGTACAATCCAGAACGCCAAAATTTCATCGCAATCGGATGAACAGTAAGGGAATGGATAATATATTACTATATAATATAGTACTAAAAAACGTTATTTTTACATATTTTTATAGATTATTAGATTTAATTAGGGGCTTTATGTACCTACCTACCTACATAAAAACATCTATGTAATCAATATTCGTCTTTTCAAGTCACTCAAAACAACGACTCAAATTTTAAAAATCCTAAGTTACCAACTTTTGTCGTGCAACTGCAAGCGGGGCTCGAGCGAACTTGTCATTGTGTGCGTGACGACGCACACGACCAGCGCGCTGCAGCAAATACCTAATTGCCACGCGCCTCGTTCGCTCGGCGCAGTCTTAAGAGGACACAAAACGGCCGTTTTTCCATACAAACGTAGTCCCCTGTTTCCTTCCTGGATGATGCCAGTTCAGCAACGTATTTTCTTTTACAAAAAATCTATGACCAATATGACCACTGGTGGCATGTCCACAGGTTTCCTTTTTTAGGGTTCCGTAGCCAAATGGCAAAAAACGGAACCCTTAGTTTCGCCATGTCTGTCTGTCTGTCTGTCCGCGGATAATCTCAGTGACCGTTAGCACCAGAAAGCTGAAATTTGGTACCAATATGTATATCAATCATGCCGACAAAGTGCAAAAATAAAAATTTAAAAAAACATTTTTATTAGGGTACCTCCCCCAGACGTAAAGTGGGGAGCGATTTTTTTTTTAATTTTGACCCTGACGTGTGATATATTGTTGGATAGGTATTTAAAAATGAATAGGGGTTTTCTAAAATCATTTTTTGATAATATTAATATTTTAGGAAATAATCGCTCCGAAAGTCAAAAACAATGTGTCCCCCCCCCTCTAACTTTTGAACCATAAGTTTAAAAAATATGAAAAAAATCACAGAAGTAGACCTTTATATGAACTTTCTAGGAAAATTATTTTCAACTTGATGAGTTGAATAGTTTTTGAGTTATATAGCACTTTTTCAAAAAAACGCAAATGATAACTTTGTTTTTCATACAAATACTATGAAAAACAAAGTTATTTTTGCTGACGAAAAATGTTGGTATTTTTAATGGTCTGGGAAGCTACGGAACCCTACAGTGAGCGTGGCCCGACACGCTCTTGGCCGGTTTTTTTCATAAGTAAATTATTTATAAAAAAAAAAAAAAAATATGAACCATCAAAACCTTAAAAAAGTGCAGATTTTCTGCTGTGTTCGAACATCCAGAAAACAAATTTTATTTATTTATTTAAACTTCATGTACAAGAGTGGTACATAGGCGGACTTAATGCCACAAGGCATTCTCTACCAGTCAACCTTTGGGTCAAATAAGACGGTATTGTGTGTGATAGAGTCCAATAAATATAAAGATACCATTTATATGCATATTTTATATGCATACTAATACATATATATGCATATAAAATAAACTTATATATATTAAAAAAACATACAAATAGACCGTTTTACGTTTTTGTTGTGTGTACATAGGAACACGGTCAAGTTTTGGAGAAGTAATCAGGGGACTACGTAACTTTGTTTGTGTACTTTTAGTTATTATTTTCGGCTGTCGTTTCTTTGTCATTTGGGCACTGCGATCCAGCATTACATTTTACAAATACCCTTTTTTCCATTCTCTCGCCTTTTTTGTTTCCTCTTAAAACTCATTATACCTACTAACTGATGTAACATTTACAAACTTAAAATTTTACAAAGAATTGGTCAGCTTTGCCACCCACCGTAGTGACACTGGCCAGCCTTCTGGGGGTCTAAAATGGCCGCTTTAGCAGAATCGTAAATGAATCACGTTAATGCGATGCGGACGAATTGTTAGACGTCCTTTCTTACAGCACTTGGTTTATAGTTATACGAGTAGCAATTACGCGTTCGACTGGAAGATACCAACAGTTGGTAGGTACCTACGATATGTAATAACAGGTAACGAGCCTCCAAATATTACCTATAAGAAACCTAGTAAAATTCTTTGAAAGGCTACTCTTAGTAGCAAAAAATAAACTCTTATATTATCGATGTTGGTGGCTTTGCCATCGCAACAAACTTGGCACTGTTCCTAACACCGCCGTGACGGTGGGTCAAAGGGGTTATCTGAGGAAAGGAAACACGTCTTACTAAAGTGTTTGCCACGAGACGCTATATTTTTTGTAAACACACATTCGGTTTCGCAACCTTTGGATCAAGTAAAAACTCACAGCGTCGGCGTGAACTAACTTTAAAATAGCGGCCCAAATGTTTACGTTCCATAAAGTCAAATGCGTTCCAGTACCACGAAACAAGACGACAGCGCTTTATATCGCCAAAATGTAACCCGACTAAGTGAAATTGCTCGTTAGCTTCGTATTACACGTATGATCATTTGAGTTGATTGAATTTGTTGTTGATTGGAATGTCGCTATACGTAACTTGGTAGAGATTCCTTGTTTACAAAAAATAATAGGTTCTCGAGATGCGACCCTCTTACTTAAAGACGGCAGAATATAATTTTATCACACTGTCGCGGACTGCACGTCTTCTTATCTCATATCCGCGGTGATATCGAGTACCCAGGACCTGAGACGTGGATGTTAGAAAGGCAGTCGCTCGGTCCCACTGCTGGGACTCACGGCCTCCTCTCTATGAGAGGGAATGTGCTATAATCCACCACGCGGGCCCAGTGCGGGTTGGTAGATGTCACATGTCTTCGAATGTTTGGTTCTAGGACATGCCGGTTTCCTCACGGTGTTTTTTTTCACCGTTTTGTGAGCAGTGTTGACAAAGTATATGGTGACTATGTAAAATATTGTCATTCAGCTGCATCCGGTTCCTGCAGTAAGCCGACTCCACCATAGTTGAGACAAGGCAGGTAGATGATGACAGTAGCTTGCTTGTTCTTGAACACAATTACAATTGATCATCACAATCATCATCACTGCCTGCCTTTTCCCAACTATGTTGGAGTCGACTTCTTAGTCATTATTTTACATGGAGCGACTGCCTGACCTGACCTCCACAACACTTAGTACTGGGTAATAAGATACCCCCTTTTTTTTGGAATCGTCAAATGACCCCTCCCGCTCTGGGCGGCGCGAATGGAATGTCAGACTTTTACAGTCCAGGGCCGCGGTTCTCTTTCGAACAGTCCCGCAGCCCCCGGCAGGCATCGGCCCTTGCGCACGCCTGTTGGGCGCGCGTGGAACACTCTGGCGCCGTCGACACAGCCTGTCGTCATTAGACGGATGGACGGCGAGCTAGCCCATAGCTAACTGTCCAATACCCCTTAGGAAGACTGATTGTCAGACTTTCAGTCCACTGTCCACCTGTACTGACTGTCAAAGATCTACAAATGACAGTCTTCTTGTTCGTGTCGCACGACATGATGCCACTTGCACAGCGTCGTCGGTGTTCGCTACAGGTGCAAGGTTGTGTGTCTACTGACAGCGACACTTGTTGAGAGCGGCCTGTATGAGGTGCGCGAGCTCGGTGTACAGCAGACAGCTCCGACTGGACGGCTTGCAGATCTCGCGGTGATCCACCGACACGCCGTGCAGCACACCCACGCCGGCGTCTGTAACGTACAACGATACATTAACACCACGCTCGTGTACTGCTTCATTGATCTAGTGGCCTGCAGAGCTGAGCATCAGGTCCTGCGCTCGATCCGCAGCTCGGTCACAATATTATTTGACAGAGAGTTGCATCTAATTGTAGGTACCACCTCGTTTCGCTAGTTTTTTCTGAAGTAATAAGGGGCGATCCTTTTTGCGATCAACCGGCCACTAAGACAGACACCCTGGCTGCCACTGAGAAGACTTGGTGGAAAAACACAACAACACTGCCTGACGTAGGAATCGCTCTGGCGCCCACTGAACTGACTAGTATACTGACCGGCGGAATCCTCGGAGACGATGCGCAGCCACAGCACGGACATGAGCGTGCGCGTGGTCTCCACCAGCGAGCGCACGAGCGGCCGCGCGCCCGCACACGCGCACAGCCAGCGCGCCTGCAGCTCCAGCACCAGCGGGCAGTCTGCGCCCAGAGGGGGACATGTTATATGTACTCGGAGATATGCACACAACGGCGGCCTTAACATGCTTCCCTGCGATACTCCAACGTAATTAGGTCGAAGTGGAATAGTTTTTATGAAAATCGGGAAATATTTCACTCATGACTCTTGCGACCTTCGATTTATATTCGCCTTAAAAGCGTAGTCGACGGAGCCTCGCTACGCGGCGCTCCTATTTCTGTCTGCAGGGTTTAAAGGACCGGGGCTGCGAGACTGTTCGAAATAGATACCGCGGCCCCGGAACATAAAGGGCGAGGAAGGAACATGGATGGGTTTTAGTCAGTAAAAGTCTGACAATCCCTCCCGCTCCGCCCAGAGTGGGAGAAGTCATTTGATGATGTACCATCCGAAAAAAAAAGGGTTTAAAGGTACCTAACTAGCCTAACGTGGGGGTGCCCCAAATCGATTATGAGGCAGAGATACTTCCGTCGCATGCATTTCACAATATTACGGTTTCACTTCGATAGGTCGTAATCTACCGAAAGATAATGCGTTAAATTGTAAGCACCATTATAATACTATAAACCAGACTGAACGAGTTGGTCCCTATTTATAAATAGGGACCAACTCGTTCAGTCTGGCTTCAGGCTTGTATCCAATGAAAGTTTGGTTACAATGAAGTATATTCTATGAAACTATGATTGTATGCCGAGTGTAGGTATATGGATGACCTGGTGAAGGTTGCGGGAATCCGTTGAATACGAGTCGCACGGGACCGGTCAATGTGGCGACACTTGGGGGAGCCGTGGACGTCTTTCGGATAAATGGAAATGATGATGATGATGCCGAGGGTAGTGAACATGGCGAGTGAAGGTACCTTTTGCGATCTCTTGGAGCTCTACACTGCGGGACGTGAGCGGAGTCTTGATGTCAGCGAGCGGGGAGCCGCGATGCGGGACGGAGTAGAACATAAAGCCGGCGCTGTTCACCCACAGCGACGCGCGCGCAGTCAGCACTGCTCTGTCTTCTGCGAGACGGACGAAGCGTTATAGTAGCAATCAACGACTAAATATTAAATCGACCATCCAGTGCTGCTCTGCTACGTAGGATGTACCTACTCGGCAATGTTTGCCACACTAGTTTCGCGGTTTATCTGTTCGCATCCGGGCGTAGCTTGGCGTGTGTGGCAATTTATGAAGCCGCCTACATTTCCAAACAAACTAAATAGCGAAGGAGCATTTTCTTAAAAGTCTAGTCGGTTTCTTTTTAATGTCTTCTCGTATAATTCGCCGTCGCGAAAGGTGTAGCCAATCAGGCTAACTTGATCGGCTACACGATTGATTAGCTCAATACCGTTGTGTGATGTCGAGTGACAATAGGCTACAAGCTACGTGACACTACTAATGGGCCACGACATAAACTCTACAATAGGCTTCCTTTTGTTCTGCACCTAACTCTTTCCATCCCTCTGACAGAAAGTGTTAGAGTGCACTGTATCCCCGTAAAACAGGTTGATCTTTAAGGAAAACTAGTCCAAGTATCAAACTGGACTAGTTTTCAGGTTAAGAGAATATTACGCACCTTCATTATTTGAAGACAGGACTTCACTATCATCTCTTGTCGCATCATGATCTTCTGTATTCCTATATTGTTCATCCTTTCTTACACTTATATCTATATACTCTGAATCTTCATTAAACCTAAACTGTCTATTGTCTAAAACATCACCGTTTCGCGTACAGCCATACATTTCATTATCATTATGTTCCATATCGTAGTCAATGTCTAAATCTATATTGTCTTCGTCTTCGTTAAAGCTACTGTTACCGGAATTGTTATTGTTTCTGATCTCATTCATCTCGTCTATACTTCTCAGTTTAGTTCCACCGTGTGCGGTGCAGGCGGCGCTATTGTGTTCTTTAATGAAAGTGTTCAGTAGATTGTTACAGTTCCCGTCTCGCTGATCCTTGCTCGTATGAACTGCGTCATTGTCGTTGTACCTTCTATACTTATTGTCTACACTACTACGAATATTATTATTTATGTTATATTCTCTATCACTTTGGTCCTCGGAATTATTGTTCAATATATTTTGTGGTTGAACATCACTTTTGTTTATTTTCAAATGGGCTTCGTAAGCTGAAACAAAGAAATGATGTTAGTAAAATGTGTGTTTCCAACTTCTTTTCGTTTTAAATCAATATGTGAGGTCTACAATGAAGAGAAAATTGTACAAAAAGGCAGGAATTTTGTCAAAATTCCAATTCGCATAGAGAGCAGGTGGCAATCTATGTGCGGTCCTTCTTGTTTGTGTTACAACTAGCGAGGAATCCTCTCCTACATCTGTATTACCTTGACAGTAGATCTGCTTGATGAAGAGCCCGCCCTTGGAGTGTCCGACCCACACGACGGGCCTCTGGCCCACGCCCAGCGCCAGCAGCTGCGACATCATCTGCTCGGCGCGCTCGTGCAGCCGGAGTCTGAACGCAAGCAATACATATAGTCTTTAGTACAGCAGGTCTCTTTGGTATAGTGTTCATAAGCACTATTGCTGAGCATGTGGTCCTGATCCTGCTGTTATTGGGTTCTACTGCCAGGAATTTTTAAGTAGCAGACGTAACGTCCACGGAGTCTGGTTTTGTGCCCGGTTGATGATAATACTCGTAGGCTCGGCCTCATTCATATAGGGACACTTACATAACTGGCGAAGTGTGGGAGTAGCTACTGACTCCCTTCGTGGATCACAGGCTGGATGTAATGTCATGGTTTTCACTGACACATGCTTTTTTTCGAGATTGTTCGAATTGTTTTGACATGACAAGCTGAACTATTGAGCAAGTGATCACAACCTGAGCTAAATATAATTGTAGTTGGGGATCCCGAAACACGCGCGAGTCCAACTGCCATCAACGGCAAAAGCTTTCGGCGGTTTTGTGTGATGGATGTCTATTCTGTTTCTTTCATCAACCTAACAGGTTTAATGTATCATTAATATCATCTGTGGGATCTTGTGGCAAAGACATCATTTAACCTAGGAAAACTTCAGAAGAATTAGTGCATGAGTTTTATCTGCTAGGAACAAGATATACAGGGTGTAAACAACCTCATCACGAAGCCGTTAACCAAGCATTCTGTACATCAAACTAAGTAAAAACTACGCAATAAATTGCTGGGAAACGTTTTAAATCTAAATCTGCATAGTTCTTTGGGCGCTTGAATGACATTGACAGGAGGGCGCTGATGGAAAACATAAAATTGTCTTTGGAAATTGTTTAGAGATAACAAGATGGCTGCGCTAGTTACGATTATGGAAACCCTCTAAAAAGAACTATATGCAGCTCCTCACTTTAGTTTCTTTATCGTAATTTCGATACGCCTTAATGCCTTAAATCACTTCATATCAAAATCAATGTTTAGGTACTACTACATTATCTTTAAACACTGTTTTAAGCTTTCACGGTTCACGGCTCAAAATAATACCTAATCACGGAAGATATCCCGTAAGTGACAATATAAGTTTACATTATGTTTACTTTGAAGAAACAGAATAGACATCCATCACCCAAAACCGCCGAAAGCTTTTGCCAAAGAAATTTGGAAGCGACCCACAGTCAACATTGGGTAGCCAAAGTTTGAAGAAGAAGAGGAAATAGTTCTAGAGCATGTAGATGTAATGAAACGCTTCTCACCTCTTGGTCCCCTTGACCCACAGCGGCCGCCACAGGTAGGGGTCGCTAGTATAGTTGATAGAGATGACCCTGGCGCCGGGGAAGTCTTCTTTGATCCAGTCGCGAGGCCAGCAGTGCGAGTAGCAGTCGTCGCAGATACACCCGCACCCCGAATCGCACCCACCCCGCACCCCCTTACACTTACACACCTCATCCACTTTACACTTACAGTCAACATCACCACACCTGCCGTCGAAGCTACATTTGAAACCGTTACATGTATATGTATCACAGTTGGCATCACAGTCGTTTTTGAACAGTTCGGTCACGAACTGGGCTTGAGTCTCATAGTTGTTGACGTCGAGCAGAGTGTTGTTATAGAACTGCTCTGTTATCAACGAGTTCTCGTGTGGAAGGATCTTCTGGAAGCAGCCGTTGAGTTGCTTGAACGTGACTTTTTCGTTTAACCTGGCTTCATATTCGTACTGTATCTCTTGCACGTTACCGCAGGCGTGTGCTCGCGGGTGCGGCGTGCAGTTGCATGGCTCCGTGGAATGGTCTCTCAGAGGTACTTTGGTGGGGTCTAACTTGTATTTGGTCCTCCATTCACCTTGGCGCCACGTGTTCCCCAGGGAGCCTAGAAATAAATAATAACCGTCAGTCATTTCTAGATCTTTGACATTCGTTATAAGTTGTCAGAAACCCGAAGTAGAGATCGAGTAGAGATCCTTGCCTGTCCAATCAGCCAAGGCGGGTGTTAGGCTGCCTGTCCACTGAAGCGGAGCAAGGTTGCGGAGCGGAGAATCGGGGAAATATTAACCAATAGGATTGCATACTGGTGTGAAGCTGGTATTTTATGCAATTTTATTGGTTAATATTTATCCTTTTCTCCGTTCCGCAGCCTAGCTCCGCTTCAGTGGACAGGCAGCCTTACACCGTTGGTCCCAGCTGACATGTGTGAATCTATGACAGTCGTTACAGGTAGTCAGTGGACCGAAAGTATCACAACCATTCTTAACTAGGGGTATATAACTGGTTTGTGCTGCATCCGATTAGACTGGAAGTCGACCCGAACGTTGTTGGGAAACGGCAAGCTGATGATGATGAATACGAATAGGGACAAGACTTTCAACCTATGAAGTCTTAGTTCACACAGGCCTCCTCTCTATGCAAGGGAGTTAACACTTGTAACCCACCACGTGGGCACAGTGCGGGTTGGTAGATGTCACATGTCTTCGAATATAGGCTTGTGTCCTAAAAAAAACTAATTAGTCCGTCAGTTAGATTATAAAAAAATATTTGACCCGTATTTTTTCTTTTGTTACATAAACCAAAATTGACGAAGATACGACGCTTTTAAAATTCGCAATACGTCACGCCGTGCTATAGTTTTTAGTGCGTTGTGACGTCACGAGCCCCCACTCCCGAGTTTTGATGCGTTTTATTTTTGTCAGTACTCAGTGATTTACAAAACCAAAAAATACGTGTCCATTATTTTCCAATACTCTAACTGACGGACTAATTAGTTTTGCAATTTATTGATGGTGGAAACTAGCCTATTCGGTTCTAGGACAAACCGGCTACCTCACGATGATGTTTACCTTCACCGTTTTGAGAACAGGGCTGATGAAATAAATTACACAAAGTAAAGTGCCTGCAAGGGTTCGAACCTACCTGCCGGGGCTGCGGGACTGTTCGAAAGAGAATACCGTGGCCCCGGAACATAAAGGGCGAGGAAGGAATAGGGTTTTAGTCTGAAACTCCCTCCCGCTCCGCCCAGAGTGGGAGAAGTCATTTGATGATTTCCCATCCGAAAATAAAAAAAAATAAAAGAAGGGTTCGAACCTATAGCTTATGACACGCAAGTCAGGGCCACTACCACTGGACTGTAGAGTGTAGCTACACGGATACAGGAAGCAAGACAATGGTAATGAATACAAAGCCTGAAATCTAACAAACGACTAAATTTGTTTATAAAATACCTGTATAAACAGTGTTGTGGAGGTCGGACGCACTCAATTGTTTTAATGTTGTTTTTAATAATTATGTAGGTAACTAGGTACATATACTGAATTGAATACTCTGTGGTCAACATACAAGGATCTTCCCTTTGGAAATCCACCACAGTTGTGTAGTTTTTGGTGTGACATTATTTTATGTTGATTGTTCTTATAAAGATTGATCCGCAATGAATGTTTTTGAATAAACTCGTGTAACATTATTCTCAGTTTCACTATTGTATCATTGCATATTATATCGGGCTATCTTGCACACGAAGGTGTCAATTATCGTGTTTAGGCATTCCTACATATTACGAGTACATTCCTACGTAGTGCGCGACATTTCGCGCACTACGTAGGAATACGCGGCCCGCACTACGATCACCACGACTTGTCGCACGACCGCCCGCTATCGTTCACAGAACTGATGTGCGACCACACCCTCTTCCTACTCGAAGCTTCAGCGGCCAAAGTCGTAGTCGTAGCCGCGTAGTACGCGTGGTCCCTCAGGGCCCAGGGGTCAGATGCCCCTATCAGGCGGGGTGGAGGGGAGAGCTCTTACCGTACAGTCCGTGCACGAAGATAACATCGAGCGCGTGCACGGAAGGGGGAGGCGCGTGCAGCACCGCGCACTCCACGCGGGGCTCTGGGTGCAGGTGCTCCGAGCTCGCAACACGGGGCTTCGCCACGCGAGGGGGCGACTTCCCAGCTGTACAGAGAGATTAAAAACATTATGTTGCGCCAACTAAACTGACAAATCCTACGTCGCACTATACAAGTTACGCGTGAGATTAACATAATTCATGTACAAAAATCATACTACTAACTATCAGGCAGTAGCCCGCCAGACGTTGTGTCTGTAGGCCACCAGACGTGATGTCTGTAGCCCACCAGACGTGATGTCTGTAGCCCACCAGACGTGATGTCTGTAGCCCACCAGACGTGATGTCTGTAGCCCACCAGACGTGATGTCTGTAGCCCACCAGACGTGATGTCTGTAGCCCACCAGACGTGATGTCTGTAGCCCACTAGACGTTGTGTCTGTATCCCACCAGGCGTTGTGTCTGTATCACACCAGGCGTTGTGTCTGTAGCCCACCAGACGTTGTGTCTGTAGCCCACCTGACGTTGTGTATGTAGCCCACCAGACGTTGTGTCTGTAGCCCACCAGACGTTGTGTATGTAGCCTACCAGACGTTGTATCTGTAGCCCACCAGGCGTTGTGTCTGTAGCCCACCAGGCGTTGTGTCTGTAGCCCACCAGACGTTGTGTCTGTAGCCCACCTGACATTGTGTATGTAGCCCACCAGACGTGATGTCTGTAGCCCACCAGACCGTTTGGTCGGCGGATCCTCCCTTTTGCATGTAGGAGACTTAATTCACTGCTGGACATAATATGCCTCTTTATAAGCCCCTAGAACCTAGTAAGCCTGCTTAGTAACATGACATAACATCATGCCTGTTATCTTCGGAGGGTTGGTAGAGGTACTTAATAGTTCTCCCACATTTAGCCGATTAGGTTTAAGTCTCATGTTACAGGCAGCAAGCCTATTCCCATGAATCGGGCACTAATCCAGCTGCTACTGAAAAAACTCTGATCGAAAAACCCAATAAAACTCGCCCGACCTGGGAATAGAACCGAGGACCTGATGCCTCTACTAAACCAGCAAGGCAGGTAGCGAGGTGTCGCCTCAGTCAGTACTCACCGGTGATCTGCGGCAGGCGGGGGAGGGGCGCGGCCAGTACGCGCCGCAGTAGCGCGCCACACGTGCTCCACAGCCGCGACACGCACCAGCGACTGCGGGGGACAAGCATATCTGTTAACTATCAACCGACTAGACATATACAGGTTGTAACCATGTCCGTGACTACCGCCGGACCACCAACGCCAACCGCTTCCATATTTGGTCAATAATTTGTACTCAATGGGTACCAATTAGTACCCGAACAACAAAATTGGTACCTTAGCAGTTTTCGAGAAAATCGACTTTGAAGGTGGTCCGGCGGTAGTCACGATCCCTTCAGCAGGACCACCATGAGCGCCGAAAAATGGGGCATTCTACAGCTATTCTAAGTATGTAAAGAAAACCATTACACTAGTGTATCGTTTTCCTTAACTATTTAAATTTACCGCGTAAACCACAGACTTTTATAGATGTCACTTTTGACATTTATAAAAACTTAAAAACTAACGTGGTGAGGAAAATATAACCCAAGAACGATAATACTGTAAAAAAATATCTACACCTGAAATAAAGGCTTTAAATGTTGTTTTTTGTCTTTACAGGTGAGTAATGAAAGTGATTTATGATAACAGAACAAAAACCTTGTATTTGCAATTGGTTTTTTTTAATAAATTGTTTTGTCTTTACAGAAAACGCAGTTGTGTCTTTATTTCATACATAGTATAATAATATTATTATAAGTATACAAATAATTTGTACCCATAAATGTGATTCATTTCTTAAAAAAAAACAGAACTGAAACATTTGTATTTAGCGAGAAAATCAACGATGATAACTTCGTGCACTCGTTCAGCAGGACCACAAAGGAGGATGGTCAAATATGACCTGAATGCGAACATTAATGATCGATGTATCAAAAAATAGTCATTTATGCGTGCTTTAAATAACGGGGTCTAACTTATTTTTTCCTGGCCGGGAAAATGTTTTGTATTAATAATAAATAAACTCAATTTTTCACAATTTTTATTAAGTTTGAACGCATCCAAACCTGTTTCATTTTTATCTGTGGTATGCGTTTCGTTTTAACAGCGCAGCGGCATTTAATTAGGCGATTACGTTTAAAAAAATACTAGAATAGTAATATTTTTTTATTTTATTTTTATTTTATATTACTAATCATATCTTATATCAGTAAACAGTAACAATAATATCATATATAAGCCTTAATTATATTTAACAATTTATCAGAAATATGTAAAATGGAACGTATTTTTTGTCGACCTATTACTGATGACAGATGACACATGACACAGCGTAGCTGGCTTGCTGTTAGCGTCGTTGTGTACTGAGTGATTTCCTGTGTTTTTAGTGTTTTTTCACGACTTGGCTTTGACTACGGACTCCGATTGATCTTTTTTACTTGACGACTATCTGCTATTTCCCCCTGGACACTGATAACGCTTTGTGAATTGGTTCTGAGTGCCGAGAAACATCTCGTTTGCAACTATGAACCCCAGCCAACGGTCCATTCATGGACGTTTGCAGTGTATTAATTGCAATATCTGCGTTAATACACTTCGCCGCTTCGTTGTCCTGCAACTTGACTCCAGAATCATATCATTAATCAGTAGTTGGATCGATCCGATTATCGTAAGTTTTTTTCTTGCTACGTATCAAATCATTGATCACTTTCAGCTCTATGAATTTAATACTAATTTACATTGATTTTTGTTTCCTCATTTCCAGATCACTGAAGATGATTGCATTTGTGAAGCTTGTCACAATAATGCAATGCATGCGGTTAATGAAGCATTAAACCGTGACAGTGGTGAACAGCAGGCTGCTGGATCCTCTCATCAAGGCCATACTCAAGTGTGTGTTCTATGTGGCCTCTCAATATTAAGGCGACGAAGTGACCTTATCTTGAGAGAAAATGGCTCTGGTTTGGTGTTCGCCTAAGAAACAGAGATGAGGCAGGGGAAATGTTAAACATTTTAAGAGAACGGATGTCCTTAGAAAATAATTTGGCACTAATGGTTGAAAATACCAATATGAATAGAAGGTCTTCTAACTTTGTTAGTATAACTGCAGATAGGGATAACTTGATAACATTCCCTAGAATGGAGATGAATGAATTAATTCTTTTTGCATTAGGGACATATCAGATTAAGCAGGCGCGATCATATTATGGAGAGCATATCCGATTTCATGGTGGTTATAGAATAGAGGTAGGAAGTGAAAACTTAAATGCAACGGAGTACCAGTTGAGAGGAAGTGGCAATAATACTCTAATACGAGGAAAAATTAAATCAAGGCATATATCTAGGAAGCAGTATTATGTTTATATTTTGGTGGAAAATAATATATCGGGGAGAGAAGGTATAGTAGAGTACTGTTGCAACTGTTTGGTAGGACGTCGCACAGTTGGATGTTGTGCTCATACTATGACAATAGTATGGTACCTTGGATGGGCCAGACACCAGTCCAATATTTCTGCTCCTGCTGAGTTTTTAGATTCTGTGGTTGTAAGAGAAGATATGGAATAAATGAATAAAACTACTATGCGTGTTTTATTTAAAAATCACCTTAATTACTTTTCTTTTGCATTTACACCTGTAATCCCCAAAGGTTTAGATGGTGGTCATCTAATAGTACCACCCACATTTCGCCAGTTATGTTTTGAAGTCCCATGTAATTTTTGGCGACCCTACTGACATCAATAGATAGATAGAATAGTTTCAAATATTTTATTGTTATTTGCATGGGTAAAAAAAATACCTATCATAAGTACGTACATGAGTACGTACTGGTGGACTGCTTGCTGCTTCAGGGCATTGCTTTATCTGGTCTATAAACATTTTAACTACTAAAACAGCAGCCAAATCGGTACCTACATGTTAATTACCGTGAATCCTCATAAATCCATGCAACATGATTTTGTTTGTTATATATGCCACTACAGTATTGTATTCACAAACAAATAGATAACATAGGCTTCCTTTTCCACCTTTGCAGTTTAATTATGGTTGTAGGTACTTATAACTATATTCATTATGTGCGTAATCATAACCTCGAAAATGACAAATTATGTGAAAATTCTAAGGTCCTCCACTTTCAAATGATATATTTGCAATGTGGGATTGCTGACGGTGGTTAGGCGAACCATTTAAGCCCTATATTAACCATGGTCGCGACATTTCATAGCCAGGTCTTAGTATGTATGGGCAGTGGCCGATGTTCTTTGAATGTTAATTCCAAGTTTCAGGCACTTGTCGCTTACCTCACACCTACATAGAAAATTTGTACCCAGGAACATAAAATTAGTGCCCAAAATTCAAAATGCGTTCCTCCGTTGTCATTGTCTATGGTATTACGGCCCGCTCCGGCTTCGTACGGGTTTAGATTTTAGACCTTCCCGGTGGATTTTTTTTCCGTAAATTTTCTGACATTCAAACCTTGTCCTGGGGGTTTCATTTTTATTTATATAGATTGAGACTTACCCGTAACAAACAGCTCAGCTCAATACCATTGACAATGACAACTTAATTTGGTCGGGTTTTACGCGGAGATTTAGTATGGAAAAGTAATGAAAGCTAATTTCTTTTAAAATACAACACTTGGGAATCTGAATTTTTGGTCACTATAACTTCTTTATGGGTACAAATTTTTGTATCAATTTGGGAAGAAATCACAGAGTTTTTAATAGGGAAATCTTGAAATGAAAATTTAACACCGTGACTACCGCCACCCCACCAATGGCATGGTATATCTCGTAAACTACTGAGGAACGCATTTTGAATTTTGGGCACTAATTTTATGTTCCTGGGTACAAATTTTCTATGTAGGTGTGAGGAAAGCGACAAGTGCCTGAAACTTAGAATTAACATTCAAATTTGTGGTCCTGCTGAACGAGCGCACGAAGTTATCATCGTTGATTTATCGGTAAATACAAATGTTTCAGTTCTGTTTTTTTTTTACGAAATGAATCACATTTATGGGTACAAATTATTTGTATACTTAGAATAGCTGTAGAAAGCCCCATTTTTCGGCGCTCATGGTGGTCCTGCTGAAGGGATCGTGACTACCGCCGGACCACCTTCAAAGTCGATTTTCTCGAAAACTGCTAAGGTACCAATTTTGTTGTTCGGGTACTAATTGGTACCCATTGAGTACAAATTATTGACTAAATATGGAAGCGGTTGGCGTTGGTGGTCCGGCGGTAGTCACGGACATGTTGTAACCCACCTCGCTCGTCACGAAGCCGTCAACCAAGCATTCTGTACATCAAACTAAGTAACTCGACGCAAACATTATTGCTGGCAAAACGACTTTCTTTTTGGGGTGAAAAATCATGTTTTGTGTTAGAAGTCAATGTAACGCACTCAAAACATTGTGCTGATGGATGTACTGAATAGTACGGGGGTCGTGAAGGTGTTTAAAGTAAATTATCTTACAATAATAACTTGTACTTATTTAAAAAAAAACTTGTCAATAAGTTGAAATTTTGACCCCCAATACCTCTGTAACTAGAAGGCATGGTGTAAAACAAAAAAAATATCGCAATGACGGGGAGAACAAGTGGCATTAAGTCCGCCTCTGTACTTTGTGCTTGAAGTGTTAAATAAATAAATAATAAATAAACAAGTGCCTTTCGGCTTCGTTAAGAGGTGTTTTACACCCTTTATAGCCACAGTCACAGGTACAGGGTGCAGTCTCTGTTCCATTACTCTGATAGTCTGATGGGACGGCACTCCGACACTCGCGGAGAGAGATCAGGCGCAGGACCAACGACTTAACGTGCGCACCGAGGCACGGGGGTATCATACCACTAACAAGCCACTAACTTACAAACTCAGAGTTGGTAGGGGTCGAACAAGCTATTTGGCTTACAGTTTAACCCACAAATTACATTATAAAATGTAAACCAAATAGCTTGTTCGACCGTACATTGTACTTATGTTCGCCTAATGTACTGAACAGCTGGTATTCACCCTATATTTTGAGCTGGACCAAACCTGGGAACCTTCACCTTGCGTAACGGAAATATTAGGTTTTTTTTTATTATCATGCGTTTTTTATTCTATTTTAATACTTACTAACTTTACTTTCAATACCTTCACGACCCCCGTTTTATTCAATGCATCCACCAATGTAGCTGCAACACATTTACTCATACTTACTTACATCATGCGCGCGCGCCGGCGGCTAGTGGAATAGTAGTGGCTGAGTTTTTTTTTTTTTTTTTGGATAGGGCATCTCGCAGTTCAGTCTACGAAGACTGGCTTCTGCTTAACCGGGCAAGTCCTGTGGATGCCTTGAATTTAAGGCCTCCAGCCAGGGCAAAAATGACTAAAAACTAAGCGACAGCGCTCTAAGGGCACCCCCTGTGGGGTACGGACCTCGGCTTAGGGCGTCGCTGGGGGCAGCAAAGGGACAGGCTGGATCTGGTTGTCTTTATTTAGGGACTGTTTTATTGCTAAAGGCTCAGCATCGCGGGCTGGCTCAGGCAAGGGTCGGGGAGGGATTGACTTAGGATTACGCGCCGGACCTCGGCGGCGAGGTCGGAAGGTCTTCGGTTTGTATTTGTACAATCTACGAACTGTACTGGTATCTTTCCTACTCTCTTGCAAGATAGTGATCGGATCGTCGGGGGTGACTAAAGTGTGACGCGGACGTTGGACTGAGCTAATACGCGATGGGTCGTACCGGGCGGCCGATGCGATTAGGGGGTTCCTATGTTTGATGGCAGTGTCGAAGTAACGCTTGGACAGGCGTTTCATGAACTGCTTAACGGTAGGGATTCTAAGGTCTACGTGTAGACTGTCGTTACGGACGTACGGGGGGGCACCGGTGATCTTACGGAGGAATCGGTTCTGCAAGGTCTGCATCGTGTGGATATGACGCGGGTGGGCATGAGCGAATACGATACAAGCGTATGTCATGATGGGACGGATGACTGCGGTGTAAAGACGCAACTTGCACTTGAGTGACAACTTGCTCTTCCTAGTGATCATGAAATGGAGTCGGCCCATAGCAAAGGCAGCTCGGTCACGAGCTGCTTTGATATGAGCCTTGAATGACAGATGGTCGTCAAGTATAACTCCAAGATATTTGGCTTGCTTCTCCCAAGGGATAGGCTTGCCAAACATGGTGACGGGGGGACCTGGCGAACGCTTAAGGCGTGCCTTATAGTACAGAACTGCCTGGCTCTTGTCAGGGTTAACCTCAATCCTCCACTTACGGAACCAAGCGCCGAGCGAGTCGACAGCTGTTTGGAGGATGCGACGGATGTTAGTCATAGAACGGCCGGTATAGTAAATTGCCGTGTCGTCGGCAAATAGGGAGTAGTGGCTGAGGCGCGGCGCAAGCCTTTTATATGTGAGCGAGAAATCCAAACATTTTCGACTCACCCACATTTGTTTTAATTTATTTTAGAATGTTATACATGTAGGTAGTCGCTAATAATGTTGAAAATATTTTTGTATATAATAGGTTACGTTGAGCAATAAATTCATTCGCATCTGAACCGTCTTTCACTCCAGACACAATTAGGGACTCCTACCTCAACAGTGGTGACCCCGACGTGATATAATATAGCTACAATGGATACGTCCAACCCGGATGTGATGAAAGACGAGCAAGAAGTGTCCGGAGTCTCTGCTTCTATTCGCATTCCACCGGTCTGGCACGAGAGACTGCGTTTATGGTTCGCGCAGTTCGAAGCCATCGTTTCCTCACATAAGAAAGGGGACAAGGCAATGTACGAGCTCGTCATCGGCCAGCTGGAACGTCAAGATATCGACGAGATAGCCGACATTATCCTCCACCCACCAGAAACTAACAAATACGAAACGTTGAAGAAACGATTACTGCAGGTGTACGAAGAATCTGAACAAAGACAGGTCCAACGGTTGCTGTCTGAAATGGAATTAGGAGACATGAAGCCATCACAATTGCTGCGCCGTATGAAGAATCTCGCTGGTGATAACATATCCGACTCGGCACTGCGCATCATGTGGACGAACCACCTGCCACAGTCAGTCCGCGCTGTCCTTGCAGTCAGCGACAATATCGCCAAAAGGTCAGACATCGGCGAACTCGCGCAAATGGCTGACAAGATACTAGAGCATTCACAACCACAGACTATCGCTGCTGTCTCGGCCTCCACAAGCCAACCCGCAACTCACGAGATGACTGCCACAGAGAAACTAAATGAGAAGATAGACTTGCTGACTCGTGAGATCGCTGAACTGAAGGCAAACCAATCATCGTATCGGCAAAGACGACCATTTCGAAGACATCGTTCCAGATCAAGAACACCATCCAGATTCCGCTCCAACCGCAGCGATTCATCGTTTCGAAATGATAGAATCTGTTACTACCATCGGAAATTCGGGAAACAAGCTCAACGGTGCACACGCCCCTGCAAGTTTGAAGACCCAACGACGACCTCGGAAAACTAACCCCTGCGTTGGCTGAGGCGGCAACCGGCGCGAGAACACTTTCACACCGCCTATTTATCACCGACAGGAACTCACGCTTGTCATTTCTAATCGACACTGGGGCCAACATTTCTGTCATACCCAGGAAAGCCGGTATGAAAGCAACACCTACAAACTTTTGTCTGTACGCGGCCAACAATACTACTATCTCGACATACGGTGAGAAGACGCTTGAATTGGACCTCAAACTACGAAGACCATATCGCTGGAAGTTTGTAATCGCAGCAGTCAGCAAACCAATCATCGGCGCTGATTTCCTGAAACACCATCGCTTACTGGTCGACATCGCTGGCGAACGACTCATCGATAAAGTCACGAACTTATTCGTCAAGGCACCAAAGTCATACTCCAGCGAGCCAACGGTACGAAGCATAGACATTGAGCAACCGTATCATCAGCTACTTGCTGAATTCCCCAACATCACTCGACCGTCATCAATGAAAGAAACACCAAAGCATCGCGTCGAACACCACATTGAAACCACCGGTCCGCCAGTGTATTGCAAGACTCGACCATTAGCACCGCATCTCTATCCAGCAGCAGTGAAGAAAGAATTCGAAACTATGATGCAACAGGGTCTGTGCCGACCGAGCAAGAGCCCATGGTCAAGCCCGCTACATGTAGTTCCCAAGAAAAATGGTGACATACGCGTATGTGGCGACTATAGAAGATTAAACGCGGTTACGAAACCCGACCGCTACCCAGTCCCACGACTTAAAGATTTTACATATCTTCTTCACGGAAAAAAGATATTCACCACGTTAGACCTCTGCCGTGCATATCAACAATTGCCCGTGTATGGACCTGATATTGAGAAGACCGCAATTACAACACCGTTTGGGCTATATGAATTCCCTCGCATGTGTCCCGGACTGATGAACGCTGGACAAACATTTCAGCGGTTCATCCATCAAGTACTCAGCGAATGCGACAACACTTTCCAATTCATCGATGACGTCATCGTCGCTTCAGAAGACAAAGAGAAACACTATGATGACCTACGTGCAGTCCTACAAAGATTAGACGATTACGGGATTACCATAAACCCGTCGAAGTGCGTCTTTGGCAAGCAGACTGTCAAGTTCCTCGGTTATGATGTGTCAGAAGAAGGAATCAAACCACCACTTGAGAAAATAAAGGCTATCACCGATTACCCAAAGCCAGACAACATTCAAGCACTACGACGATTCCTAGGCATATTGAATTTTTATCGTGACAGTTTACCTAACGCTGCAAGTATCCAGGCACCGCTGAATGCATTCCTCCACAATTCAAAAAAAAAGGGACAAAACCAAGATCAGCTGGACAAAAGAAGCTGAAGAAGCCTTTGAAGCATGCAAAGTGAGCATACAGAACGCCACTATGCTTGCTCATCCATCACCATCCACGAAGAACGCACTATCGCTAATGTGCGACGCATCCAACACCTGCGCTGGCGCTGTTATACAGCAGCGCGCCAACAACAAATGGATACCTCTCGGCTACTTTTCAAAGAAGTTTTCTGAAACGCAACAGCGATACAGCACATTTGACAGAGAGTTGTTGGCAATATACATGGCTGTAAAATATTTTCGCAAGATCAACGAAGGACGTGAACTCGTTAACTACACTGATCACAAGCCGCTTACATACGCCATTCACAAACCGCCGTCAACTAGCGACACGCAGCGGCGAACTCGGCAACTACTGTTTATAAGCGAGTTCACAACAGATATTCGTCATATTAGCGGAGCAAACAACGTGGTAGCAGATGCCCTATCGCGCGTCGAGACAATCGACGTACCATCTCCAATCGACTACACACAGCTAGCAGCAGCGCAAGAGAGAGACGACACGATACAGTCACTCACCAAACAAACCAACATTCAACTGAAGAAAATCACGGTTCCCGGAACAATTAAGCCAATATACTGCGAAGCATCAACAGCAGCCCTACGACCGTATTTGCCCAACGACTATCGTTGCATCGCTTTCAAGGCCGTGCACAACATAAGTCATCCCGGCATCAGAACAACACGGAAAATGATTCAAGATCGATATTTCTGGCCATCAATGAATGTCGATATTGGCAATTGGGCAAGACAATGCACAGCGTGTCAACAATCAAAAGTGCATCGTCACACACGCAGCGACATCGAAACGTTCCCGATCACCGACCGGTTCCAACATATACATGTAGATATCGTTGGTCCGCTACCTACGTCAGCACACGGACACCGCTACTTGTCGCTAATGATGTGTTGAGTTCGTTACGTTGACCGCGCGCCACAGAGTGCTTTCCCAGTAACAACCCCATCATCATATTTTCCTCTGCCCTTACCCTGATCTCTAAGTGGTCGGCACAGCATCTCTGTCTCTTCCATACCTTCTTATATACCCTTACCCTGATCTCTAAGTGGTCGGCACAGCATCTCTGTCTCTTCCATAAGTTCTTATATACCCTTACCCTGATCTCTAAGTGGTCGGCACAGCATCTCTGTCTCTTCCATACCTTCTTATATACCCTTACCCTGATCTCTAAGTGGTCGGCACAGCATCTCTGTCTCTTCCATACCTTCTTATATACCCTTACCCTGATCTCTAAGTGGTCGGCACAGCATCTCTGTCTCTTCCATACCTTCTTATATACCCTTACCCTGATCTCTAAGTGGTCGGCACAGCATCTCTGTCTCTTCCATACCTTCTTATATACCCTTACCCTGATCTCTAAGTGGTCGGCACAGCATCTCTGTCTCTTCCATACTTTCTTTATTCATCTCAGCAATCACCTCCTTTTTAGCCATATCATCATTGGCCTTCCCTACTTTCGAAATATCCCTTATATCTCCGCATCACTTGCTCTAACTACGATTTTCCAAAAAGGAAACTATACGTATTATCGCTTTAATAGCAGCCTATTACCGTCCCACTGTACACTGCTGGGAAAAGTCTCTTGTCATCTCAACAGAGAAGGCACGATCATTGATTACCACGCTTGCTCAAGACAGGTTTCCTCACGATGTTTTCCTTCACCCATGTCTGTGATGTCCAAGAAAAACTTAGAAAAGTACGAGTAGGAAAATTGCTTTAGACATAAATAATTCCCTCATCTCACAGAACATAATAATATTGTATGTAACCTCGCTGAGGTTTACCATTTAAGAGTACGAGGCTCAAAAGACTGGGCTCCGGCTCGCACGTAAAGTGACTAACTATCAAGCTAACAAAATCTCTCGTCGTACGGGTAGCTCATACAGAGCGAGGTTGGGTTATACTGGATATGCCATTGTGTGCACAATCACTGCCTGCAATAGTACTACTACAAGAGATCGTTTACTATCATACAGTCCCCCTGATGTTGATATTGATACACTCGTGTGAAGACGCGAGGGTCTACAAGGCGTATCGTTATCATGTGTCTATTCTTAGCATAGAACCAACGATATGAGAGTCTATTGTCTATGGTATGGACCACGTGGCTCCAAAATGGCGGCCATGCTATATGAGCAAATCATTGCAAGTCGAATAACTTTGTCGCAGATACGTTCTATAGCTTGAGTGTAACCGACACATCCTGCATCAATCATAATATTTTCACATGCGTTTACTGTTTCTAGGTAAAACATGAATCTGACCATGATGTATAACAGATTTGTTTTCTTGCTGTAAGTATCTCAGACACACGTAAACTCAGTAAGACAAAAGTATTTAATAAAACAAAGTAATCAATAAATGAACCCAAGCTTGGAGTGTTAAGTATGCTACTGCAAATGCTCGTGCTACGTAGGTAAACGTCACGTAAGTATGATTAATCACTACATATTATAAAACAAAGTCTCCCGCCGCGTCTGTCTGTCCCTATGTATGCTTAGATCTGTAAAACTACGCAACGGTTTTTGATGCGGGTTTTTTTAATAGAGTGATTCAAGAGGAAGGTTTAATGTGGTTTAAGTATATAATTTTACGCGGGCGAAGCCGCGGGCATCGGCTAGTTCGCTACGCTCGTTGGTAAAAGTAATGAAATAAGATTCTAAGTTATTTGACCAGAAGGTATTTTTTTAATACCACAGTTTTTGCATGCAAACTCGTTTATTTATTACATGTAGCGATGCTAAGGTTAAATTTTAACATACAACCCATAAAGTGATTAACTTCTTACTTCTACCTCGACTTTTGTAATTATTAATCATTTCACATTTACTGTAACATAAATACCAATACGCTAGCTGGTGCGGCGTAGGCTGCGCTTTAAGGTTTTCTCATTGAACGACGGGTCCCTAAACACACGTATCTAGGTACTAACACACGTTCAAGGTCGGAAGCCCTACAGCACCTGTATCGCTATTTGTGTGCCCAGGGTTGCCACTAAACGTTCATGTATAAAGGGTGTAAAACATCTCTTAACGAAGCCGAAAAGCACTTGTTCTCCTTGCCATTGCGACCATTGTTTTGTTCTACACCATACCTGGGAACCTTCTAGTTAAGGAGATATTGGGGGTCAAAGTTACAACTTTTTTGACAACTTTTTTTAAATACAAGTTTTTATTGTATTTTTTTTTACTTTAAATACCTCCACGACCCCGTACTATTCAATCCATCCATCAGCACAATGTTTTGAGTGCGTTACATTGAGTTCTACCACAGAACGTGACTTTTCACCCCAAACAAAAAAAATTGTTTCCCAGCAACAATTTTACGTAAAGTTAGTTAGTTTGATGTACAGAATGCTTGGTTGACGGCTTCGTGATGAGGTGGTTTACACACTGTAGAACACTAGAGAATTGTACTCTTTCCGATAGGGGTAGCATACTTGTAGCAGGGCTCGAAGTGATGTTAACATTATTACCTTGGTCATCATCATTATCATCATCCTATTAATGTCCCCACTGCTGGGACACACGGCCTCCTCTCTATGAGAGGGAATGTGCTATAATCCAGCACGCGGGCCCAGTGCGGGTTGGTAGATGTCACATGTCATCATTATCTTGATAACAATAAAATTCACGGTTACATCGAGGGCCTGACCCAGAAAGCTCGCATTGTGAGCAAGTGCCTGGACTGCCTACTTCATCTCCACAACGCAGTTAGTACTAGGTAATACGATACCACTTGGTAAGACTGGTTGTCAGAATTTTTGGGCCACTGACTACCTGTTACGACTGTTAAAGTACATACAACAATAAATTAACAATAAAATACACTCTTTATTATGTACCTACCCTCTGAAAGGAGAAATGCTATAACAGTTAGATAGGTGAGCAGCCCTACCGGTCGCTGTCCACGGACGAGCCGACTGATAGTTACGTTGTGTACTTAGCAGATCCGCTAAACGGATCATCTATTACATGCCTGTGACGTCTGTGACGGGGGTAGGCAGAATGCCACATAACTCTTGTCTAAAGCGTGTAACAGTAGGTACCCTACCAAGCCGAAAGGCACTTAGTTTGTTCTCCCCGTCACTGCCATCATTCGCTGGTTCTAGACCACGCCTAGTTTACGGAGATATTGGGGATCAAAGTTCCAACTTTTCACCAGTTTTGTTTTCAAATACTTGTTTTTATGGACATTACTTTAAATATCTCCATAGACCGTTTATTATGAAATGCAGCCATCAGCACAATGTTTTAAGTGCGTTACAATAAGTTGTAGGTATATTCTATCACAAAACATGATTTTTCACCCCAAAAAAAAGTCGTTTCCGAGCAATCATTTTTGCATAAAGTTACTAAGTTTGATGTACAGAATGCTTGGCTTCATGATGAGGTTGTTTACATCGTTTATGTACGATCCGCTACTCAGTCCGAACGCGCGGACCAGTTTGTATAACCCGGCCCAGGTCATGGTCTCCAAGGAGGAGGTCTGCTTGTCTACAACTCATCACGATCTAGGTACCTGACCGAATGTTACCGTAATCTGTTCAGCCGTCCAGAGTCCAGACTTGGTATACAATGGGTGGTCATCCATCCATGGACTAAACGCAGCATGTGTTGTTATTGTTTAGGCACTCGCGCTAGAACCCAGTAATGCGATGTTTTAGTTATTTTCCTATGATAATGAGAGTTATCTCAACAGACTACCAGTAATAGAATATCTAGTGAATCTTATCTACCCACTTAGATAGATAATAGCTTCATACATTCACAATCATTTATGTCATTCAATGTGCACCAAATGTGGATGATAAATAAACAAGTTACATTAAATTTAAAATTTATTAATCCCACGACACATGTAGGGTCATAATATCAAGGCTACCGACTAATTCACTTTTCAAACCAAAAAAAAAACAAAATCGGTTCATCCATTCGGAAGCTACGATGCCACAGACAGACACACACACACAAAGACAGGTCAAACTTAAAACACCCCGTCGTTTTTGCGTCGGTAATGGAGGCTTGTGTCGTGGACATAAGATAGTTGATATACTACATACCTACATTAATACATACTTTTAATACGTACAGATTCGGACTGAAAAAATCCTGATGTAAAAACCCAACATAATTTAAAAACCTCATGATACTAATTAAAATAACTACATAAACCTAATAGGTACTAGGAATATTTTCGATAATATAATTTAGTTACTTATATTATATTTGTTCAACAAACTCGCAATCCCACTGGATCCTTGTTTTGTTCAACCTATTATGTTGCCGTGCCCTAACCGGGTTTCATGTTGGATTGGAACTTACTGACATATGTAACAACTGAATGTACACATGTATGCAATAAAGAGTTTGTGTTTGAAAACTACATTTTGCTTGAGCTGGGTATCGAACCTAGGATATTATGATCAGTAGTCACGATGGTGACCACCAGGCCAACGCGGCTAGCTATCCAGTCTACTTATAATATTTTAAACGTAAAAGTATCTCTGACTGCTAGGACAGCACGTTAAGCCGTTGGTCCCGGCTGTCATTTGTAGATCTTTGACAGTCGTTGCAGGAAGACAGTGGCCCGCAAGTCTGACAACCAGTCTTACCAAGAGGTATCGTATTACCCAGTACTAACTAACTGGGCTGTGGAGGTCAGATAGGCTAGGATAGACTGGAAGCCGACCCCAACATAGTTGGGAAAAGGGCAAGTGTTACTTACGGCAGATTGAAGGGAAGACTTATTAGTTTAGTGTACGCGCGCCGCCGCCGGCCCGACTGACAAAAATATGATAGTGGAGGCTCAGTCGACATGTGACTCAGGCTGGCTGGACAAATCTTCACAATAGCTCGCATTTAACTAGGTCAATAGGGCACTTCACGTGACGGCTAAACACCCTTTTTTTTAGGATGGGAAATCATCAAATACCTTCTCCCACTCTGGGCGGAGCGGGAGGGAGTGTCAGACTTTTACTGACTAAAACCCATCCATGTTCCTTCCTCGCCTTTTATGTTCCGGGGCCGCGGTATCTCTTTCGAACAGGCCCGCAACTCCGGCAGGCATGGCTAAACACCCTTATTTCAGAATTTGTGACGCTACTCGCTTTCCAGCCAGCTTGAAAATCCACTTTTCGCTGGTCTCTCAATCTCGGTAACGGAAGTGATTTTGACGACTTTTTGCATGTCAACGGGCGTCACATAAATTTGTGACAGGCATCGAGCTAAAAGTTTTATTTACGTATAAAACTTCTGGCTGGCACTTACGAATCTCAATAACGGTAGCGTTTTCGAATATGGTTCCTTTACTAGCATTTAGTGACGCAATGTGTGACAGTAATAACGTTTGATTTATGGCGTCACATGTAAGGGTTTACGAGAAATCAATAAAAACTTAATGTCCAGCCAACCTCAGTTCTAGCTGGCTGGACACATGTCTCTCCGCTGCCTGATGATCTCATCACCATCATCATCATCTCAGCCGAAAGACGACTGCTGGACATAGGCCTCCCCCAAGTGTCGCCACATTGACCGGTCCCTTGCGACTCGCATCCACCGGATTCCCGCAACCTTCACCAGGTCATCGGTCCACGTAGTGGGAGGTCTTCCAACGCATCGTCTTCCGGTTCGCGGTCACCACTCCAAAACTTTTCGGCCCCAACGGCCATCCCTTCTGCGAGCAATGCGTCTGCCCGCTGCCACTTAAGTTTAGCAATTCTTCGGGCTACGTCGGTGACCTTGGTTCTCTTGCGGATGTCTTCATTTCTGGTTCGATCACGCAAGGAAAATCCGAGCATAGCCCTCTCCATTGCCCTTTGGGTGACTTTAAGCCTTTAGATAAGGCCCATTGTGAGCGACCACGTTTCGGTCCCGTATGTAATCAGTGGCAACACACACTGGTCATAGACTTTCGTCTTGAGACACTGCGGTAAGTTGGACGAGAAGATACCGCGCAGTTTCCCGAACGCTGCTCAGACGAGTCGGATTCGACGATTGACCTCCTCCTCCTCCTCCTGATGATCTACGACCTTCAAAATGTGTTCAAAATTTTGTGATGGGGACGATAATGATAACCTGAATTTGTGACGGAGAAACTTTGCGTAGTTTCAAAGATATTGATCATATAAATTTTCCCATTCAAACATCCATTAATATTATGAGGTGACCATATTTTTTACATTAATAAAGGATTTCTTTTTAATCGACATCGGCCGGTAGCAGCCACGCCCGCTTTGTATTTGATTTCCCCGTGGGAATAAAAGGTTTTCCTGCAATAAAAAGCGTAAGTATGTGTTAATTCAAAATAATAATTGACTACCAGCGCTGCAAAAGAGAGCCCCCTTGTATTTCGCATTTAGTTCATTATCTTAGGTAACTGAAAATGAAAACTAAACTCGACAGTCAGCAGTGTATGTACTTTTCGAAGTGTGATCACTAATCAGAGTAAGACAACTTTTAATTAATCTGCGGTTAGACAACCAATAAGAGATAAGATTCGACCAGTTGTCCTAGTAGTACCAACTTTAAGCAATAGATGGCGACACCAACATCAGCTATCATGGAAGTATTACATTCCGTGCACAGATATTGAGTTGATCGTCGTCATTTGAAACGCTGTATAAGTACAAATATATAAATGAGATTTTATTTACAGCAAACATTATTTTTACGTTTTCATTTAAATACCTTAGAGCATTAGTTATCCTGACACATTAACTACCTATGTACTTACCATGAAAAACACCAATACCTACCTACTAATAAGAGTAGATATCTGCACGTAAATAATCAATAACATTAAAAAATTACCCCCCTTCCTCACTTGTACACTTTTGTCTTCTATTGATATAAATATCTACAGTTGTTCTTATTAGTATCACCAATACACGAATTTTCGTCCATTAAAGAAAACACTGGTGCGTATTCGTCAACGGTCGATCCTAAGAATATGAATTGACCTATAATAATAAAAACGATACGCTGCGGTAATCTTAAAATGAAGATGCGCTGATTCGAATATTCTAGAAATTGCAACAGCCTGACGGTGGACAGTTGGAAACCTTTAGGTACGTTACTAAGGAGGCTTACCTTGCTGGCCACGTCTGCGATCAGCTCCAGAGGGACTGCCTTCCCACTGCACTCAAAGTCCACCTCACACACTGAAGTTCTTAGTTTAAAAATGTTATCCAACGATTATGGGCAATTGACCCGCGGGTTTATTTTATAGCGAAGATGTGAACACTCTCAGCAATAATTTAGCTGGAGATGCGATGACGCGGCACTCCGAAGATCAGAGATAGATCTTTTCTTCAGGATAGTCAACGACCGCACGCGAGGTGATGAAGAGACTTTTTTTTTACACACATGAACATAGTCACGAGATGCGAGGCGGCCATTGGAACTTCACACTGATTCGAGTTCCTTTTGCCGCGGCATGAGCAAAGCCCATAGGAGCGATTGCCGGACACTTTCAACCAGGCGCGCCATCCCTTTTGCGTACCTAGTCAGTTAAAATGTCCAACGTCAAGCATTACAATTATGTATATAAGTACAGTATTACACGCCAAACCCATGTTGGCGTAACCATTTTCCCCGGCTTGAAAGATCCTACTTTCAAAACGCAAAGAACGCGAAATTATAATATAATTGCATATCGTCGCGAAAACTCTACCTCTAGCGAGGAAAACTAAGAAAAATTAAGTTACATGATACAAAAAAAAACTACATGTATTATAAAATTATCTTAACCCTAACCTAAAATACGATAAGCTATAATTAATGCTTACTGAGTAGGGAGTGGGCACAACTTAACAATCGGTCTGCTCTGAAGCATTCCACCTTGTACCTTCACTGATGCGACTCTACATATCCCTTTTTTGTCCGGAAAGATTTCAGTAATTAAACCTAACGGCCAATGCAAGGGCATGACATTATCTTGCATTGAAACAACGACCATACCAACCCGTACTGGGTTGGAGGAAGTGTTCCATTTTTGCCTTGTTTGGAGAGTGTGCAGATATTCATTTCGCCACCGCTTCCAAAAAGATTGGACGAGTTGATCAGTTAACTCGTATCGTGAAATAAGGTGTAAACGCGTTTCAGTAACTTCGCGAGCGGGTAAAAACACAAGCGGTTTCGTGTTAAGGAAATGTGCAGGTGTTAGAGCGGTAGGTTCTGACGGATCTGAGCTAAGTGCATAGAGTGGTCGAGAATTTAACAAAGCTTCGACTTGAGCTAACATAGTGTTAAGCTCATCAAAGGTAAGTATTTGTTGACCGACGACTTTCAGAAGATGCGATTTGACACTCTTTACCTCACTTTCCCAGCATCCACCGAAGTGTGGAGCTCTACATGGGATGGTTTTAAGAGTTATTTTATGCTCCGCCAGTGCCAATTCCCAATAGGGGCGATATTCTTGCGACAAGAATTGATAGAGATCGCGAAGATAAGAACGAGCACCAATAAAATTGGTGCCGTTGTCAGTATATAGACACTCGATGGGACCACGGCGAGAAATAAACCGTTTTAATGCTGACAAGAAGCTCGCGGTGCTGAGATCTGATGCAACTTCCAGATGCAAAGCACGCGTTGTCAAGCAAGTAAAAAGACATATATAAGCCTTGCGACTCCTTTGGCCTCTGCCACGCACAGACGTTATCATGAGCGGTCCAGCGTAATCACACCCAGTGTGTGAAAATGCTTTAGGAGCGACTTCCACACGTGACTGCGGCAGGTCAGCCATGATTGGAAAAACCGGTCGTGGCTTAGCGCGAAAGCATACATTGCAGTTAAAGGTGATACGACGAACAATACTTCGCGCGGACAGAATCCAATACCTCTGTCTCAAAAGAGACAGAAGCAAGTTCGGACCTGTATGAAAGGTTTTGACATGATAGTGGGAAACTAAAAGTTCCACTACGTGGTCCTGTCGAGGAAGTAAAATTTGGTGACGCGAATCAAAGTCTAACTCAGAGTTGGCTAAGCGTCCACCAACGCGAATAAGTCCATTATGCAGAAACGGACTAAGTTTCTGTACTGGCTTTGAACATAATTGTTTGCGGTTTATACGATCAAGATCTGATTCGAAATGGATCCGCTGAACAGAGCGCCACACAACTAATTCAGCGAACTCTAAGTCCGATGCGGTAACGGGTCCCTTCGGGAGACGTTTGAGAAATTTATAGACGAAACAAATTGTCTTTAGATATTTCATCCAAGAGGAAAACCTACTCGCACGATGGTACAGAATGTCTTCTGTTAGAAAACTGGTATCCAAGTCTGCCTTCCCAACTGAGGGTAGAGCCACAGGCTTCATCTCTGGCAGCTCTTGCACCTCACCGGATACAAATGGCTTTACGGGCCAATCGTGTCTGGGTGTTTTAAGCCATGGCGGTCCACTCATCCACAGTGGATGATCAACTAACTGGGCAGGTGTTAAGCCACGAGAAAGACAGTCACTTGGATTCTCAGATCCCTTGACATGGAAGAAGTGCTCCGACGATAAGTTTTCGTGGATTTTAGCGATGCGATTGGCTACATAAGTGTGCCAGCGATGCGGAGAAGAATGAATCCAACTCAAAGTTACAGTTGAATCTGAGAACGCTACGACAGCTTCAATGGCGTATCGGGCGGAGTAGAGAACGAAAACTCGTTTGATAAGAATTGACAAAAGGAGTGCGGCGCATAGCTCCAAGCGAGCTAGCGAAATAACCTTAAGAGGTGCGACTTTGGACTTTGCACATACCAGTGAGACGACGATGTCACCGTCTGGCTTGACTACGTGGGCATAGACAGCACCACCGTAGGCCCTCTCACTGGCATCCGCAAAGCCAACTATAGAAACCTTACAATTTTCAATAACGCCAATATGACGTGCGAATTTAAGCTGAGAAACTTCAGGTAACTCAGCTTGAAATTGTTCCCAAAGGCGAACAATGCGATTCGGCGGGACCTCATCCCATCCTATTTTGACAAGCCACAAATCCTTGATCAGTAACTTAGCGTATAAAATCATGGGCGCGACTAATCCCAATACATCAAAAAGACGAGCGATAGACGACAAGATGGTCCTTTTTGTGCAAGGGCGCACATCAGGGTTGACCTGGAATGCGAAATAGTCATGGTCGGGAAACCAGCGTAGCCCAAGAATTTTCAGGGTCGGATCCTTACTTAGATCGACACTATGCGAGAGTCGCAATGACTCGGGAATAGCCTGAAGGACTTCAGAGCTATTACTTGACCATTTGGTCAACTCAAAATCACCAAGTGAAAATAACTTAATCAGTTGGTGAGATGACTCTATTGCTTGCTCTACATTAAAGGTAGAGCTTGCTATATCATCCATATAAATATCTCGGCTCAGTATCTCACTGGCCAGAGGAAATTGGTGCCCATCGTCCTTACACAATTGTTGAATGGTACGAATCGCGATAAAAGGAGAGCACTTCAGACCGAAAGGAAGAACTGAAAACTGGAAGATTTTTAAATTTTCATCTTCGTGAAAACGATAGAGTATTCGCTGAAGCGGACGATCTTCGGGACGAATCTCTATTTTTAGATACATAGCTTTAACGTCCGAAGTTATGGCTACAGCGAAGAGTCTCAGATTCAGTAAGATATTTAGCAGGTCCGTTTGAAGAACGGGACCAGCGTAAAGGATATCATTCAACGAAGTACCATTGTCTGACTTCGCGCTTGCGTCAAGAACCACGCGTAACTTAGTAGTTGTCTTGTCTTCGCGAATGACAGCATGGTGTGGGATATAGAAAGAGACTTCACCTGGCAAAACTCCTTCCACCAAGGAAATATAGTTATTTTTGAGATAATCTTTAATGACGTCATCATAGAGAAGTTTGACGTTAGGATGCGATTTAAATTTACGTTCGAGGCTAAGAAACCTACGACGAGCGATTTCGAAAGAATTTCCCAGCACCGAAGCGTCCGTCCTCAGTGGCAAAGCAGCGACATACTTGCCAGATGGGGTGCGAGTAGTGGTAGAACAATAAAACTGCTCGCAGTGTTTATCGTCTACACTTGTGATTGAAGAAGCCTGAACTTCCTCGATCTCCCAGAATCTACGCAAGTCGCAGCTTTCCAAAGAAGTCGTTGCGCAAAACGACATCGTAGCGGTAGGAGGGCTTAAAATAGGTGCGTCTCCCATAAAGATATATCCTAACACAGTCTCTAATGCATCTGGATATCCAGCGGCCGAAGTAACCTTGCTTGGTTGCAATAACTTAGCAAACAACTTTACTCCAAGCAGGATGTCAATATTCCCCGGCATTCCCCAAGTATCATCCGCGAATAGATGCGAATCGATATGATTGAGATCAGCAACATCTATCGGGCACAATGGAAGCTGTCCTGTAATCTCGTCGAGAACCAGTGCCTCAATCGTGTACTTGGGTTGAGCACGAAGGCGCGAGCTAAATGTGAAGTCGACTGAACCGCGAACCGACTGAGACGTACCACCGATACCTTTAACCGTGATTATAGAATCGTCACGTATTGGTAGTCCAAGCATACGACAACATCGGGTGGTAATATAATTCTTCTGAGAACCCGGGTCCAATAGACAGCGAACAACAAAATCCTTCCCCTTTCTACCTACCACTAACACTTTTGCAGTAGCTAAAACCTCCGTAGTGCGAGTACTATTATGAGCCGAGGCCGAATGAGTACACAAAGAAACGCGTTCCTGATCCGGGGACTGGTCTATGGCACTGGCAGACGAGGGAGCGGCGCCGACGGCCGGCGCGGGTAACTTCTGTGGAGGCGGCGGTTGATCAAAATGTAACAGGGAATGATGTTTACCGTTGCATTTCTTGCACGAGAATGTTGATTGACATTTAGATACTGTGTGTTGACTACTAAGGCAATTACCACAGAAGCGATTATCTTTTACATATTTAAATTTGTCATTCGTATTTAATTTTAAAAAGGCACTACACTTATATAAGTTTGTGTGCACCAACTGACAAAGCGAACATTTAGGTGACGTAGCTACATACACCTGCGATACCCTACTAGAGGGTGCGGGGGGGGCACTAGCGCCGGCGCCAGCAGTTGAGCGCTCAGGCTTCTGTGGCGCGGTGCGATAAAGAATTTTTACCTGTTCTCGTACGAATTTAACGAAATAATCATAGTCGACGCTTTGAGGATCCTTTAACGTGCGAAGTGACATTTCGTAATGTTTTGCGATGTCGGAGTCTACTAACTTAAGACCCACGTACATAAAGATAAAATCAGACATGTTGTCGATTTTTAATTGTTTGAGTCCAGCCACAATAGCGGTGTATCTATCAAAAACCTTTTCTACATTAGCGGGCGAAATACCAGCAGCCTTTAAGGAAAACAACTGATTTAAATAATTAACGGCTAAAGCACGCGTGTCCTGATATTTAGCGATAAGCGCGTCCCAGATAACACGATAATTTTCTGCAGCAGGAACAATACCGGCTGCCACGCCTTTGGCTTTGCCTTTGAGATGACCCAACAAATAATGAATACGATCAGAATCCGAGAGATCGGGGTTTGTATGAATCACCCGTTTAAACGTCTCATAAAAGAACGGAAAGTTCTGAATGTCACCATCAAAGGTAGGTAATTCGATTCGAGGTATTTTGATATGCGAAGATCCTGCCTTAGTCAAGCTAGGAGCCTCCTTTATTGAGGTTAGGGAACTCAAAACATTTTTGATTTCGCACGCCAGATCGTCAAATGAAGACAATGAGCTATAATTAACCTCATATGATGGATTAAGTTTCATTGAAATAATGTTTATATTATCAATAGCAGTTATAAATTCAGATCGAATTTGATCGATTGATTTAGCTTGAGCAATAAAAGTGTCCCGAGATTTTTCGGTTTTAAGGCAAATTATAGAATCAAATAACCTTTGTAAGCGAGCATAGTATGCGGCGCGTTTGCCCTCATACATTTTTAGTTTATCTTGTAAATCTTCCATTTTAAATTACAATAGATAATAAATTTACACAAAAATATCAATTCAGAACCCACTTATATCCCAGAACACGGAACCCTAACAAGCTAGTACGAAAACTGTGAATCAAAACAAAAGAAACAAATGCTTGCTCAGGTAAAAACAATAAAATAGGTAGGAACCACTTTTCCTATCCTGCGGAACCCTAGTCTACCAAAAATGGTAACAAGGTGCGGTAAACAAACTGAATTTATAACAATAAATCACAGTTATAAAGATGCTCAAACAAATAATATTGTGACTGTACAAACACAGAAAACTACTTTCGATAGGCAACTACTTAAAACGAAGGAACATGTGTAGTTTTTATGTAGAAAAAATGCGATGAAGGAATATACCTAGGTAGGTATCTCGATAAAATTCTAATGTACCTACTTAGATGTAAGTAACTGAACTCGGAATGAACACAAGAGTATGTACCGAAACCGGCTGAACCTAATTAACTATAGGTGCGATGGAAATTAAAAACCAAAGTTCAAAAAACAACTTTAGTTTTATTAGGTATGGAAATAATATCCAACCATGCGAAAACGAAAGATAAACAATAAAATTGTTGTCATATAAAAATAAATTAAAAATAATTTAATGCGAATAATTTAACTAAATTGCAATAATTTAATCAAATGCGGAGTGGACTGTATTGCGATTGAATACTCGTACAATACGAGGCGATTTGATAGGATAACATTTACATAAAAACTTCAATTAAATAAAACTAAATCAATCTATAACAAAAGTATAATGACTGTTTTACAATGATTGTGGTTCCCTGATTTCAAGGTCAATGTTGGTACGAAAGAAGGTCACTCAAGACAACCGTTGTGAGAACCCCAAAAACGCTGTTTGTCGTGCACGCGGTATATAACCCACGAATCTACCTGCTAATCCTAATAATGACCTATAACGCGCAGTTCTTGGAAAATACCTTATTTCACGACACAAATCACGGTAATAGTATATAAGTATATGATTTTTGATATGATTTAGTAATATTAATCTGAAATTACACAACTAAAAATATGAAATGTAACGGGACTTCGATAAAGAATGCAGATGATAATCGACCTAACGGTTAACGAAATAAGGACGAGTTTCCTACAACGATATGCAATTTCACGCAAATAATTTCTCGATTTTTGTAGGGTATCTAAAAACAATTATATCTAGGCTCGTAAGGACCAAATGGTGCGTATTCGTCAACGGTCGATCCTAAGAATATGAATTGACCTATAATAATAAAAACGATACGCTGCGGTAATCTTAAAATGAAGATGCGCTGATTCGAATATTCTAGAAATTGCAACAGCCTGACGGTGGACAGTTGGAAACCTTTAGGTACGTTACTAAGGAGGCTTACCTTGCTGGCCACGTCTGCGATCAGCTCCAGAGGGACTGCCTTCCCACTGCACTCAAAGTCCACCTCACACACTGAAGTTCTTAGTTTAAAAATGTTATCCAACGATTATGGGCAATTGACCCGCGGGTTTATTTTATAGCGAAGATGTGAACACTCTCAGCAATAATTTAGCTGGAGATGCGATGACGCGGCACTCCGAAGATCAGAGATAGATCTTTTCTTCAGGATAGTCAACGACCGCACGCGAGGTGATGAAGAGACTTTTTTTTTACACACATGAACATAGTCACGAGATGCGAGGCGGCCATTGGAACTTCACACTGATTCGAGTTCCTTTTGCCGCGGCATGAGCAAAGCCCATAGGAGCGATTGCCGGACACTTTCAACCAGGCGCGCCATCCCTTTTGCGTACCTAGTCAGTTAAAATGTCCAACGTCAAGCATTACAATTATGTATATAAGTACAGTATTACACGCCAAACCCATGTTGGCGTAACCAAACACCATAAAATATACTTAGTCCTACATAAAACCTACAATATTGGTAACCCTACTGCAGTGTTTGTATGAGAAAATTTAAATGATCAATATCTTTGAAACTACGCAAAGTTTCTCTGTCATAAATTCAGGTTATCATTATCTTCCCCGTCACAAAATTTTGAACACATTTTGAAGGTCGTACATCATCAGGCAACGGAGATACATGTATCCAGCCAGCTTGAACTCAGGTTGGCTGGACATTAAGTTATTGATTTCTCGTAAACCCTTACATGTGACGCCATAAATCAAACGTTATTACTGTCACACATTGCGTCACTAAATGTTAGTAAAGGAAACATATTCGAAAACGCTACCGTTATTGAGATTCGTAAGTGCCAGCCAGAAGTTTTATACGTAAATAAAACTTTTAGCTCGATGCCTGTCACAAATTTATGTGACGCCCGTTGACATGCAAAAAGTCGTCAAAATCACTTCCGTTACCGAGATTGAGAGACCAGCGAAAAGTGGTGTTCAAGCTGGCTGGACACGTTTTCGATCGATTATCTAAGATTCTGTAGCGTCACAAATTCTGAAATAAGGGTGTTTAGCCGTCACATAAAGTGTCCTGTTGACCTAGTTAAATGCGAGCTATTTTGTTTGATGATTGGTCCAGCCAGCCTGAGTCACATCAGTCGACTTGCATCACGACATCGCCGTTTTCCACGACTGATCTCCAAGGGCGCTTCAATTTAGACGTTTCTTGTCGCAAAGCACCCTTACAAGCCGTTTTTCGTGTCACTTTTAAACCATACCGCTTGGTTTAAAACTCAAATTCAAATTCAAATTCAAAATAATTTATTATCTCTTCACAAACATAACTTATTATGAATATGTATAGAGCTTAAAGTTTCGGTTATTAGATAAGTTTGTGAGAGACTGGTGTCTGCACTAGGAAAACCTGTATAGCAGATCACCAGGGCCTCGATTCTGCTATTACAATAGTGTCAGAGTATTCGATCATTGATTTCATAATGATCAAGTTCTTTCAAATTTTGACAAGTTTGTTAATTCTACTATCATAATGGCGCCATTATGACTTCTCAATGAACAACCACTGACACTCCATTGAAAGAAATGTCATAGAATATTAATCTCGTACATGAAATCTGGCATGAATAAATGTTCGCATTTAGTAGTAGATTTCGAAAACCATTTGCCACAAATCTTGACGACGTAAAAAGCGCCCTACTGCAGGTTCATAATTGGTTTACCGCTAATAATTTAGTACTAAATGGGAAAAAAACTAAGTGCATAAGATTTGCTTTACCAAATGTCAAAAGTAGTGATTGTGACATAGTATTGACTCAAGAGAAACTTGAATTTGTCAATGAAACGGTTTTCTTGGGAATTACGCTTGACCACAGGCTACAATGGGGTCCTCATTTAACATCTCTTGCAGGCCGGCTGAGCTCAGCAGCGTATGCTGTTAGAAAAATCCGTCAATTTACTGATGTTGATACGGCGAGGATAGTCTATTTTAGTTATTTTCATAGTATTATGTCATACGGTATTTTACTATGGGGACGTGCTGCAGACATCGAGTCTATTTTTATTCTGCAGAATAGAGCCATCGGAGCCTTATATGAATTACGTAGACGCGATTCTCTAAGAGAACTGTTTAAGGAAATTAATATCATGACAGTACCTTGTCAATACATCTATGAAAACATCATGTACGTTAGGAAAAATCTGCATTTATTCAGTAAAAGAGGTGACAGACACCACTATAATACTAGAAATAGGGACCAACTAGTTCAATCAGGTTTCAGGCTTGCTAAAGTAGATTCATCTTTCATGGGGTACTGTTTAAAATGTTACAATAAAATACCTCCCCACATTCTACAACTGAATGAGACGAAATTTAAATCTTGTGTAAAACGCACACTATGTAGGCAAGCATATTATAAGCTGGAGGATTATATTGAGGATAAAAATGCTTGGCTAAATGCTGGTCCTGCTCCGCAACCATAGATGCAAACTTATTGGACAATTATTGTGGTAGCTGCAGAAGATTGTAAAAATATTCTTGCATTGTATATGTTACTGTAAAAGCCCGAAGTGCAGTATATCTTAAGATTTCCCAGTAAATCCTAAGTTTTACCAGCTTCAGTGGTTAATGTCCAAAATGTTCTATGATCATCGTTAATTTCGGACATTTACCAACATACACTCGATAAATCTTAGGATTTACCTCAGAGAAGCGGTAAATGTTGAAAAATAGACAAGTCGAAACGTGTTAGATCACTGTGGCGTACTCGCGGGCAGTCGGCAGCCTCCCGCAAGCGCAACCCGTATCCTTGTGATTTGGAAGCCGTTCATTACAGGCGTGGAAAGCGTTGAAATTTTGACAATTGGCGGCGAAGAAAAGTTAATTGCGTTGGTAAAAGAAAAAGATGGTGAAATCAGGTAGGTATTACGTTTGTTACGAAGACTTGTTCAACATTCTCGAAGAAATACAAGTTGCTGTTGGACACGGTGGGAGGACAAGGATGATTATGGAATGTAGCGGCAAGCATAAAAATGTAACAGTTGAGGCTATTACTTAAGACCTGTTTGAGAGTATGCCAACCTTGTCAAAATAAACAGAAGTTTTTAAAAAAGGGCATTGTCGTTAAGCCTATACTTCATAGTGAAATGAACTCACGTTGTTAAATAGATCTCATAGATCTACAAACTAACCCTGATGGAAGTTATAAGGTCATTTTAGTTTATGAAGACCATCTTACTAAATTGTAAAACTGTATCATAACAATTATAATTAAAACTATGTAAGGCTTTGATTGATCGGTAATTAAAATAACCGATTAAGAAAAAGTCATTATTTTAATCCCATAACCAACATTTACCAACCATCATTGGTAAATCTTAGCATTTCCCAAACTCTGCTGGTAAAAGCCCGAAATATTGTCTCATTTTTATAAAATTCGGACATTTACCGACTCATGCTGGTAAATCTTAGGATTTACTGGGAAATCTTAAGATTTACCGTACTTCGGGCTTTTACAGTAACATATAGATTCCATCTCTTAGTATTGTATAATTGCATAACACATGTGTGAGTACCATGTACCGTAAAGCTACCATTTTCATTTAGTTATCTTTCATTGACTTGAATATGCCTTGGTGGCTGAGAGAATGTCATGCTCGCTTAAATGTCTTGCTGATGGTGGCGGGTGGGTCGGGTCATTTAGTTCCCTTCAATATGGTTGAATTGAATGGCGCTGATCCATGCGTCATGTTCGTGAACGGGCGCTGTCAGTCGGTACTGGTCATCTCTTAGCTGCCATGGATCATTTGAATTGCTTTATTTTTATTTTTTGATTTACTTTTTTTACTCTGGACGCTCTTATTGTGCACGTCTTTCTACACCGTTCTCACATATATATGTATAATCTCAACATGAAAGATGTAACCAAGATTTTGTATCAACATTTTTGATTTAAAAGAGTGTCCATGGAGTTTCTTGCCCGTTCTTCTCCATAGAGATCTACGCTAGGGAATGGGCAACTACAGTACTTTCTCAAGTTATTATGCCTTGTGTCTGTGACTGTAGCTTCGCTTTATTTTTCGTTTTATCGACATTCAAAAGTGCCGTAATGGCCTAGTTGAAATAAATGATTTGAGTTTGAGTTTGAGTTTGATTTGTACTAAGGGTTTTATAATAATGACAATACGACAATGCCATTAAAACACAATTTTATTACGAGACCATTGACCGACTATTGTGAATTTAGCAGATTACGAACTTTAAGCAAATTGACAATGGGATGAGAATGGAATCGTGTTGGAGTGACGAATTTATTAAAATAGCAGAATGAGGCCCCAGGGTCCCACCACACGGTAATTCGATTATATCATAAATATTATACATTAATAAGTAATTCAATTAATATGTGAAGTGAAAATGCTTAAACAAGAAAATAATAATATAAGTAATAACAATTATTAATTAAAAATTAGATTTTAGATTCATATTTTAAATTAATTTATAATTTATGAAATAAATCAAAGACGCCAAATTACAATAATATAAAATTAAAAAACCAAAAATAAAACAGTACTTGAAATAATTAAAAAAAATAAAAATGCGCGATATGCGTGGGGAAGGAAGCAGCTAGGGCCGAATTATTTAGGATGGGAAAGCAATTCCTCAGTTGATGCGTAATCTAGTTTAACGAGCCATTCTACTAGAGCACTCTTACAAGCTTCTTTAGGCATGTGATAGATCGTGGTGCGCTCATTGATCTTGTTATACAGATGGGAACCTAGGAATGTGTAAAATCTTTGAGAGAAGCTCGTCCTTAAACCCTTAGCTGTAATGCAAACGGCATGTTTCCTACGTTTACCTAGCATGGAAAGGGGATTAAAAAATATTGAAGAGTGCTTCTTGAGGACAATATTTAGTACAAAGAGTTGTCTCACTGTCAGAACTTTGCATTGTTTGTACAAGTCCACAGTAGGATAGAGGTATGGCAGAGAGTGAGCCACTTTAAGTACCACCCTCTGGGCTCGTTCCAATTTCAGAATGTTGGATTTCGGAGCGCCACCCCATGATGTAATGCAGTATGACAGAAGGGATTGACACATCGCATAATATACCCACCTGATGACCTCAGTGTCAGCAACATGAGGCAAATTTTTGAAGAGAAAAATTTATTTACGTATTCTCGACGTAAGGCTGTCGATATGTGGTTGGAAGCTTAAATTGTTGTCTATTAGAATTCCTAAATACTTTATTGAAGTAGTCTTTTCGAGGTCGGGACAGAAACAAGCGTGAGTGTTTAGCTCAATGCAGGAATGCGCTTTGATGTGAAGATGAGATAACAAATAATTGCGTTTGTTGGTCAGAGAGAACGGTATATATTTAGTTTTGTCAACGTTCAGGGTAAGTACATTACTTTTTAACCAAGACAACACCACATCAAAGCCTTTCTGTGCGTGATGATAAACAGCGGCCCATGAGTCTGCTGTAAACAGAAGGGCTGTGTCATCGGCAAACGATATAATTTTACCATGAGGTAGCTGTAGGTTGCAGAGATCATTTATGTAGGCCAGGAAAAGGGAAGGACCGAGCACACTTCCCTGGGGGACACCAAAAGTGACTGGAAGATCATCACTAATGAAATTTTCAATTTTAACCCTTTGAAACCGATCAGATAAGTAGTCCCGGAAGAGCTTTAGTGGTAGACCCCTGATACCCATCTTTTCAAGCTTGTGTAGGAGGATGGGTACAGAGACTGTGTCGAACGCTTTGGCCAGGTCAAGGAATATGACAAGCGCCTTTTTTTTTCTATCTAGACCGTTAAAAAGATGATCAGTCAGCTCATGCACAGCATCGTCACAGGATTTTCCAGTCCTGAATCCGAATTGTCCCTGTGATAGAAGGTTATTGCGTTCAAGGTATTCAGTAAGTCTGCTGTTCATGAGGCGCTCTAGAATTTTGGAGATACTTGGTAGAATGGAGATTGGCCTATAATTGTTCACACAGCCTCTGTCCCCAGCCTTGGGGATGGGATGTACAAGCGATTTTTTTCAGAGGTAGTGGAAAGGTGCCTGTATAAAACGCCAAATTAAACAGAAAGGTGAGTGGGGGAACCAGGTAGTTCTTGTACTGTTTGAGAAACTGAACCGAAATGGGATCAACGCTTTCAGAAAGGGTGTTTTTTAGATTGCAAATGAGGGAGTCGACCTCCTTTTCATCTGTGGGAAGAAGAACCATGGAATGTGAGTGTGAAGCAACAGGAACACCAGTAGGGGTGGGTAGGTGATTCAGTAACTTATCAGCGAGGGTTTTACCAATACCAGCAAAAAAGCAGTTTACCTCATTGACTGACTTTTGGGGGTTGTCAACCTTTATGAGTTCCTGAGCGGGCGGCTTTGGTTTATCTGTGTCAGTGATTTTCCTTATGACCTTCCAGAGCTTTCTGCTATTATGTTTTTCTAACTTTTTTCAATATGTCATTACAAAAGTTACGATACCTTTTGTACGTGACCTGTAATGACTCGTCTTTAGGATATTTTTTCAACTTTTTATGAAGGTTGTCTCTGTTTATTGAGCACTAGCGGACGTCCCGCGGTTTCACCCGCATAGTTCCCGTTCCCGTGGGAGTACGGGGATAAAATATATCCTATGTTACTCGTGGATAATGTAGCCTTCGAATGGTGAAAGAATTTTTAAAAACGGTCCAGTAGTTTTTAAGCCTATTCATTACAACCAAACAAACAAACAAACAAAGTTTTCCTCTTTATAATATTAGTGTAGATGTAGATTTCAAAAGTCCCGGAGTCATCCAGGGCTTAATAATACGGTGACGATTACTGATAGGAACAAGCTTAGTATGAAGGGAGATCATGGCACTCAAGTTATCGATAAGAAACGTAGCTGCTAAATTGGCATCGAATTGAAACTAAACTTATATTGTCACTTACGGGCTACATTGTTCATTGTAATTGAGCTCTCGGTATTCTCAGCTCAAAACAATGAACAATCACGGAAGAGATCCCGTAAGTGACAACATAACTTTATTATACCGCTTGTTATTTGAGGGAATGTCAGCTGATCGAATCAGAAATGAAGACATCCGCAAGAGAACCAAGGTCACCGACGTAGCCCGAAGAATTGACAAACTTAAGTGGCAGTGGGCAGGGCACATTGCTCGCAGTACGGATAGCCAATGCAAAGTTCTGGAGTGACGACCGCGAACCGGAAGACGTTGGAAGGCTTCCCACTGGGTGGACCTAGTGAAGGTTGCGGGGGGAGGAGGCCGATTCGCACTTGACCAATTATAACGTACAAGCCCTATCCATGACTATATATATGTCACCGTAAAATTGTCAAATACGTTATATTGTAATATCTCTAGCGATATTGTAAAATAACAAAATATTGTCAAATGAACATACTGCTTACAACAAAACGCATTATTTTTCGTGAAATGCATGCGATGGTAGTCAACTTACGCGGTGTGGAGGGAAGGAGGGGTCCCCCTTGCCCAGTGGTACAACTCTCGTGAAAAGATATTGTACCATTCCTGAGAAATACCGATTTTTATAACCTAACCTTAAAACACTTTATATTCCCCTAAAAAGCGTAGTCGACGGAGCCCCGCTTCGCGGGGCCCCTATTTCCGAGTGCAGGGTTTAAAGGAACCCAACTAACCTAACAGGGGGGTGCCCCAAAGTCCCGATTATGGGGGCAGAGATACTTCCGTATGTTCAGTTGACAATAATTCGAGATATTACAATATCGCTAGAGATACACACGTTATATTGTAATATAACGTGTTTGACAATTTTACCGTCGACTACGCTTTATAAGGGAATATGAAGTGTTTTAAGGTTAGCTTATAATAATCGATATTTCTCAGGAATGGTACAGTATCTTTTCATGAGAGTGGTACCACTGGGCAAGCGTGAGTTTGTACCATCGCATGCATTTCACGAAAAATAATGCGTTTTATTGTAAGCAGTATGCTCATTTGACAATAATTCGAGACTTTACAATATCGCTAGTGATATTACAATATAACGTATTTGACAATTTTACGGTGACATATGTATATATGTCACCGTCTTCAATGATCTACGACTTTATACTTTAAATGAATCACAATAAAATGTAATATTCAATGCAAGAACGAGCTTATCAGCCTATAAAGGGTGTAAAACACCTCTTCACGAAGCCGAAAGACACTTGTTCTCCCCATCATTGCGATCATTTTTTTGTTCTACACCATACCTGGGAACCTTCTAGTTACGGAGATATGGGGGGTCAAAGTTACAACTTTTTGACAAGTTTTTTTTAAAATACATGTTTTTTTTGTAAGATTTTGACTTTTAACACCTCCACGACCCCCGTACTATTCAATCCATCCATCAGCACAATATTTTAAGTGCGTTACATTGAGTTCTACCACAAAACATGATTTATAACCTCTAAAAAAAAAGTTGTTTCCCAGCCTTATTTTTTGCGTAAAGTTACTTAGTTTGATGTACAGAATGCTTGGTTAACGGCTTTGTGATTAGGTGGTTTACACCCTGTATACACACAAATTATTTAAATGAGAAATATTATGTGAATCGTTGGTTTGTTTGGCAGGCGGCCATCTTGCGCGCCATTGTCACAGGTCAATGACCTGCCACGTGTCACGACTTCGCGAGATAGATAACCGAACTATGTAAAATAGTATATAAACATACTTAATATAGTGATACCAAGTGCGGTATATATGAAGGTAATTAAAGTTAAGTTATTATCTTAAAACAAGTACTTACCTATTTAAAAAAAAGTTGTGAAAAGTTGTAACTTTGACCTCTAGTATCTCTGTAACTAGAAGGTTCAGAGGTATGGACAAAAACAATATAGCAATGACAGGAAGAACAAGTGTTTTTAGGCTTCCTTATTGGTCTATTTATACCCTTAATACGGCACTTACAAGTACAACAAAAACACACTTTTTTCAATTTTTGTCTGTCTTTTTGTTCCAGTTAATCTCTGAAACGGTGGACCGAATTTGACGGGACTTTTACTGGCAGATAGTTGATTTTATAAGGTCTACATTACTAGTACCTATGCTACTTTCATTTTAGAGAATTAATTACGGTTCTGTGCAAAAAATTGAAACCCTTGAAATTGATAACACACAACATCCGATTTAAAAAGGGAAGTAAGTGCATTCATTCTTTTTTTAATAATAATTTAACGTGAGTAAAGGTGGCGAGAAACAACATTTTTTTATACAGTTATACAGGGTGGAAGCCGAAGAGAGAAGAGAAGAGAAATCATCATGACTCCTCCGCTCTAAAACCCATCCATACCTTCCTTACCATCCCTTCGTGTACCAGGGCCGCGGTATCTCTTTCGAACAGTCCCTTATACGGAGGGAGGATGGTTGGGATTTATCCCCCCCCCCCCCCCCCCCCCCCCGAAATCTGACAGAATATAAACGGGATCATAACCATTGCACACTTGAAAAGAGTAACCATGGAGTTTCTTGCCGGTTCTTCTCCATGGAATCGACCAACGCGAACCGTGCACATTTTTCGACGTTATAAATGTGCCCATCTAGGCCTATGTGAAATAACATATTTTGATTTTTACTTGAAAGAACGAAAGTAAAGATGGTGATTAAAAATTAAATGAAAAAATGGGTAATAGGAGTACCACTGATATTGTAGTAAGTAAATTAAATACTTACTTATTAGACTATCATTGAGTACGAATGTACGATAAGTACTCCTTGGTAAGACTAGGTGTTGTCAGACTTTCATTAACATCCGCATAAGTCATAATGTCACGTTCAAACGAGGTAAACAAGGTCAATTTTACAAAAATTCAGACGAAACGAAAACTTCAATGAGTTGATTCGAGTTGATTTTATATTATTTAGCCGCAAAAGGAGAAATCTATTTGAGTTAAGTATAATATTCTTTGTGTACTAAGGAGGCATATTATATTTATTTGCCGCAAATAAAACCAGTTTTATTTGATTAAAACGGATTCATAATACCGATGAGTTATTAGGCGAGAAGTTCACACAGTTGTTAGAGCAGGATTAAAAATACATATATATTCTTTGAGTAAGAATAACTTTGCTTAGCAACAGCTGATGACACACTGACACTACGCTACGCCACAAATGACGATTTGTTATCGTGTTCCGTAAGAGTCAGTAATAATAGGTCACGTTATCTCTCTGTGTGTATCGCTCGTCGAAACGGTTGTAAAATCATTAGGTTTTCGGCCGAGTTTGATAAAAATTATATTTGTGTTTTCTTACACATTTTTTTTTGCCGTTGGTCGTTTAATGTTGTTCTTTGCAGTTCGAAAATGACGGTGTTCTACATACATAATATTTACTATTATTTGACAGAATCTAGCTAGACCGATCAGTACTAATAGCCATTAGTTAGGCAAGTATTATGAACAAAAAAATGACTTGAACTAAGAAAAACTTTAGTTCCGGAAATGGCAAACGATTGCTCCTTATTCACCAATACAATTTGCCACTTTTGTGTCACAAGATAATTCCGTTTTTCGTCATTTAGTTATGATAATTGTTACATAGGAACTTGTAACTATCATAGTACCTACATCAATTTGATAGAATAGTCAATATAACAACTATTTGTAACGAGCATGAGGCATTAGGTTAGATTCGATTCCCAAGTCCCAAAAAAGTGTTTTGAGGTTTTCTTCGCATTGTTATTTTTCAGTAGTTAGTATTGCAGTCAAGTTAAGAGTACTGTCCAGTTGACAGCGATAGGCGCGGCCCTTATTACTACTAGAGACTTTAAAATTACTGGAGAAGTGAGGGTGTGCTATAGGCAGACGTGTGCATTAGTAGTACTTTAGTAATAATTGCGAAGTACTAGTGAAGTGTTGGCATAATAAATGAACGAACCCCGCCTCTGACTGGATGTCCTCTAAACCGTACGAGATCAACAGCAAAGGTCGACGCTCGGCCGTGAACATTGTGTCACCAGCACGTAGGTACCTACATGCTTATCTATATTATTCTATGTTGACTCATTGTAACATCAAATTAATAAACTAATGAGGAGTTTTTAGGAAAAACACGCGTGCACGTGACATTGATGATAATTATGATTATGTTGGAACAAAAAATTAATATTAACAGCTGTTCGGGTCGATCTTTAGGTTAAGCTGTGCTTGCCTAGTTTGGTCTGTGGATGGGTGACCTGACCACTCATTACATTCAGAGTTTCCTCCGTGCCTCGGAAAGCACGTTAAGCTGTTGGTCCCGGCTGTCATTTGTAAATCTTTGATATTGGTTACCTACAGGCAGTTAGAGGCTCAAAAAGTCTGACAACCAGTCTTACCAAGGGGTATCGTATTTCCCAGTAGTATCTGGGTTGTGGAGGTCAGATAGGCAGTCGCTCTATGTAAACTACTGGTATTCAGCTGCATCGGCCGGTTAGACTGGAAGCCGACCCCAACATAATTGGGAAAAGGCAGGCAGATGATGAGATTCGAGGATTGACTTATTGTCTACGCTGAGAGGGCGTGTGAATGTGAATCGATCTCAATCTCACATTTACTTAACAACCTGTATTTTCAAGGAGGTTTAATTATAGAAACTGTTATACCGGTATGTACATAGTACGAAGCCGTGGCATAATTTTTTAATTTGTAAACGAGTAGATGTGTAGGGTAGGTCAAGCTTATATTGAAAAATTGCACTACACAAATGACACCAAATGTTATGGCGCTTTTTCTAATATTTACTCCTCTTAAAATGGCTAACAGAGGAAAGAGAGAGTTGACCTGCCCCAATAGGCGGCAAGCATATTTGTTACACATACATAGGTACATAAACTCACAAGTAAGTAGAAGCTACAGAACGTGACGTCCTGAGATCCATACGTACTCCTTGCGCCTCAAACACGGCCATACATCGTTCATACACTAGTACGCACCTGACCTTCCTGAAGAACACCATGACGTGTCATTAGTTCATTACGCACTTGAACCCTATTTTAGGGAGCTCAACGACCTGACACATGACGCTACCAATCAGTGAGATATTTCCGTAGTGCGTAGGCAGTTGTTCTCGCGTTGGCGAGAGCTGTACGAATGTCATCCACTAGATTTTGCCTGCGGCTACGCTTGTGACAATCAATTCGGGTTGATACTCTACTTGTAATAATATAATTCAATCATGATTCGAAAGACAAGTGGCACCATCTATGAGCATATGGACGTTATTGTTGTTTTCCTCGGGAACAGTACTGTTTTTCGGTATGAAAGGTAGGTACGAGTAGGTACGCCAAGTCCGTTTCCATACACCTGACAACGTACCTACCGATATGCGAAATTTCAGGATGAACGGCGGTGCTATGGTATAGGCGTGAAAAGGTACCAAACAAACAAACTCGCTTGCGCATTTATAATATCCGAAAGACACTTGTTCTCCCCGTCCGCGTCATCACGATATTTTTTTGTTCTAGACCAGGAGAACCTTCTAGTTGCGGAAAAATTGGGGGAAAAATTGTACAGATATTAGGGGAATTTTTTTCAAGGCAAATTATTATTTTTTTACTTTATTTTAAATACCTACACGCACCTTGTACTATTCAATCCATCTATCAGCGCAATGTTTTGAGTGCGTTACATTGAGTTCTATCGTAAAACGTGATTTTTTACCCCAAAAATATTGTCCTTCCCCAGGCCCGGCAGTCTCGACAGAGATAACGACAAACTCGCTAACTTTCGATCGCTGATTACTAACGAATAAATTCAATTGAAATAATTATGCTTACGAGAAACGCGTCTAGGATATAGAGACATTCATTATTCGCAAGCATCATTATTGCAACCGAAGTTATTCGTTACTAATTGGCAACCGAAAGTTAACGATTTTGTCGGTATCTCTGTCGAGACTGCCGGCCCAGCAATCATTTTTTACATAAACTTACTTAGTTTGATGTACAGAATGCTTGGTTGGCGACTTCGTTTATACCCTGTAGCAGTAGATAGAGATTTCTTTAGAAAAGCCTTCAAGAAGAGCTCTATACCAGTGACAACTACTCGTAGCATTACTCCGCGGTCTTAATATATCCGCCGTTTCTGTTTTTATATTTTTCTACTTGACTCCTTCAGGGCGTGACTTTTAATAGACTATTTATCTTCCTCAAGAGTTGGGCTATAAAATGCAAAAATAATAATTAAATCTTATTCAGCTTTATTATAATTAGACAAGCTGTTGCCCGCGACTTTGGTTCGTGTCAAAATAATTAATTTAATTGGGTTTTAATTTTTTTGCACGGAACCTTAAGTACTTACCTAATTATTTTTCAACATAAAAATAGAAGATTTTATGTCATCATCAGCTATCTGCCAGTATAAGGCCCGTCAAAATCGATCCAACCGTTTCGGAGATTAGCCGAAACAGACAGACAAAAAATGAAGACCAAAAAAAAGTTTTACTTAGTCGTAAGTGCTGCATATATATTCATAAGCTAGCAAAACTTAACTTAGCTTAACTTTTTTAAATTACAACCAGATACTTCAACATTATTTAATTGTATAGATTTGACACTTCTTTACTACCTCAAGTCATTAATCATCCTAACAGTGTGTAGTTAATCTAATAAACAGATAAAGTAGTTACGCCATGAGTTACATAAACTTATTGCGTTACCGTGGATTAATGAACAGCGCCTCAGCCATCCGATTGGCCAGCTGAAGGTCGTGGGTTTGGTTACCGGTTACCGCATCGAGGCTATACAAGCAAGTACCTACTTACTAGTACTTATACGGCCTACTAATACTTTGGTTTAGGTACAGGTCAGTATGTCAGTGCTACGTAACCAAATGTAGGTGGTGGGCACCTTCATTGAACATTACCGAGTACGAGTCATGGATGTTTATTATGTTTAATAAGTATTTATTTACAAACAAAAAGTATATATGTACCTAGTATATCAACTATCTGGTGTCCACGACACAAGCCTCGTTGGTTAGTGTGGCACTAGATGGCGTAATGTCCAGCGATATTTATTTATCATAACATCACACATGCAATCCCCGGAGGGTTAGAGGTGTACCATACACCATATAGTGCACCCACATGTCGCCAGTTATTTTAAAGTCCCATGTAGTAGGACGAGCCTATTGCCATCAAACATAGCTCTACAAGTCAAAAATTCCTAAGCCCAATAACATCTTTGCTGGACCCGGGAATCTGATGTACCTTTTGAACGCCAGAGCATAAAAGCACATCAGTAAGTAAACGGAACAGAGTATAAGAATAGAATAGAATAGAATACTCTTTATTATTTACTTACACCATAAAAATTATAGATACAGCAGCTTCATACAACCGCGCGAATCGGTTGCACTTACTACCAGCACGCGGAGCAGGAGTACGTGACCACTAACCGCTTGTCGCGTACGCGGCGAGAGTGGAAAATACCGGTTTACGCTGTCACAGCCAGTTGACAATCTCAGGGTTGTCAGGGCAACACACGTTGTTTGTTTTGTGACAATTTTGAATACATTAATGTAAAAACGTGGTAATCATCAATAATGGTTGCCTCTCTCTCTTGTACGCCCAAGACAGAGAGGTATGGAAAGAGAAAGGGGAGGCCTTTGCCCAGCAGTGGGACACGACGAAGGCTAGCAAAAAAATATACTTTAACTATCATATGGATACAAATTAATCAAATATTTACCTACCTATTTTAGTAAGTAAATATTTGATTAATTTGTCTTCACCTATTGTCGAAACCCTACCAAAATAGGTAACAATTTTACACGTTCTTAAGAAGCTTATACTTTGTTCCGTTTACATACTCATGTGATAATGTCACTAACCCACCCATTTTGTCACATATTTGTGACTCTTGGCGTACAGGGCACGCACTTGCCAGTCACGTACGTGTGTGCGTTTGTCACGTATGGCGGTCAAAAGGTAAATTAAATCCCATATATAAAAGCTTTAATAATAAAATTATACAAGTTCTCCGAATCGCACCCAGAGTCAATCAATTGGCCAGCCAACGATGTTTTAATATAATATTTTATTATATCCGGTGCCATGCTAATCATGGCACCTGCGTGATAGGTACCCCGCCCCGTTCTCAAAACAATCTTAAGTATACCTATGTATAATTATGATTTTACACGAGCAATTGATATAAATACATCTGTCAAATGCTATGTTATGGCTGAAGTTCCCACAACTTTATAAACTTAGACAAAAGTCTATAAAATAGTTTTTTTTTTCTGATAGATACAAATGATTTTATGTCCTTTGAATACCTAATGTAAGATAGGTACTCGTACTTAATTAAAACAATATTAATTTTACAACTAGCATTGTAGAAGGAGTAAACTAAGTACTTCATCGAACAAATATTACTTTTCTTAAGTATTTGAATAAAAATAAAATAGAGAAAAGTAATTTGGCGTCATCTCCCCACAAATTATTTGGCAACGTTCACACACCTAACCAATAAGATCAGCGGCAAAAAATGTTGACGTAACGCATGCTAAGCATGTCTTTTATTTTAAACGAGGAACGTGTCAGTATTTTTTATTTTTAAATTGTCTATGACTGAGGCGCGTGTAGGGCATCTCTAGGTACTAACTTTATCATGGGCACACTCTTTATGACAGTATAAGTACATGTTGTAATAACCTCCTTCAGGGCAGCCCGCGAAATTCAAATTTTCTTACGTTTTTTGTAATTTGCAGGCCAGCGCTAGGTTGTATGTTGATTATTCACGACTGTAAGACGTATGTAGTTACAGAATTATAAGCATCAACATCCTCCAAGTTCATAAAGGTCGAGGAACTGATTTCCTTAACCTCCATCCATCCATCAGCACAATGTTTTGAGTGTGTTACATTGAGTGAGTGCTACCGTAAGATGTTTTTTTCACCTCAAAAAAAATCATTTATCACCAATAAATTTTGCGTAGATTTACATGATGTACAGAATGCTTGGTTGACGGTTTCGTGACTGGTCCGTTTACACCTGATTCAGTTTGACTTGTCGCCGTGTGAACGAATGTTTACACTGTAGAAGCTTGTACTCCGAAACTTCCTGGCTGGTAGTAGCTCTCCTTGACACACAGGTGCTCGCGGCCCTGCCTAAGGTCACGCCTCTAATGTCAATTACACAAAGTACAACAATATGACTTTTAAATACGAGTTAAATAAATCTAGTGAAGTAGAACGCATCACTCCTTTTATCTTTAGAGGGGTAAGCAACGGTGTACGTATAATAGGTGTGACGTTCAATAAATGAGTTATACGTGCTGTGGTGGGGGATGCGCGTTGAAGGGAGCGCGGGGCGATGCGCCGCGCTCAGTCTGTTACCAGCGTTCCTAGCGACAGCACGCCTAACCCAGTAATATTGGAAACTGTGTTTTATTGTACAACCCTGAACAAAGACACCACCCTGATATACGGTGGCTTTACTCCAGACCCTAACTAGCGTCGGAGTGAACATTACAATGGCGACGAGGATAAAACTATAAAACTGAAAGTGTAAACAGTGTTTGTTAAGTGTACGTAAAAGTAAAAATGTAAAGTAACTACATGAGTAAAAGCGCAGTAAGTGCAAGTGTAACTCAAATTATATCTGCTTACGGAAATTGGTCAGCAAAAATATTATAATTTTATTGTGAAAAAAAAACAGAAGACCTTGTGGTCGTGTAGTCGCAAAAGCGACTGCTAAGAATGGAATCATGGATTCAATTCCTGTAGTACAATGTATTATTAAAAAAAAAAAAAAAAAAAAAAAAAAATCCCTGGTCGGCCCAAGTGTTGTTGGGTGAATTTCTCAATAGCAGCCACGAAGTTTGAAACCTTACCCGGTTGACATTAGATACACCTCTGCCTGACCCATCATGGATAACCGGCGTGGTGATATAATAAAATTAGTTGTTTTCGCTACCTACCTAATAATTCACATTCCTGAATGTTTAATAGAATAACTAGGTTTAATATACTTTATTCTCAAAAAGACAAAGAGCCACTTACATGAGAACTTATGTTAACATAATGTTATATGTAACGGTCACCGATAATCTTAATCCTAAAGTATTCTCAATTTTTCTTTAGTCTTAAAATTACATAATTTTTAAATTAAGTAGTTGAGATACACGTTCAACGGTTCGTTAAAAAAAAAAAGCAAAAAAGAAACACCATCATAAACCTACTCATTGATGAATTCAATGACAACATGGTCCGTTTCTTTATTTTAATACAAATAATCAAAACACACCATATAGCAATTTGACGAATTGTTGACCAAAACAATTTGCAAATAAAATGTGCCGATTGAAAAATCATTTTCAATCAACAACTAACACCAAGGTCCTCTTCAACAACGTTGAAGCAATGATGACATGCAATCTATTGTTAAAACGAAATAAAAACAAATGACTGCCATGAAATCCAGAGCATTTTGGGTTGAGCTACGTATGGTTTTCCGAAATACCGCTCACCGAAAGGACGGTTTTCCGATAACACTGTACTCCGACGGTTAGTTGAACGAAAAAATAATTGGCCGATGAAACGTTTCGCCGATAATATTATTCATCGACGGTTGGTAGTCCGAATGAATCCTTCGCCGATGTAACGGTTCACCGAAAACACTCTTCAACGACGATTGGTTAAACGAACGAATCTTTCGCCGATAGCATTCAGTTTACGCTAGCTATTATATTTTATAATAATGTGCCATGCAGCTAAACAATACTCGAGTCCCATGTTTAATTTTATCAGCATAGATGAATAAATAAATACCGGGAGCTTCTGTATTAAAGATAAGTCCCTAAATGACGCATAATGCACTCATTAACAATGGTACTGAGATTAAACGAGTATTGAATAAACTTGCAATAGTTACATGTAACCTATTGGATTTGTTGTGCCATTCGAGATACCGGTTTGGTCTGTGGATGGGTGGTCTGTATGATCTAAATCATTAAAATCTGTTCAGTAGTTTGAAATGTATCAAAAATACTTGAGGTTTAATCACAAAATGATTTAATATTCATGGTACGCGTACTCCGATTGGACGACATATCAGATCAAGTGCCATACCTATTTGTGCTCTGAGAATGTGCCTTTCTAACGATGTGCTAATTATATATTGGGTCCAGGACCAGAGTCCATTCATTTGTGCCCATAGTCCTTTTAGTTCAATCAAAATTTATTTTTGATCAAAAAAATAACGTGTCCAACGAGAACATTTCTCGTAAATTGAAACGAAAGAAAAAAATATAAAAAACATTGTGTTTATTTGGCATTGAAATACCCTATAAAATTTTACATAATACATAAACAAACAGCTTATAATGCTAAAAGGGCCTCAGCTCAGCATAATGTCAGATGGCAACACAAGGTGTGCCATCTGACGCTGATTTTCAGCTGCAGCCCACGAGTGCCATACGCTCGACAACATAAACAAACGCAAGTTCCAGTTATGCCAAGTACCGTTTCGATAATTTCGAGCTATGGAGGTAAATTACCTCACCTATTGTTAAAACTGAACAAGAGTCATGACTGGCACGAGGATTAAGGTATGTCGTGCATAAAACATTAAAATAATACAACCAAATGGTTGCGATTTATATTGGCAATTTAACGAATGAGGTTTTGTTAAGTTAATAAAGTGTTTCTCTAAATAAATGACTATAAATAAGTAAACACTGAATGTACTGGTGATAGTTTCGTTTAAAACTCAATCCAAGGTCGAAAATAAATAATGATGTTATTTAAACAGCATTTTCGAGGAGCTCATGGCTAAATAATATCAGCCGCTCGGGTCGATCTTTAGGGTAAGCCATGCTTGCCTAGGTTGGTTTGTGGATGGGTGACCACCCTTACATACTGAATTTCCTCCGTGCCTCGGAAAGCACGTTAAGCCGTTGGTCCCGGCTGTCATTTGTCCATCTTTGACAGTCGTTACAGGTGGTCAGTGGCCCCAAAAGTCTGACACCAGTCTTACCAAGTGGTATCGTATTTCCCAGTATTAACTGGGTTGTGGAGGTCAGATAGGCAGTCGCTCCATGTAAAATACTGGTATTTAGCTGCATCCGGTTAGACTGAAACCGACCCCAACGTAGTTGGGGAAAGGCTAGTTAAATCGTCATCATCTGATGATGATTTAAACAGTATTTTAACTATCTTCATGCTCAATGTACAGTGAATTTAGTTTTTTTTTAACTTTTATTTAGTATGACCTCATTTGTTGACAGATGCCAACCCAATTAAGCCAATAAATGTTTGGTTAACACAAATTGCCTAAAATTAGGCAAATAAGATCGCGGTAGGTGCGATACTGATAGATTACGTGGTTAATCGGTATCAAAACATTACTTGTGTAAACAAAGTAATTTGAAAAGGTAAACTATTAAATGAATAGTTGGTACCTATAAGTTAGCAATAACTCATACATTCTGTTTAGTCAGACATCTCCTTTGTAAGGCTAATAATTTCAACAACAACAAATGTGAAGTTTAATTAATCTACCCACACTGTCGTAACATTATACAATTGGGTACTTTAAAATCATAAGTAAGGTAAAAAAGTAAAACTTACCATCGAACAATATTTCTTTGGTACGTTCGGTCTACCTTCCAAACAGTATAATTTTATTGGTGATATAAGAAAATTGAATAAAGACAACTATAATTGTTTTACTATAAATATACTATTAATATGAAAAAATAAAATATACTTTTCTAATAGTAACTATGATCCAGTTCTGTTTGAAATTGAAAAGTTTTTATTGTAAGTTTCTTTCGTTGTCTATTTGTCTATACAAATGAGTTATTGTTAAAGTGGTAATTCAGTTATGTCTGAAAGGTACCAGATAAATGGAAAAACTTGCTTGCAGGTCGCTCCATAATGTCTCAAATTCCTCCCTCCCTCTGTGGGTCTGCGTTGGGAAAAATGGAAGAGGCCAGAAAAAAAAAAAATAAATAAATGAAGAAAAATGAAGATCTAGATATGAAACCAAAAGTGCATTTTAAATATTACTGCTGAAAAATTAATAAAATAATAGCATTCATTGAAAACTAACCCTGTATGTGCGTGAAAAAAAAAAGAAATGCAATTGGGTGTTGATGCATAGTCAGCAGTGAAAATACTATTGGTGAGGAAAATGGTGCTGACATAAAGTTTAATTTTCCTTTTGTTTTCTCAATACATTTGAGTGCTATCCTTGCAAAACAACAAACACAGACAAATAACAGCAGTCAAATTAGAAAAACCCCAAACAAGAAAACACCAAAGCCAAAGAGCCTGCATCTTGAGTAATTCATTTAATTCTCGAGTAAAAGTGGGTGTCGAGTCAATATTTCGAATTGAGTTAAGTCGAGCTACACGAAAAGTGACAAATGCTTGCACTGACTGGACAAGTCCACTCCAATCTATGTGGTTTTTTAACCGACTTCCAAAAAGAGGAGGTTATCAATTCGTCTGTATGTTTTTTTTTTTTATTCAAAAGATCATCTCAGACACTAATGTGCATAGTCCTCATGTGAATTGAGCAATGTCTGTAGTTTAACAGAGACTATGACCTCTGAAGTTGTTTCGGCTGTTTCTTCTCAGAGTAGTCAAGCACGAAACAACGGCCCCATCTAATAAAAAAAAAAAAAGAAATTACGTGCTTAAGGGTTTTAATAAACCTACTTGCAAAATAAACATCATTAATCAATTAATACTAAAATTCAAAGAAATTAAATTAAAATCACTATTTAATCTTATGGAACAATTCCTCTAGTTGTTTATAAACGAGTTCTATTTCATTGGAAATCAAAGCCAAATAATAAATAAGACGAACTGGTAAAATTAACCTCACCACTCGAGAAGTTCAAAATTTGCGAAAACTCGATTATGGGCAAATAAGTTAAGATTAAATCAGGCATTTATTTTATAAACAAATAAATAAATCAATTTATTGAAACACACAAGTACAAAGTAGCACGAAGTAGCACAAAGTAGCACAAAGTAACAAAAAGTAGCACAATGTTGTACAAAGTAGCACAATCACTGTTTTAGGCTTTCACGGTTTAAAACTAAACTTAAATTGTCACTTACGGGATATCTTCCGTGATTTTTTGTTGTTTTGAGCTCCCGACTTATAAAAAAAAAAAAAAAAAAAAAAAACGAAAAATAATCACGGAAGATATCCCGTAAGTGACAATATAAGTTTAAGTAGCACAATGTTGCACAAAATTGCATAAAGCTGTACAAAATTGCACAAAAATGCACAAAGTTGCACAAAATTGTACAAACTAGTACGAACTAGTATAAACGAGTATAAACGAGTATAAACGAGTATAAACTAGTACAAACTAGTATAAACGAGTATATACGAGTATAAACGAGTATAAACGAATATAAACGAGTATAAACGAGTACAAACTATAAGAAGCCGCAAGCTTCAAAATAGGTACAGCCTGTATCTTGGTGGCCAAAATAGATAGTAGAGGCAGATTGAATAACTGACTGTTCATTGTGACGCAGCACTACGACACAAGAACCAATTTTATTTGAAATTTATAAACAAACAATTCAATAAAAATAAAGAATATTAACACTTTGAGCGGAGCAACGTTATAATACGTAAAAATTGATAAACGCTATTTGACACAACGTTTAATCACGTCAGTAAAAAATATGTATTTCTTTAAAGAACGTGTATAAACGGCTGAGGCTTATGCAAATTCCTTCAAGCTACGTCATCGCGCCGTATCACTTTAAATTTTGGGACTGCTAGCGCCACTCCACGTTAGTTTTTTGTGCACTTTATAAAGCCACTCGCACACATACATTCTAGTTACGCATACATTCGCAACGTCGACGTGTAGTAACGGTTGTGTCACATTTCATATTATCTTTGGTTGTATGAAAAACAAAACGTCATTAATTGTCATTTATTTTGTATGACAAAATAGTGCGCCGCACAACAAACATTTGAATACCCAGATGCTCAGCTGAAAGTGTTAATAACAATATGAATTTCATAAAAAATATAATAGCAATACATTGTTCTCACATAATGCACCATCTCAACATGAATGATGTAACCAAGAGCTTGTAACAACATTATGATTTAAAAGTGTCCATGGAGTTTCTTGCCCGTTCTTCTCCATAGAGATCTACGCTAGGGAATGGGCAACTACAGTACTTTCACAGTTTTTATGTCTTGTGACTGGGATTGTAGCTAGATTTAATTTTCATCTTTGTTTCGACAATTCAATAGCGCCTGTGACTGGCCCACTTGAAGTAAATGCTTTGATTTTGAATAATCCAAATTTCATTGTCAACCAAAAAATAAGATTGTAAAAATAAAACAAAGGAGAAGATAACAAACGTAATTCAAATTAAAATCATCAGTGAGTATGATAGCAATTAAACAAAAGTCATTAATCATTCAGAAATAAAATAACAATGACAATCAATGAAATGAATATTAAAATCAAAAGAACCAAAACCAATCATTCAGATTATACAGATAAGATTGTTTCTTTATTTTTTGTGAAGAAAAAAGAGATGTGACGTTCAATAAATGAGTTAAACGTGCTGTGGTGGGGGATGCGCGTTGCAGGGAGCGCGGGGCGATGCCGCGATGCGCCGCGCTCAGTCTGTTACCAGCGTTCCTAGCGACAGCACGCCTAACCCAGTAATATTGGAAACTGTGTTTTATTGTACAACCCTGAACAAAGACACCACCCTGATATACGGTGGCTTTACTCCAGACCCTAACTAGCGTCGGAGTGAACATTACAATAGGCATGACGAAAAATTACAAATCTATTTAGTCCCTCAGTTAGAGTATTGGAAAATAATGTACACGTATTTTTAACCGACTTCTAAAAAAGGAGGAGGTTCTCAATTCGGATGTTTCTATTTTTTTATGTTTGTTCGCGCATAACTCCTTCGCTTGCCAACCGATTTGAAAAATTCTTTTTTTGTTGGAAAGGGTATACTTCCCAAATGGTCCCATAGCCACCAAGTCAGGATCTGATGATGGAGTCTTGGCGAAATCGAGGGAACTCTTCAAATTTTATAGGATAACGTACAGCGATTTTGGTATTTTCTACAACAAGTGAAGCATTTGCGTTTGATAAGAACCATTCTACCATCAGATCTGATGATGAAGCCAAGAGTCATGGAACTCCGTAATGAGACAATGTATCCTAGTCGTGTTTGGGCTTTTTGCAATTGTAACGGTCTGCACTTTCCATGTGTATCAAGCAAATGCGAACGGTGTGAACCACTAAAAAAAAAAAAAAAATAGAAACATCCGAATTGAGAACCTCCTCCTTTTTTAGAAGTCGGTTAAAAAAGTGAAAAATAAGAACTTTTTTTGCAAAAAATACATAAAACCGACTTAAAAAAAAAACAAAAAAGTGAAAAATAACTAGCTTCTGAAGTCGGTGACAAAAAAAATAAATCAATCAAACAAAAGTCACCGACTTCAGAAGCTAAAGTTATTTTTCACGTTTTTTGTTTTTTTTTTTAAGTCGGTTTTTTTGGTTTTTGTAAATTAATGAATAAGTATTGACAAAGATAAAACGCATCAAAATTCGGGAGTGGGGACTCGTGACGTCAGTACGCTCTAAAAATTATAGTACCTACCAGGCGTGACGTATTGAGAATTTTAAAATCGTCGTATCTTCGTCAATTTTGGTTTACGTAACAAAAAAAAACAAAATAATATGACCACAGATAATACGCAAGGTATCGTAATGTATGCTGCATAGAGCTAATTTTCAAAAAAAAAATGAAATTACTTAATATTGACATCAGACCAAGATTCACTAATAACTGTATCCATTTAGGTGTATATTTAAGAGAATTTAATAAAAAACTGTCTTGTTTCAAAATATCGATTAGTTAAAAACAAATCAGTCACTATTGTCGCAAACAAAACGTCACATAGTTATGTGTCCCCTAGCTAGGTGACAGAAATGATGGTGAAACAAAATTGTATTTAGGGGCTAGTTTAGGGGAGCTTTTAAGCTAAGAGTCCCATACGTAAGTGGTAGTATAAAATCAGTCACTATTGTCGCAAACAAAACGTCACATAGTTATGTGTCCCCTAGCTAGGTGACAGAAATGATGGTGAAACAAAATTGTATTTAGGGGCTAGTTTAGGGGAGCTTTTAAGCTAAGAGTCCCATACGTAAGTGGTAGTATAAAATCAGTCACTATTGTCGCAAACAAAACGTCACATAGTTATGTGTCCCCTAGCTAGGTGACAGAAATGATGGTGAAACAAAATTGTATTTAGGGGCTAGTTTAGGGGAGCTTTTAAGCTAAGAGTCCCATATGCAACAATTAAAACAAACAATCTGGTACACTAAAAAAAGAATATTCAACCCTAAAAATATACTGAAATTCAAATCTACAGTAGGTAAACAGAATTGGAATGATCTTCTGCTACCAGACAAAGATATGAAAACTACAAAATATTCAACGATACAATAATAACAATATTAAATCAAACTATTCCTTTGCATAAAATTAAACTTAAAACTAAATTTAAAAAATACTGGTTGACAACAGGTATTAGAATCTCCAGCAATAACAAAAGATTGTTAAAAATACTAACACTAAAAACAAAAAATCCAATAATTAGACAATATTATAAAAACTATGAAAAGATATTAAAAAAGTTGGTTACGGTAGCAAAAAAGACTGAATACATTAAAAAAATAAAGAAATCAACGAATAAAGTCAAAACAATGTGGAGCATCATAAATGAAAGAGCGAATAAGAAACCAAAAAACGAAAAAAGTAACATTCAATTGCAAATAAATGACAAAACAACATCCGGACCTAAACAAGTAGCCGACATTTTTAATAACTTCTTTGCTTCAATAGGTGAGAGCGGCGTCAGACTACGTGGCAGCCAGCAGTCTGACGGCACGTCCGTGATAAACCCCGTAGAAAATAGCATGTTTCTTAGCCCTATAGACCCCTGGGAAGTAAATCGTTTAATAAAACAGTTAAAGAACAAAAGCAGCCATGGTATAGATGAAATCCCACCAATCTTGTTAAGGGAATGCGCAGACGAACTGACGCTGCCGTTCCACATCCTTCTGAACCAATCCTTTGAACAAGGTGCCTTCCCCGATCTATTAAAGAAATCACTAATTAAACCGATCCACAAAAAAAACTCAAAATCAGATCCAAACAATTACCGCCCAATAGCTATCTTACCTGCAGCCTCAAAGATCTTTGAAAAAGCCATGCGTGACCGAATATACAAATATTGCGAGAAATATAAAATATTTGACGAATGCCAAAATGGTTTTCGCAAAAACCGCTCAACAACTTTAGCAGTGTACAAATTTGTTCAAGAAGCACTTAATATAATTAATAAAAATAAATATGCCGTAGGTTTGTTACTAGATATGACCAAAGCCTACGACAAAGTCCAATTTAATATATTGCTTGAGAAACTATACGGAATAGGCATTCGTGGAAAAGCTCATGATTGGCTTGTATCTTACTTAAAGCACAGAGAGCAAACAGTAGAAATTGAATATTTTAATCACACGTCAAAAGAAATAGAAAAAATTCGATCTAACAAAAAACCAATTAGAGCTTCAATACCCCAAGGAAGCGTAATAGGATGTCTCTTGTTTCTAATATATATCAACGACTTACCTAAAATCATAGAAGGACCGTTTATATTATTTGCGGATGATATTTCTCTATTAGTCTCATGTAAAAACAATTTCAATATAAACGAAGAACTAAATTCAATACTCACTAAAATAATCACTTGGATGAACGCACACAACCTAGAAATAAATTATTCCAAAACTAAACTTATTACCTTTCATCCCCACCAAAAAACACCATTATACATAGATTTTACTTTTAATAACTCAAAAATAGAAATTGTTAAAGAATTTACGCTGCTTGGTCTCAATTTGGATACCTACTCATATAAATTGGAAATCCCACATACAAAAACTTAGATCTAAAATTTCTAGATTTTTATATGCTCTACGTGAAATAAAGAAAACCACAAATCTCCAAACAGCGCTCACCACCTACTATGCATATGCTTATGCATGGCTAAGCTACGGTGTTACCCTCTGGGGAAATAGCACAGATGCACCCTCACTCTTTGTCCTTCAAAAAAAATTAGTTAGAATCCTGGCAAATATTGAGCAAACTGACAGTTGCAAACCTCAAAAATTATAATATCTTAACACTCCCCAGTATATACATATTAGAAACCTGCAAATTTGTTCGTAAATATCAAGAGTTTTACACAAAGCGCGAAGATATACAATCACGTTTCACACTCCGACACAAATCAAGATTAAACATTCCGCAATCCCGACTGAAAATACACTCAACAAGCCCCTACGTAATGTCAATAAAAATATATAACAAACTACCTGAAATAATAAAAAAAGAAGAGAAATTAAACATATTTATAAAAAAACTAAAACAATTTTTAACAGAAAAATGCTATTATAGTATAAATGAATATTTAAACGATAAAATGTAATTTAATAACGTATAAAATTTCTATGTATATAAAGAATTCTTATTATGGTATTATTGGATTTATTTTAGATATATTTTTCTTTTTTGTATTTTTAAAGCTTCCTCTCTCCTACTATGTCTTTGTCTTTTGCTGTGCCCGACAGGGTCCATAATGATCTCATTTTTCAATTTACCACCTAAGTTCACATTGTGGAATGCAAATAAAGTATTGAGTATTGAGTACGTAAGTGGTAGTATAGGGGATGTCGGTGAAAACGGGCATAATTAGATTTCTTCAGTACCTACACAAGACTATTATTCCGGTAGTACCTACACGCGAGTAAAGCCTGAGCTATATTTTGCTATATTTCCGACACTCGTGTGTAATCACTTCCGACCATATTGCACGAAAGCCGCACACAAAAGCTAATAAATAAAGCTAGATACTCACACTAACGTCACTAGATACGGGTGCAGTTTGACGTTTCCCTGGACGCCATCTTGTGCCACGACGTCAGACACGGCCATCTTGTTCTGTAGCTCCCGCCAGTGCCTGCCGTACGCTGCGGACAAACAAACATCATAATACTATTATTAACAAAATAAATACATAATAGGTAGGCACATGCGAGTGGCAGGCGTCGCGAGGGGATGCCCTAGAACTCACTCTACACTAACCTAACTAGTTTGGCGGGTCTAAAAGATGTCGACCATTTTAAGAACGTCTCCGTAAGTACACGTGTTTTCAAATGAAAATAAATGCGTGTTATGGTTAACATCGAGTACCTTCTACTATCTTAAATACAAAGTGCACTTATACTGACAAAGGATAATTAAGTAGCAATATGACAAATGAATAAAAACATAATAATACGAGTATATTGTCTCGAAGCGATGACGCACATGTTCTGCGGAACGTAGCAACCAGTACAGCAACCTGGACTGCTCTGTTTCTTTAGGGTTCCGTATACAAAGGGTTAAAACGAGACCCTATTACTCCTAAGACTCCACTGTCTCCGTCTGTCCGTCTGTCTGTCACCAGGCTGGATCTCATGAACCGTGATAGCTAAAGTTAAAGTTGTCTCATAGAGGGGAGGCCGTGTGTCCCAGCAGTGAGAACATTAAAGACTGATCAGCCGCTCGCGTCGCTAGTCGCTAAGCTAGTTTGGTCCGTGACTGCGTGACCACATACCGAGTTTCCACCGTGCCCCGCAAAATACGTAAGCCGATGGTCCCGGCTGACAATTGTAGATCTTTGATAGTCTCGTTACAGGTAGTCAGTGGCCCAAAAAGTCTGACACAAAGTCTTACCAAGGAGTATCGTGTCACCTAATACGAACTGGGTTGTGGAAGTCACATTTAGGCAGTCGCTTCATGTAAAATACTGGTATGCAGCTGAATCTGGTTCGAGTGGAAGCCGACCCCAACATAGTTAGGAATAGCTTAGGCTAGGCAGATGATAATGCTAAACATTTAATCAATGGCCGGAGCGGCTGAACAGTGGAGCCCTGTGCCACACACGGTATGTAGAGGTCACAAGTCAGTACATTACTGTAGAGTGTAGGTATACTCGTAGCTCGGCCTACAAGTCGCAATTGATCTAGTTGGACAACAATACCGGTCAGCGACCTCTGACGTGCGCACAGTGAGTTACCAGTCACGTGAATATATTGACTGTCTCCAGCCTAATTTATGATTCCCAGCATAAGCGCCGCGCGGCGTGTTGATCCTCCCTTTGTGCCTATTGGCCTTGCTTCGTTCTGTCTCCTGCTGATATGGAGGGAAGTGGAAATTACGGTTTTTCCCTACTATATACAGGGTGTAAACCGCCTCATCAAGCTTAAGTAACTTTACGCAAAAAATGTTGCTGGGAAACGACTTTTTTTTTGGGGAGAAAAATCATGTTTTGTGGTAGAACTCAATGTAACGCTCTCAAAACATTGTGCTGATCTGATGGATGAATTGAGGGTCGTGGAGATGTTAAAAGTAAAAATCATTCAATCAAAACTTGTATAATTTAAAAAAAAAAGTTGTCAAAAAGTTAGAACTTTGACCCCCAACATCTCCGTAACTAGAAGGTTCCCAGGTATGGTGTAGAACAAAAAAATATCGCAATGACGGGGAGAACAAGTGCCTTTTTACACCCTTTATTCTATAAGTACATATTTTCGCTACACTTTCTGATTAATTTCGTTGCGGGATCCAAGACAGTTAAATTCATTCTCTGAGACTTCGTCGAGCTTCATTGTGTCGGCGCTCGCGGTGGTCGCAACTGTTGATTCTGGCGCATAGGAGTGGTTTGGAAATAGTGTGGCGGGCTTGTCCCATAAAAGAAGCCCAGTGTTAATACCCCCGTGCTTGAGGAGTCTGGGAAAGAACTGACGTATAGTCGTTGGGCCTGATCTCTCTCCGGTCGGGACGGTTGCCGTCCCATCAGACTATGAAAGTGAGGGACTGACCTCCCGCGCCGATGGGACTGATCTCCCGCACCAATGGGACTGATCTCCCGCGCCGATGGGACTGATCTCCCACTCCGATGGGACTGATCTCCCGCGCCGATGGGACTGATCTCCCGCGCCGATGGGACTGATCTCCCGCGCCGATGGGACTGATCTCCCGCGCCGATGGGACTGATCTCCCGCGCCGGTGACTGATCTTGATTTGCCACCGTGACAGAAAACGGACGTGGAAAACATGCCGTGGTCGTGATGTTGTTTTCTTAGTAATCCAGACAGAATCAAAACTGTTACCCTACCTACACGTGTCCCCCGATGCTCTCAACCAGAGAGCCGTAGGTACTCGTAACATTGCTATCAGCATGTTATCACTTGTCCTACTTATTGAACTCAATGAATGACTTGTTATCAATATCAATATTATCATAATTACCACTTAATACGGTGTTATAATAATTATTGTCTTTAACCTCGAGGTGGGTCGTAGATAACTAATTAGCTACTAGAACCTTTCGTGCCACGAGTATATTGTATTGTATTGTATTGTATTGTACAACAGGCTGGTGTCCGCAACTCCACGTCAAAGCGCGTATTTTTTGCGTATGGACTTTAATCCAGCACGCGGGCCCAGTGCGGGTTGGTAGATGTCACATGTCTTCGAATTTTTGGTTCTAGGACATGCCGGTTAATTACGGCCACGAGTATAATTTGTCATTATTTATCATACTGTTAACTAATCTATTTATCATACAAATAAATACACCGAGAGGTTTTCTTTTTAGAAATTAAAAAAAAATAGTTTCCAAGAACTCTGTAGATGGCGTTGAACTGACTACGTTTAATTACCAGGTGCCAAAGCCAAAACGCTTGATAAAACACACGTCACATACGCGTACGCTCGTTGACTGACACTTTCGTTTGCATAAGCTTCCGAATATAACCATTAGGTCCAAGTGAAATTATGTGACGTTCTGTTCCTTGCAGTAACGTACCGAGATCAGCGCCATCTATCCAGCGACTAGGGAAGAGTTGAAAAAAAAAAACCATCATTGAAGTGTCTGTCAAAATAAGTTTGAAGCTGGTCACAGAAGAAAGAAGAAGATAAGTATAAAGGTAGAGATTATCTTTACATTAGAATGGCGCAGCGGTAGTGAGGCTTCTTTACGTTTTTAGGGTCCCGAGTTGGAAGAAAATTCCCCCGGTAGGGGAAAATGTTTGTGTGATGAGCATGGACATTTGTTTCCGAGTCATGGATGTTAATATCACTATCACTACATATTATAAAATAAGTCTCCTGCCGCGTCTGTCTGTCCCTATGTATGCTTAGATCTTTAAAACTACGGAACGGATTTTGATGCGGGTTGTTTTTAACAGATAGAGTGATTCAAGAGGAAGGTTTTAGTATAAAATTTGGGCATCGGCTAGTTTATAATAAGTATGTAAGTATATAGTTTATCAACTACCTGGTGTCCACGACACAAGCCTCGTTGCTTAGTGTAGCACTAGATGGCGCTGTGTGTAATGTGTAGTGTTTTAATAAGCTTAGTCTTTTTGTGTAGAAATATATGTTTGGTTTTAGTTAACCTACAAGTGGATTTACTATTATAAGATAACTAATCATAATATTATCACGTGCCACGACGTTCGTACACGCCGCGCTCATCACAATCTCGCTAATTGTTACTAACCACTATAAATATATCGTTGTTACTTGACATGTAATTAAATTAGTCTCCAAAACCATCACAACATTGATCACAACCGATTTGAACCGATTTCAATGAAATTTTGTAAATACATATATGTGGTTTGTTCCAGAGGAGCCGCTTGCTAAATAATATAATAATAATAACAGCCGCTTGAGTCGATTACGCGCGCGCGTCGTCTTTAGGTTAAGCCGTGCTTGCCTAGGTTGGTCTGTGGATGGGTGACTACCCTTACATACCGAGTCTCCTCCGTGACACTCTTCGACATTTGTCCATCTTTGGCAGTCCTTACAGGGGCCAAAAAGTCTGACAACCAGTCTTACCAAGTGTGGTATCGTATTTTCCAGTACTAACTGGGTTGTGGTGGTCAGATAAAATACTGGTATTCAGCTGCATCTGGTTAGACTGGAAGCCGACAAAACAGGGCAAAGGCAGGCAGATGATGATGATGGGGTTTGTTCCAGCTTGACCCGACAGGTGGCGCCGTTCGAAGCGGGAGCGGGTCGCGAGTAATAGTATACCTAAGTACAAGACATAACAACAATTGATTGGGGCACACTTTTTCGGTTTGGAAATCATCAAATGTGGGGTACATTTGATGATTTCCAATCCTGGGCAGGAGCGGAAGGGAGTGCCAGTACTGATTAAGGGACTACGCACACTTATTCAGCTCGTGTGCGTAGTCCCTAAATCCCATCCATGTTCCTTCTTAGCCCTTTGTGTTCCGGGGCCACGGTATCTCTTTTAAACAGTTCCGCAGCCCCGGCAGGCTTCGGCCCTTGCCTTCATTTGGCATTATTTGGAATCCTTTCCGATATAAGTTTCGTCGCCAACCGTCTGTGAGCGATAATACTGGCTTCTGATTTAAAAAAGAAAAAATTAAAACTACGATCGTGCTCCATCATTGGACACGTTACATTAAAACTAGGCTTATTATTAGTAACTTATGATCTACGTGAGTCCACTCAATTTTTTTTTTTTTTTAACCTTTACAGTTGTTGACGTTTCCTTAACCACTAATTAAAATTAACAAAAATCTACACCAAGCTATTTTGACTGCATGGCAATGTGAGTCGACCGGCAGCAACCGTCGGCACCCGTTCACGGACATGACCTGCACATCCGCGCCGCTTAGCTCAACCATTTTGTAGGGAACTTAGCGACCGGATGTGCAACGCCACCATCGGCTTCTGATTCTGATGCTACGACTTATATGTCATCATAATTGTGTCTGTACAGTACTGTACCTATGAGACTCAGACGAGGACACACATGATAGCCTCTCATTAGAACAGCATCAGGCTGTAATTGCCGTCTTGCACGCAAGTCTAGGTAATCGTATAGAGTTAGGAAACGATAAGAGCTCCGACTTACAAACAGTAAGTCGTTGGCACGAACACAGACAGGCGCATTACTTTGTGTAATTTATTTCATCACCACTGCTCTCAAAACGGTGAAGGAAAACATTGTGAGGAAATCGGCATGTCCTAGAAGCTGTGACATCTACCAACCCGCACTGGGGCCGCGTGCTGGATTATAGCACATTCCCTCTCATACAGTGGAGTGTCCCAGCAGTGGGAACATTAATAGGCTGATTATGATGATAATGAAGGAAACGATACAGAAGCACCTTGTGGATGGCTGTAACAGTAGAGGAAGAGGAAACGATAGATAAACTGTGTGAAGGATGATATACAGGGTGGATTTTTTCAATGCCACCTGGAAGGAAAGTACTCGAAATACTGAAGATAGACAATTTTACTCAAAGGAAACATTCCTTTATTTTTAAAAAGAAACAAATCTGCAGTCACAGATTTTCAAAAATTCGCTTGCCACACTCGGGAATCGAACCAACTAAAGTTCGAAAAAATAACATCCTGTCCTTTTTTGACATCAATCGATAGGGGCAATCATATGGATCAAAAATCTCTAACAAACTTGATAAATTAAATGAAAAGAAAACCATGACATCTAAACTTCGATCAATAATAGCATCTAAAGAACAGTTACAAATTCAATGGGATAAATTCAACAAGATAAAGCACTTTTATTCATGGTTTTCCTTTCACTTTGATCCATTTGATTGACGCTATCGATTGATGTCAAAAAGGTACAGAATGTATTATTTTGTCGAACTTTAGTCAATCCATCCCGGGTTCGATGCCCGAGTGTGACAAAATAATTTTCGAAAAACTGTGAATGCAGACTTGTTTCTTTTTAAAAATAAAGGAATGTCCCCTTTGAGTGAAATTTACTATCTCCAGTATCTTTCCCTCCAGGTGGCATTGAAAAATTCCACCCTATATGTGGATAGAAAGGCGGTGACTGCTGAGATTACGTCTTCACTAGTAATAGAGAGTATGGAAGAAGGTTGCGAAGACCGGTGACACTTGGGGGAGGCCTATGGCAAGCACGGCTTATGGCGCTTAGACGAGCTAAATTAGCAACTCTATTTGTGGTGGTTCAAACTTCGTTTGAAATGCTGTTAGAATAAAGTTCTAATCAGCTTGCACTACAAAGTGGTTGTTACGTCAGCCACTGCGGGCCAAATAGCGCGAAATGAGTGGTTTCGATCGATTTACAAAAAAACTATTGATTGGATTAAAAAACTAAAACAGTATCATATTGCTTGTAGAATAGGCTAGTTTCCACCATCAATAAATTGCAAAACTAATTAGTCCGTCAGTTAGAGTATTGGCAATAGTATTGGAAAATAATAGACACGTATTTTTTGTTTTTGTAAATCACTGAGTACTGACAAAGATAAAACGCATCAAAACTCGGGAGTGGGGGCTCATGACTTCACACGCACTAAAAACTATAGCACGGCGTGACGTATTGCGAATTTTAAAAGCGTCGTATCTTCGTCAAATTTGGTTTATGTAACAAAAGAAAAAATACGGGTCAAATATTTTTTTATAATCTAACTGACGGACTAATTAGATTTTTTTAGGACACAAGCCTATTATTTGCCAAAAAATCAGAATGATCGCATGCATATTAGTATGTTTTTTATTGTTTGAAAGATATTTCTAGAGGTAAGTTCGTGATTTCTTTTTATCGAGCCAAATTAATTGTATTATGTTTTCAAAACAGTATCATGCTAGCATATATCCTGAAGAATATCATGTATTTTTCTGGTCTTGTTTATAGCAGTGAATCATATACTTTTAGTAATTATAAAACTCGCGTTTAGCTCGTGTAATCGCCTTAACCTAAAGATCGACCCGAGCGGCTGTTATCATTTAGCAACGAGCTCCTCAACTTTCCTTCTTCAGTACTAGAGATAAAAGAATGCATCCGATCTTCATTGTCGCTTCTATTCGTTAATACTCTGTGGTACTCTTAAATGTTGCCAGTCGTAGGAATGTAATAACGAGTAATGATACGTTCATTACTTGTAGGAGTTCATAATTCCGACAGCTTTAGTACCTAGTAGGTACTATCATGTTTAAGGTGAACCGCTTTTTCAAGATCAAAATCGTTCCTCGACCTTTATGAACTTGGAGGTTTGTATTGATGATTCTGATGATTATAATTCTGTAACTACACACGTCTTACAGTCGCGAACAATATTTTAATCAACATACAACCTAACACTGGCTTGCAAATTACAAAAGACGTAAGAAAATTTGAATTTCGCGTACTACCTGCGAGCATCAGCCATATCGAAGGCGTAAGGCACTTGTTGTCCTCGTCATTGCGATAATTTTTTGTTGTATAAGTACCTAGGAGCCTTCTAGTTACGAAGATATTAGGAGTCAAACTTCCAACTTATTCACCAGTTCAAAACAAAACAGAACATCATCATTTGCCTGCCTTTTCCCAACTATGTTGAGGTCGGCTTCCAGTCTTACCGGATTCAGCTGAATACCTGTATTTTATATGGAACGACTGAATATAAAAAAACCGGCCAAGTGCGAGTCAGACTCGCGCACCGAGGGTTCCGTACAAACCTGTAGGTATATAAGTAAAAGTTATGGTAATTTAAGATTTTCGGAATTTTTCCTATATGTGTACTTTATAACGTTGCTTCATGCCAAATTTCAAGATTCCAGGTCGTCTGGAAGTATCCTTTAGGTTTTGATTCCCTTGCGAGTAGTTGCGAGTTTCAAAATATGCGGCTTTAATTGCTGTATCTTTTGATTGCGTTGACGTAGAAGTTTGATTTTGTTACAGCTTAAAGATATTATAGACTTGAGTATTTGTTAAGAATTTCAATATAATACCACTACGCGTTCATGAGTAAAGGGGTAATAAGTTTAAAATTATTAAAAATATTTTTATTATATGATGTAACTAAAAATTTATGCTTTTCGCAATTTTTCCTTTATCTGTGTTATAAGACGTTGCTTCGTACCAAATTTCAAGATTCTGAGTTCACGGGAAGTACCCTGTAGGTTTTGATTCCCTTGCGAGTGTCGAAAATTTGCGGCATAAACGGGAGTATCTTTTGATCGCGTTGACTTAGAAGTTTGATTTTTTCACAGCTCCAAGAAACCATAGACTTGAGTATTTGATATGAATTTCAGCTTGATACCTCCACGCGTTCCTGAGAAAAAAGGTCTTGACAGACAGACAGACAGACAGACGGACAACAAAGTGATCCTATAAGGGTTCCGTTTTTACCTTTTGAGGTACGGAACCCTAAAAAGCATCTTTACTCCATTTAGAGTAAAGTAAGTTAAGGATTTACCTCCATGACCCCCAGTAGCAGCGTGTAGGACGCGGTTGGACGACCGCCCAGGGCATCAGGTGTAAAGGGGGGCGCCTGCAGCGCCCCTTTACACCTGACGCCCTTCCTTGTCTCTCATACACACATTGTTTTCAGCTTGTTCATCAAGTAACTCGAAGTTTGAAAAAATGCTAACCTGTCCACTGTAGGCATAGAACTGATAAAATTTTCAAGCTCGCTCCGTTCGCCTTCTGCCCGCGTAGTATGACCACCGGAGAAACGAGAGAGACTCGACAAATCTTTTGTTCATCTGTCATTGAATCGACAAAATGACAGATGAACAAAAGGTTTGTCGACTCTCTGTCGTGTCTACGGTGGTCATGCTACGCGGGCTGGACTACTTGCTAACTCTTGTAAGAAGGATCGAAACCATTCAAACCTGTCCACGGCAAGGTGTCAAAAAATGTCGAACTCGTGCAGCCAGGTTCCTCTTGTATCTTAACTTTGTAAACGACCAAGTAACTTCTGTATAAAAGGGCGAAACAATTGTATTCTGTCCAAGGTAGTGTGTTAAAATAGTAAACAAGTAGGTTTTTACTCGCACCGTTATGCGCCCCCTTGGCCCGAAAGCTGGCAACGCCCTTGCTATATCATAGATTTCCGTCAAGTAACGCCTGATTCAATAATTATCAAAAGTGTATCTAGCCTTTTTTGGTTTAAAATGAATTTTCTGGAAAATAAGTAAAATTACGCAAAAATTGGCTTGACTATCTGCCAGTAAAAGTTTCGTCACAAGAGATCCAGCCGTTTCAGAGATAAGCCGGAACAAACAGATACATGACTGCATTATTAATTATTTTGTTTTTGAGTTGTATTTTATTTTTGTTTTGCTATGGACACTTTTAACGTGCACATCAAAATAAAATCAAAATCAAAGCATTTATTTCAAGTAGGCCAATTACAGGCACTTTTGAATTGTCGAAACAAAGATGAAAATTGAATGTAGCTACAGTCCCAGTCACAAGACATAAAAACTGTGAAAGTACTGTAGTTGCCCATTCCCTAGCGTAAATCTCTATGGAGAAGAACGGGCAAGAAACTCCATGGACACTCTTTTAAATCAAAATATTGTTACAAAATCTTGGTTACATCATTCATGTTGAGATGTTATATTATGTGAGAACAATGTAGCAAGATGTGCACGTTAAAAGTGTCCATAGCCAAACAAAAACAAAATACAACTCAAAAACAAAATAATTAATTCAAATAAACCATGGCGACTAAGAGATGACCAGTCACAACTGACAGCGCCCGTTCACGCACATGACGCATGGATCAGCACCATTCAGCTCAACCATTTTGAAGGGAACTAAAAATCTTGCTACATTGTTCTCACATAATATACCATCTCAACATGAATGATGTAACCAAGATTTTGTAACAATATTTTGATTTAAAAGAGTGTCCATGGAGTTTCTTGCCCGTTCTTCTCCAAAGAGATCTACGCTAGGGAATGGGCAACTACAGTACTTTCACAGTTTTTAGGGTTCCGTAGCCAAATGGCAAAAAACGGAACCCTTATAGTTTCGCCATGTCTGTCTGTCTGTCTGTCCGCGGATAATCTCAGTGACCGTTAGCACCAGAAAGCTGAAATTTGGTACCAATATGTATATCAATCATGCCGACAAAGTGCAAAAATAATAATTTAAAAAAACATTTTTATTAGGGTACCTCCCCCAGACGTAAAGTGGGGAGCGATTTTTTTTTTAATTTTGACCCTGACGTGTGATATATTGTTGGATAGGTATTTAAAAATGAATAGGGGTTTTCTAAAATCATTTTTTGATAATATTAATATTTTAGGAAATAATCGCTCCGAAAGTCAAAAACAATGTGTCCCCCCCCCCTCTAACTTTTGAACCATAAGTTTAAAAAATATGAAAAAAATCACAGAAGTAGACCTTTATATGAACTTTCTAGGAAAATTATTTTCAACTTGATGAGTTGAATAGTTTTTGAGTTATATAGCACTTTTTCAAAAAAACGCAAATGATAACTTTGTTTTTGATACAAATACTATGAAAAACAAAGTTATTTTTGCTGACGAAAAATGTTGGTATTTTTAATGGTCTGGGAAGCTACGGAACCCTACAGTGAGCGTGGCCCGACACGCTCTTGGCCGGTTTTTTATGTCTTGTGACTGGGACTGTAGCTACTTTAAATGTTCATTTTTGTTTCGACAATTCAAAAGTGCCTGTTACTGGCCTACTTGAAATAAATGCTTTGATTGATTGATTGATTACAAATATTTTTTATTTAATTTTGTTTAGTTGTTAAATATTACAAAAATAAATAAAAAAATATTTGTACGGGGTAAAATGGGATAGGGGGGGAAACGGGCGCCGTAGAAATCTGGCCCAGGGCGTTGCCGCTGGTAGTGCTAAAACCGGCACTGTTGACCCTTGTTCTATTTAATGCATCCGTCAACATATTGTTTTGAGTGCGTAACATTGAGTCATTGTCATACTTACTTCGTTTCAGGTCTTTCAGTAGTTCGCGTTGTGAACCAAAGTAATTATAAAAACAGGTGAAACGAACGCCGCGCTCGGCTCGCTCGGCTCGCTCGCTAGCTGGCGATGGCGGCATGGACTGCGCTTTATCCACAAGTTACCTACTTCCTTGAAGTTTAGGGAAATAAACTCTACCTATTGCGATCTGTGCTCATGAAAAACACACCTTTAACCAAACTTAAGATTTATATTTATAGCAAACGTCAACGCGGCAGGCCCAGAAGGAGATGGTGGGACGAACTCGACTCCTTCCACAAGGATTGGCGTTACATAACAGCACTAGATAAGTGGAAGAAGGGAACGGAGAGGCCTTTGTCCTGCAGTGCGACACAAGTGGGTGATGATAATAATAAGATTTATAATATTCGGACTTGGGCCATGTGACCCGTAGGTGTCTCACATTCGCAATGTGACGCAATCATCGGAAGAGCCATCTTATATAAATTAATGACGCCTCAGGACGCCGTTAAGGTCAGACTACTTACTCGTACCCACACGGACATCATACTTATTTATTAATTTCTTATCTTGCCCTGCATTGTGCCCAAAGAGGTCCACACTTATAGAGCGGACATTGGAAATATCGTCATACAAATAAGTATTTGCATTTCGAATGTTTTACATGTGACACACGGATGCTATTGGTCGGTTCAAACTTTATAGCGGCTCCGAAGTTAGCTGCGAAGTGACGCTCAACACAGATTTAGTTCGGTTCAATCGAGAGCTCGCGTCTGACGTAAAGCTACGCAGAACAGAGGACACGTCGTCACTGAACTGAGGATACATAGTCTCAAGGGCTTATCACATTACACGATTTATCGGGCCCTGTCTGCAGGGAAGGGAAGTGTATTAAGGTCCATGTTCACCAAAAAGATGACAATCTGATTATCTAAAACAGCTGTTTAAAACACATTTTTGTATGGTCATATGTCACAGTGACAGCTGTTTTTAGCTAATCAGGCTGTTATCTTTTCGGTGAACATGGACCTAAGAAATCGGGTGGTCGAGTGGTCCCGACCGCCCTACTTCCCCTAGAGTATAATATAACCTTTCCTACGTCCCTGCCGCGCTGCCGATCGTGCCCGACAAATCATGTTATGTAATAATGGCCTCAGTGCAGCCAACTTCCGAGGCGCCAAAATGTTTGAAACTAACGGCGCGATTCAGAAATCAATGTTTGTTCTACCTTTGCGACATAGATGGCGCTGTTGAACAATGTTCTGTAGTAATTTTGTAATGATCAGCAGCGGTAACCACAGCGGTAACGTAAAGCTGATTCTCTTTTCAATAACATGACATAACGCCTCCTACCCCCGAAGCTGAGGCAGAGGTGTCAGTACCTACCATTGTAGAAAGCCCGGATTTCGTCAGATTAAATCTCATGTAGGTGTGCACAAAACCAGACTTTAAGTACCTAATTTAATCATGTAAACAAAATATATTAATGCTAAACGAATTCGGTATTCAAAATGGTAGTGATAAGTGATAAAAACTACGACCATTTTGAATTCAAGTTCGTGATCAAGTAACATTTAATTATAAGCAAATAATAAGAGTCAAAATACTCGACTGCAAATTGTATAATGTAGATAGGTAGGTAATGTACCTATGTACTTATATTTTTTTTCTTTTTCATACTCTACTCGACAACCACACAGAAGTTGAAAAATAAAATTACAACACAATAATTTTGCGCCAAAAATACGCCATTTTGTTTTCTTTTTTTTTTAACAGAGAGTCAAATGTAATAAAGAAATAGGTTATACAGAAACTTATAAGATACGCGCGAAAAATATAACACTGCTTCCTTGGCAGAGTGGGGTAACAAGCAACCTCTGCGCATCCTCTGCGTTGTACACAATGACAGTAGTGTCTCTATCTGCCAATTTGTTATGCGACCTTGTGGAGTACTTATTAAAGCAGAAAGTGAATGAAATCATTTGAGAAAACCGTAAGAAAATGCTAAAATAGTTCGCGTGTTTACAAGTCACCGTGCACCGGTGCCAACGAGGAGCTAAATAAAAGAAATCGCTTTCATTTCGTTCAATATTATTTCCTAGCTAGATGCTCGCGGTTTCGCCTGGGGATGTCCCACGGGATCGTACTTCTGGGAATAAAAGTATCCTATGTTTTAATCCAGGATATAAAATATCTGTGTGCCAAATTTTATCGGAATCCTTTGGGGAGTTTTCGCGTGAAAGACTAACTCAAAACATTGTGCTGTTGGATGAACTGAATAGTACGAGGGTCGTGGAGGTGTTTTAAATAAAAATTTTACAATAAAAACTTCGTATTTAAAAAAAAGTTGGAACTTTGACCCCCAATATTTCCGTATCTAGAAGGTTCCCGGGTATGGTGTAGAAGATAACAAAAATATCGCAGTGACGGGTAGAACAAGTACCCACAAGTATTCGGCTTCGTTAGGGTTCTTTTACATCCTTTATGGGGATTCGCAAAACACGTACAAAAGATTATCGGTCCCGTGTCAGTGATTGGATGAGTGCAATTGGACAAAAAGGTGTAACGAAGTTTTGTTTTCCTTTCCTGTTTGAGAACTGTTACTGTAAGTTAGCCTGCGCCATCATGCTATCCATGCCTGCTGGACAAAGGCCTCTCCCCATGACTTTCAAGCCCAAATTCGATCAAGGGCCAATGTGAAAGTAGTGATGATATAAACCAAGTGATGCGCCTATCTGGCTTCGAACCCACGCCTCGCCACTGGCTTAGCCACCATATCTTTAGAATAGAAGACGAATAGAATAGAATAATCATTTATTCGTTAATGGACAGCACAACACAATGGAGCAGCACATACATATGTAAAGAAAACCATTACACTAGTGTATCGTTTTCCTTAACTATTTAAATTTACCGCGTAAACCACAGACTTTTATAAATGTCACTTTTGACATCTAAGAAAACTTAAAAACTAACGTGGTGAGGAAAATATAACCCAAGAACGATAATACTGTAAAAAAATATCTACACCTGAAATAAAGGCTTTAAATGTTGTTTTTTGTCTTTACAGGTGAGTAATGAAAGTGATTTAGGATAACAGAACAAAAACCTTGTATTTGCAATTGGTTTTATTAAGAAATTGTTTTGTCTTTACAGAAAACGCAGTTGTGTCTTTATTTCATACATAATATAATAATACTATTATACATATACATTATAACAACAAACAGCTTAGCAATGAATTAAAACAACTCAACTGCGCTGAGCATGCCCATAACGAAAGGGTAGCTTTAGGGTAGCTGTAGGGCTTAGCTACTGATTTACTTTATAGCTAAGTACAGGTCGTTTATCCCTGCAACACACAAAGGTTGACTGGTAGGAAATTAAATCTGCTTTGATACTCTGGTAAAGTATCCGGTCACCTCATGACGACGCATGCCATGTTCAGAATTCACTCAATACAACACTATTGTGATATTGTCACATTCTTCAAGCAAAACTAGTGTAAACAATTTAAAACGTCTACAGTGACACGTTTACGTGAAACAATGGCCAACGATTCGATAGTGACACAATAAAGTCTGTCCGCGGTTTCTCAACGTAAGGCCTCGTTCACAATGCCAAGGAATTAAAGCGAATTTTATAAACTGAGTTTTTTTCTCTTCAATAAGTTATTTTGATTATTCCTTACCGGAGCATTCGTCAATGTATCAATCCCATATTCGATTTTGTGCAAAAACTGGTGATTATCGTACCCGCCACACTATTCCCTGCCCACTGTAACTCCTGTGCGCCAGAATAACAGTGGTGACCACTAGAAAAGCGCCGACACAATGAAGCTCGACGAAGTCCCAGAGAATGAATTTAACTGTCTTGGATAAATGTATAGCGGAGGAGTAGGAAATCCATATTTTCCACTTCCATATCACCGCCCGCCCGCCAGCTGCTTCTTTGCTCTGCAGAGCGCGGAGCAGCTTCAATTCCGTCCTCATGACCATAGCGCGCGAGTTACGATTCTCCTTTGTTGGGTGATGTTGTTGAAAGATGCGTTTTGAACAGCCTTGTTGTCAAATAGATAAGTGTATCTCTTTGTTTTTTACTAACCCCTTGATTCAATGTATTTCTAAACGAAAATATCGCCGCGGTTCTCTCGTGGAGGTGGCTCCTAAGGATTTTGATTATCCTAATTGAAGATTTTTGACAGCAGGAAACAGAACAAAGGGACGTTTACAACTGTGATAGGCCCAGTTGCATAAAATTATGAAAAAAAAATTATGAATGATGAAAATTGTATGGTTACAGGGTTCGCACTGCTCACCCACTTTTCTAGGGCTCGAATATTAACTGTTACATTACATCCGAATGCTTGCAATGAGAAAGCGCCTTTACAAACCATACTAAAGTTCAAGTGAATTATTATCCGCTCGGGTCGATCTTTTGGTTAAGCCGTGCTCTCCTAGGTTGGTCTGTGGATAGGTGGCCACTGGCCACCCTTACATAGGTACCGAGTTTCCTCCGTGCCTCGGAAAGCTCGTTAAGCGGTTAGGCCCGGCTGTAATTTGGTAGTCAGTGGCCCAAAAAGTCTGACAACCAGTCTGGTACCGAGTGATATCGTATTACCCAGATAGACAGTCGCTCCATGTAAAATACTGGTATTCAGCTGCATCCCGTTAGCGTGGAAGCAGATGATGATGAGTAATAAACTGCGTAAATTCCCGCGAATGCGCGACACAATTCCGCGGCAATGTAAAAGGAGCCTTAAGTAAAATCCAGTAAGTCACACAAAGTTACACAATCCATTCGAATTCAAAATGTATCGGACACAATAGCTCTGTGGCGAATAGCGGGCGAGGTTAAGCCACGGGATGCGGTCAGTCCTTGGCTGGGTGACCGCTCGCTACACGTCGAGGTCTCTGATTTGGGGAGCAATTACTGTCGGTGTCCGTTATAAGATAGTAATATGTTAGTTGATGATAGTTTGTCCTCTGTGGCAACTGTGAGACAAAACTTAATTTTGTAATCCTACCTGTGCTGTGTGTGACATTAATCCTTACTTCCTCTATAGCCGGAACAAACTGATAAATAAATAACAAAATAAACGTTATTTTGGTACCGTATAGCCAAAATGTAAACCCGGTACCTAAAGAGCTTCACGTGGTTATACAGGCGGGGTAGAAAAATGATGAGAACTTGATAACAACAAAATCAATCGGTGATAGGTACATATTACGCTTTTTTTTTTTTAATTTATTTCTTTCTATTCTTTCCGGCTAATCTCCGAAACGGCTGCGCCGAATTTGACGTGGATTTCACCGGCAAATAGCAGATGTCATAAGGAGTAACTTAAAAAAGGAAAGAGTACTTTTAGTTTCTTTAAAAGCGTTATTGCGTGTTGAAAAACGTCATTTGATATACCTACGTGTGCATTTGTCAGTGCAGTTTTCAGTCAAGTCGGTCGGTTTTCCATAACAGCGCGTGAAACCCGCCTCCTCCGCTGCAGTGACTTAGTCATTGCAGCGGAGAGGTTTTTTCAAACCTAGGTTTCACTATTTTGTTTTTGTGCGTTTTTGCTATTTTTTCCACACGTGTGCGGAAAGCAAAATTGCCACAGATAGCTATACATATACTTAGTCCAAATTGGTTCAATGCATAATTAAAAAAAACCCATTCACCTCTGCCTTTCACCTCGAGAGCAGCGGTGGCCCAGTGGTGGCGGTCCCGACTTACGAGCAGTAAGTCGTAGTTTCGAACCCAGACAGGCGCATTACTTTGTGTAATTTATACCATCACCACTGCTCTCAAAAACGGTGAAGGAAAACATCGTGAGGAAACCGGCATGTCTTAGAACCAAAAATTCGAAGACATGTGACATCTACCAATCCGCACTGGGCCCGCGTGGTGGATTATTGTCCATTCCCTCTAATAGAGAAGAGGCCTGTCCCAGCAGTGGGAACATTAAAAAGGCTGATGATGATGATAATGATTCACCTCTGACTATATGAATGTTAATTTTTTTAATTGCGGAAAAGCGATCTACGTTTTTCTTTGTAATTTTTTTTTGAATATTCTAATTGTGTTTATATCATAGATAAACATGATTATTTAAAACTAATATTTACTTTTATAAACAAATTAACATTTATTTGTGTTCTAAATTCAAAAAAAAAAAAAAAAAGCAATTTTTTTATATTAGGCTGTATAACGGCTTCATACCATTGCCTCTCCTTCAACCTGGCGAAAGCAAAGTGCGGAAAAAAATAAAATTTTCACTCCTCTTGCTCGAAAAGACCGTCATAATAGCGTACCAGAGGGGGCGTAAAATTGCGAGGATCGACCGGAGGACACGGTGGAGCACACGGTGGAAGTCTGCCCTGCGTGGGCGGAGCACCGCCGTGTCCTCGTAGCGGCGATCAGCGGCCGCGACCTCTCGCGCCGTCCCTGGTTCAATCCATGGTCCGGAGCGAGACGGAATGGGAAGCCGTCACCTCCTTCTGCGAAGCAGTCATGCTAGCGAAGGAGGTGGCGGAACGAGAGAGGGCGAGAGCCTCTCTTCCCAGCCGCCGCGGGAGACGCACCGGGCGTCGGGGGCCACGTGGTGGCTAGGGCTACCGGCCACCGTAGATGTGGGCCTGTGGACGGTTAGCTATGGGCTAGCTAGACGTCCGTCCGTCTAGTGACGACAGGCCGTGTCGACGGCGCGTTCGTGTTCCACGCGCGCCTCAAAGAGATGTCAGCAGAAGAGAGGGGCCCGCAAGGGCCGAAGCCTGCCGGGGTTGCGGGACTGTTCGAAAGAGATACCGCGGCCCCGGAACATAAAGGGCGAGGAAGGAACATGGATGGGTTTTAGTCAGTAAGAGTCTGACACTCGCTCCGCCCAGAGTGGGAGAAGTCATTTGATGATTTCCCATCCAAGTCTTTACTCATAATTCATAAAGAATTGACTTATTACTCTTCCATAAAAAAAAACATTTTATTTAAAAAATGGAACCAAACGCGCCGAACGCCGAACTCTTTGGCAGGATGTGTGCGTTGCATTCCAGCTACACAAGAAATAAAAAAAGGCACTGGCGTATTATTTATTTGAATTTATTTTTCAGACGACACAATATTATATTCGTCTTCACAGAGAACTAAGATTATGTTGCCGGGAAAAACATCTCATTAGAACAACAGTACAAATTGTACATTTCATTTTTAATAAAATAAACTGTCATCTTAAATAATATGGTTAAGTATTTTATTTTCTCGCAATCGTAGTGAAAAGTACGGTGTAACACACGGCGCTAAAATCCCATTATAACTCGGTTCCTATTTACTACCTACCTCGTCTATAATGGGTCATTTTAGCCCCTTGTATCACAATGTACTATTAAATCATGGTCTCGTAATAATTCATGACACAAATATTTTACATTCTTTTATTTTATTTCTTCAAAAGTGTATTGAAAAACGTCGTTTGATACACGTGGCGGCCATTTGTTATTGCAGTTCTCGGCTCAAAAATACCCTCGCCTACGGCTCGTGTGTTAATACCGCCTTGAACTACAATAACAAACTTTCTCCACTTGTATCAAAATGTTGTAAACTATTGTCTAAATTATAATCATCGCCACTTCCTAAAATAAGCAGTAGGTAGGTTACCTACTCGTTTTTATGTAATTTTTCGATTTTGAGAGCAGCGCTGTGATGGCTCAGTGGTGGCGGCTCTCCGACTTACGAACAGTACCTAAGTCGTGGATTCGAACCCAGACAGGCGCATTACTTTGTTATTTATTTCATCAGCACTGCTCTCAAAACGGTGAAGGAAAACATCGTGAGGAAACCGGCATGTCCTAGAACCAAACATTCGAAGACATGTGACACTACCAACCCGCACTGGACCAGCGTGGTGGATTAAAGCACATTCCCTCTCATTGAGAGGAGGCCGTATGTCCCAGCAAAAGGAACGTTATAAGTAGGTACGCTGATAATTAATACATTTTTTTTTGCTATAATGCAATATGATTTATTATAAGTTTATCAGATGATTGTAATGATCGAAGTTTGGCCGCTGATCAAATAAAATTGCATAAAAGGAGCGCAAGTAGGTACCTATGATACAGTAGAATTGTTTCCAAAATATGCATATCCGTTTGGTACCTACGTTTGTAATGTACTTAAATAATGAACAGAATTTCACGAAACTCAGCTGAAAAATAGTTTAATACATAAAGACGGAGAAGATCTTAAAACCCCGGGAGTTTTAAAAGTTAATGGTAGCACAGATGAACTTCGATATCTTAAAGTAAAGAATGCGTGCCTTACCTCACTAGTAGAGCAATTAGAAGCAATCCTTAGGAGCATTATTCTCATCCATAATAAATGATAGCATTAAAACAATTCACTCAATTACGTACAATTTCCACTTATACAACTAAAAAGCACCGTAATTCACTGTTCATGAACTATTTGATTGCACACTAATATCGCTTTCTTGTAGTTTGTTTATTTAATTAACGAGTAACAAAAGTTTTCAAACAACTCATTCGCGGCTCCACACGCGTGCTGTCGCGTTGCGGGTTCCCGCGCAACTAAATTCCCTATACCTATTGTAATTTATCTGAGCAACGTATTTAAACAAACGTCTAACACACATTTACTGAATCTTATATCTTATCTCGGCTCAGTAGAGTTTAACATACTCTGTTCCAACAGCAAATGTCACTTTGCAAATGAACACTATCTGACGTTTCCTACACAAAGTTAAGCTTGCGTCTAAGTTGTGAGAATTTTCCTTTGTAATGTACTGGCGATATAGTTTCGGAGCTGCAAAGTGTAAATATGCATGTTTGGATGTATGAAACCATTGTTGACAATGTTTGTTTTGACCAGTTTTCGCGTTTTTTCTTCGCTTTTTAAGTATTTTTGTTTTAAACAATGCGATCAATGCATTGATGATGTCTTATTTTAAACGACTGCATCTAGAATACCAAGCACTTAAGAGTAACAGTAGATGAACTAATCTTTGATTATAGACATTTATATAATCAAAGGAACTAATTATAAAGAGAGTCGATTTGATAAGTATAGGTAAGTGGGGAAACTTCGTTATTGTGTTTGAGGTGGAATTTACAACCGAGCCGTAAGCGAGGTTGTTATAGAGCCGAGGACCGCAATAACAAAAATGCACTAGTACGTAGGTACCTATACCAACGACATTTTTCAATACACTTTCGAAGAAATAAAATAATAGAACGAAACGAAAAGTAAGTAGGTACCTATTTTTGTCATGAATGACAAAACAGCTATGATTTTCGGTCAGTGGGTCGTCTTAGGGGCGGTTCATGATTTTCATTTTTTTTCCGCGCTTTGCTTTCGCTAAGTTGAAGGAGAAACAAAGGTACAGTCGGCCAACGTAGTCTCTTTATATTCTTAAACCGAAACCGCTTGCACCGATGACCACATCTGCGAACCACCCATTTTTGTGAGAACCAATAGTAGTCAAAACAAAACAAAACGAGAAAAAAAAACTGGCACATCTGTGATTTCTAACAATGATCACAGATGTCTGACCACCCTTTTTACGAAAAGAACAAAGAAAGAGAAATTTGTAATTTTTTATTCAAAGAAACTTCGTTTGTGTTTTTGTCGAAGGTTCTCGGCAAAAAATAGATGCTGCGATGCTATTGGCTGACGCATGCATAACCGCTTCTATAGTGGCCGAGCGCCTGCATAAGGGAATATAGTCTTTAAGGTGGTAAGAGATTACATTGGTCGGTGGTACCTATGAATGAAGCCGTCAAAGAGCCGCTAAACAGCCTTATATCACAGCTTATAATAATATGAAAAAATTGTACCTAAGTACCTACCTATTTCTTTAATAGGTATGTTTAACCGACTTCCAAAAGGAGGAGGTTCTCAATTTGTCAGAACCTTTTTTTATGTATTTTCCCCGATTATTCAAAGATGGCTGGACCTAGTGGTCCTATAATCATCAAGTCAGGATCTGATGATGGGATCCTGGAGAAACAGAGAGAACTCTTCATATTTTATAGGCACACACGATTTGGGTAGTTTTCGGAAGAGTACCTACTTTCTCGGAGTAGTCTCACTTCAACTTAGTGAAGATTTGATGAAGAACTTCGGGGATAGGCAACGGAACTACGGAAAACAATAAATGTTAGCAAATGGACTGGGATTGCTGAAATCTCATAATTACCTATCTGTCTACTGTATACCAGTTCATTGAATAACATAACATCACGCCAGTACGCTGTGAAGGGGTAAACGCATGTGAACCACTAAAAGTGAATAATAAAATAATATTTGTTAACTGCAGCATAGCTAAAGGCGTAGCTAGGATTTAGTTAAGGGGGGGGGGGGGGGGGGGGGGGGGCAAGCGTAGACAAACCAAGAATATGAGGTAAATGCTGCATGAGCGATGGGATAGATTCCGTACGTTAAAATTCATATATCTACTTTATTTTTGTTTGCTACGTAATATTACTTTTCAACACACCGCACCGCCCACCGCCGCACCTCTAATTTCACCGCAATTAGGCACATAATGACACCTGTAATCAAACTGTGACTTTTTCATTGCTATTATTCACAAGTGAGTTATAGGGTTTTTTTTTTATTTTATTGGTTGAATTGCTTTGTTCTTAAAAAAGTTTCGATACAAAAAAGATCGTGTTCAATAGTACAAATAAATTAATGTACCTATTGCTTGCTCATTTCATACAACTAAATAAAACTTTCACTCAAATGCAACTTTTGTTTTCTTTTTTTTTTACTTTTTTTTTATAATAAAACTTTAAATTCCCCATTTCGTACGTGGCTAAAACGCTATCCGCGAAAAGCCAAAAAAAAGAAACCTCATTCTTTTAGTCTATGGCCGATCGCCATTGTTAGATGCGCGCGCATAGGAAAACTGATTAATTATTCCCGCCATTGCGAAAAAAAATTCACAACTCGTTTTCACTGTTGAAATATAGTTATTTATAGTATTATTTTATTCTCAAGTGTGTTGAAAAACGTCGTATGATACACGTGTGTGTTGATGATTACCGTCCTCGGCTCTCTTAAGAACCTCGCCTAACGGCTCGGGTCTCAATGGCGCCTCGGCGGTAATCACCAACATTACACACTTGTACCATAATGTACTATTACGGTTTGTGAGCATTTCTACATCTTCTAGGGAGGGCTGCCCTCCCCCTTCTTTACCTTACTACGCCCTATGACTTCTCCCACTCTGAGCGGAGCGGGAGGGAGTGTCAGACTTTTACTGACTAAAACCCATCCATGTTCCTTCCTCGCCCTTCATGTTCCGGGGCCGCGGTATCTTTCGAACAGGCCCGCAACCCCGGCAGGCTTCGGCCCTTGCGGGCCCCTCCCCTTATGCTGACATCTCTTTGAGGCGCGCGTGGAACACGAACGCGTCGTTGACACGGCCTGTCTAGCTAGCTCATAGCAAACCGTCCACAGGCCCGCGTCTACGGTGGCCTGTAGCCACCACGTGGCCCCCGACGCCCGGTGCGTCTCCCGCGGCGGCCGGGAGGAGAGGCTCTCTCCCTCTCTCGTTCCGCCACCTCCTTCGCTAGCATGACTGCTTCGCAGAAGGAGGTGACGGCTTCCCATTCCGTCTCGCTCCGGACCATGGATTGAACCAGGGCCGGACGCGAGAGGTCGCCGCCGCCGATCGTAGGAGGACACGGCACGGTGCTCCGCCCAGGCAGGGCATACCTCCACCGTGTCCTCCGGTCGATCCTCGCAGTGGAAACACCCGGGCGTTTCCTCCCGCCCGATTTTTTATTTATTTTATCGATTCTATTTGTTTTATTTATACTTGTTATTTTGTGTTCAAATCATTTTGCATACTTTCCTTCGTGACGTTTTTCTTTCTCTGTCTGATCTGTAATCTTTGAATGGCTGCAGCAGCTGAGAGGTGTACCTACATAATACTACAGCTACATTTCGCCAGTTTTATTGAAGCCCCATGCAATGGGAGACGTTTATTTATTTACAACGGTTCTAAAACCAAAGTAACTCTAGAACTAAAAGAGTTATAACATCACATTAAAATACTTATACAGAATAACAAGGTTCACACAGTACTTCTGACATTCTAATAAAATCTTCGTCCATCCATCCGCAAACAGATCGTCTGTTGGATTAAAATCCATGAGATCGTTTTAGCGCAGGGGCGGATTTCCCTATACGCTGAGTAGGCCTGGGCTTAGGGCGGCAAAATTTAGGAAGCGGCAAAATTTAGGAAGCGGCAAAATTTAGGAAGCGGCAAAATTTAGGAAGCGGCAAAATTTAGGAAGCGGCAAAATTTAGGAAGCGGCAAAATTTGGTCGTTTTTGTTTTTTTTTATAGTACTTAGTAGACCACGTGCACACGTGTAAAAAAAAACTCAAAAATGTGTCCATAAAGCATCGTGCATAAAAATGTTCATGTTGGTGTAGCCGATGCCGTGATTACAGTAATGTTGTTCCGATCGCTTTAAATAGAAATCAAAGATCGCTAATAATATTTGATGTGTATACAGTGTAACCATATACGTGAGCATTCATTTACTTGTTTTAATCGTTCATGTGTCGCAGGTCGCGTCGCGGCCTAATGTAGCCTCAGCCTTGTCCGGAACATAAAAGCGCGCCAGCAAAGATTTATTTTAGGCAGTAATCCATATGACTCAGACTCTACTGAAGTAGGTTATTATACTGATCTATTACCCTGGCCTGCCTACTGAGCATTGAGCTATATATCTACTGAGAGTGAGAAATTCGCAAAAACCCAGTGACACTGCCGGAACCACAGAGTATAGGTATAATCACTACGTTTAGCCCGAACTAGGAATGTAAAGTTGATGAAAAGAAGGGAGACCAGTCATTCACTCAGGGATTGATTAATGAATGATTGAATGATTGTTAACAGACCTCAAAAAAGGAGGAGGTTCTGTATTCGACTGTATGTTTATTTTTTTTATGTTTGTTCACCGATTTCTCCCCCATTTGTGGACCGATTCTCTAAATTCTTTTTTTTATTTGAAAGAGTATACTTACTACTTGTGAAGATCTGATGCTGATCTTCGGAGATATACAATGAAATTCTTCAAAAATAGACGGCAAATCTGTCGTGATTGCTGCAATCGCTTGGATGTTTTATGTTTAAGTAAACAACATCGTGACGTAACATCACGGTTGTATGCTCTGAGGGGGTACGCAGATGTGTACAATACACCCAGATTTCGACAGTTAAGTATGTTAAGTTCCATTTATTCAGTTTTCCAAAACCGGGTACCCGGGTTTTTGGGGTATTTTCAGTTCTTTCATTACTTAATAAAATTGAAAATATACTTTTGCTCAATTTAATAGCCAACAATTACATAGCATTTAGTTGAGCGCTTGGTATTAAATGTTACTTAACCTTAACATTTAATACCAAGCGCTCAACTAAATTGAGAAAATCCTTAAGGAGGAAGAGACGCGTTTCTGCAAAATGCGGCGTACGGGGAGGAATTCCAAACTTTCGGAGGAGATTCAAGAACTTATGACGGAACAACGTGAAAACCCAACCATCACTTCGGTAGAACTACAGGCGCTCAAAAAACAAGAGAAAATTGATACGACACGACCTTCGATGCCGCAGGACTCGCTCAATAGACAAAATCACAGATTACTATATTGACAAAATGATCGAGCCAAACCGGGGGCGATCGTTGAGCGTAAGGAACTCTCGGCCTAACGAAAACAGATAATTCTGTTTTCCGTTTCCAGTTTCCCGCATTTTACACGTTTCGATATAAGTTAGGAAACACAGTAGGCTGATTTTGTGTTTGAAAAGGTTTAATAAAACTTTTAAAAGTAATTAATTAATTAACATTTTTCTTTCATTCTTATTTCTGATAATATTTACAGGAGAAACTAAACATTAATAACGTAAAATGGAACATAAAAATATGATGACCTTGGCAGTTTTGACAGATTTGAATAAAGTTGCCAGATAAAGATTTCTGCTGTAGTTGGGGGATTTTTGAATAAATTGAGACTTAGCGCAGTCTCATTTTTGTTTGCCACACAAATGCTACAATATTATGAAATATCTGTAAGAACCTTTTCATCTAGTCAATACACAGTCAGACATTAACAAAACACGAATGCAAATTCTTGACACAAATTAAATTAATTAACTTTTAATAACGTACGACTGCTTTGTCTCTATCAAATTCTACTGATGCACCGTAACTTGTGATACTCGGTACCGATAGTAGATTTGTGTAAAGTGTGGGTACATATAGTGTGTTTTCTAAATGTATTTTCCCGAATTTGTTGTTAAATGAAACTCTGCCTTCACCCATAATTTCCGTAGAGTGAGCTTCAGATGCAAAGTTCAGTTTTCTTGAAACAGTCTTCATATCTTTGAAGAACTCACGATGAGGCGTCATATGAGAAGTGCAGCCACTGTCAAGTACCCATTCGTCCTCGTTGTGACGGTTTGAAGTTAAAAGGCACTCTTCAGCATAGTGAGAGTTATCATTGTTGTTTGGCTTAGACTTCTTTTCTTTATTCTTCTTCCAGCAATTAGAGCATATTTTGTGAGATTTCTTCTGAAAAATTTTGCTACCAGTCTTCTTGCAGATTTTACAAAAAGCATATAGAGCGTTCTCTTCTTCATGGTCATGATGTTGTTCACCAGATTCATAGTCTTTATTATGATGACGAGCGTCACTTTCTTCAATAATTTTAATTTTAAGATCTTCCGGTTTTGGCAAGACGTCACGTGACTCTATAGCAACGCGGAAATTTTCATATTCAGAGGAGAGGCTGTATAGCATCATTATAGTTAATAGATCCTTATGAATATCCACGTCGATATCTGCCAGTTTTTCCACCGTGTCCATGAACTTGTTTAAGTACATCATTTCTTTCAAGTTTTGAAAGGATTATTTGCTTCAGAAGATATGCCTTACGTGCCGGTCCTTGACTCGCATGAATGTCTTTGAGTTTGTCCCACAAAGCCTTTGCTGAGGTGCATTTTTTAATTTCTCTTAGTTGAGAAGGAGCGATTATTAAAATCAATTCTGATTTTGCTTGTTTGTCCCCTTCGATGTCTTCTGCACTAGCGTTAGTTTTTGGGGTACACTCAACATACTTCCACAATTTGTTTTTTGTTAATACAGCTTCCGCCTGTATCACCCAGGTATCATAGTTGTCCTTGTTTAGTGGATCAATGTGAATCGGCATGTTTGCAGCACAGGCATGAGACCTTAATAACAATCTGCTTACCGACTTTTTTTTTTTTTACTTTATTCGCTCTGCTACCATGTTAACTTTTAATAACGTACGACTGCTTTGTCTCTATCAAATTCTACTGATGCACCGTAACTTGTGATACTCGGTACCGATAGTAGATTTGTGTAAAGTGTGGGTACATATAGTGTGTTTTCTAAATGTATTTTCCCGAATTTGTTGTTATCATCTGACGGTTCTAATATAAAAATCATACTTCTTTGTCTTTATTTTGTTTAAATATTTCTCGCTTACGTTATTAAAAGTTAACATTTTCAAAATAAAAACAATCCAAGAAAAGAAAAATTAAGGGGAAAGGAAATTAAAATATTAAGTTGGCAACAATGAAATGACGGCCATCGCAGTTTACCTAGTCACGCGAGAAAAAAAATGTGAATTTACGAATTGAATATTCTTTGTTTTAATTGTCTTAATAAACTTTAAATTGTATTTTTTTGCGTCAATTAAAGAGTGTACTACACGTAGCATACGATGAACATGTTATTTAAAGAGTTTTGGTGGGAAAACACAATGATTTTCATCGTTAAAAAGTAATTTGAGAATTGGATAAAAAAACTGTTTTTTTGTGTTGTACGACTCAACATCAGGTAAGTTTTTTACGCGGCGAGTATCGATTAGTACGTGGAACGACATTCTATGTGGTTTAAAACACAGTTTGGTCTTTAAAAGTAGTGGAAAAACTTATTTGTGTGTGGTGTTTACATGTTTTAGAGCAGACAGGTGAAGAAACACGTTGTTTTGATTTGAGTTAGCTTCAGTATGTGTGATGCTCGCGGTGTCAGGTACAATCCACACTGCGCTCATTATCGTTAAGTTTTGTCTGTAGTTTAGAAGAGTTTTCCTTGAATTAAAAAGATCTTTGAACTTTTAAGAAACTCAGCAATGATAACATTGAAGTTTCGAAATCTTGTATGCTATGTTTATTGTAATTTGTCAGTTTTCTTAATCCCATCTGTTGGGGTTGTTGTCATAAGAGAAGTTATTGAAACATTAACAACTCAAGAGATATTCCTCGGAAGAGCCCAAGCATTTTTACTAGAAGTGCAAAAATAACCCCTAAAGTGTATACTTACACAATATACCACTGTTAGTTTATTTAAGTACTTTTGCTGGAAAATAATGAGTGCCATACAGGCTGTTTCTCAAGTTTATTGAAAGCATGTCAAGCCGTTGGTCCAGGCTGTCATTTGTAGATCATAGATAGTTGTTCAATGGTGTCCCAAAAATCTGAAAACCAGTCTGAATTTATTAATTTCGGTTTTCAGGTGTGCAATATGAACCAAGCAGCAGCAGCTATACCAGGGAACATGGATGTAGACCCGCTGCTCCCTTACGAGTACCCAGCGTACGATAGCTACGCGGCTCAGGCCTACCCGTACCCTAGCAAGCTGCAGCAGTCTATCTACCAGGCATACCAACAGACCAACCCCAACTATATCAATACACAGCCGCAGGAACCCATCAGCAATACACTACCAACACCACAAACATCCATTGACATAGACATACCACCTAAAATAGAAGAAAAAGACCCAAAACCAGTCCTAAAAAAGAGAAGGAAGGAGAAAAATGGCCAAAAGAGTACTTATTGTTCTGAAAAGATCACAGATGCTGCGTTCAAGTTCTACGGTTGTGCGGTCTGTAATGTGAGTTACAATGCACTCCATGACCTCGACCAGCACGTAACCGTCCACAAGAACAGGATGACCAGTTACAGACTGCGGTTACGGAACCAATTTAAAAAGAAACAAATTAAAAAAGAAAAGAAGAAATTAAAAAAGTTAGTTAAAATTAAGAAAGAAAATGTGTTGGACATCGAGATCAAACCTGAAGATGGATATATTGGTGAAGAGAAAGCAGTAGATGTTATTAATAATGGAAATAATACTAATTCCGAACTACAGGGGAATATTAATAATGAAACTAGTGCAATTGAAGCCCCGAATAGTCAAAGTAATATACATAATGATATAAACTCTACGAATAGCGATTCTCAGAGTAATGCAACAAATTGTTTGAGCAACGGCAATACGGAAGGCAATAGAGACAAGGAGAACAGTATGGATGAAGCAGAGTTAACTAATTTAGAGAAAATTTACAAATGTTTTGCATGTCAGAAACAGTTCACTTTGAGCTATTATTTAAAACTTCATGTGAGATCACATACGGGTAAGAAAATCAATTTTTTTACACACTTAAATGTCTTCGCGCCTAGTAATACACCTACATTCCGACAGAAGTCATAAACAGAGTGCCAACTGGCATCAACCAAGCACAAATTCAAAAGATAAGTCAGAAATCGCCAATCCGTCTTGAGCAAGAGTGTTGATCAGTGCTTGTGCCTTCTCTGTTGAGAAGAGTCCTCGGCCCAGTAGTGGGACAGTAATATGCTGGTATTATTATTACTGATACTGTTAGCCTATACTGCTGGGCAAACGGATCTCCCCATGACTTCCATATTCTTCGATCCAGGGCCAATGTGGACCACTGGTCATCGGTTTTGTTCAGCTCGTCCCACCATCTCCTGTGAGGTCTACCGCGTCGCCTTCTGGCTGTGTCAGGGCTCCACATCGTGATAATTTCGGCCCACAGCTCGTCGGGCATACGGGAGATATGGCCAGCCCAGTCCCACTTTAGCTTTGCGCCTTTTGGGGCAACGTCAGTAATTTGTGCTTTGGAGCGCAGTGTAGTGTTGCGTACAATGTCGATAAGTTTGACGCCTAGGATACTGCGCTCCATTGCACATTGGCAAACCTTGACCTCGGAGTTTTGAATGTTTTTTAATCCGTTATTTACATATAAATTTACATTTTTAAATATTCTAATATAAGATTATATAAAAAAACATTTAAAAATATAAAAAAATAGTAGTCCACCAGCACCGGGAACAGGGTCCGAGCTGCCGGTGGTCAGGGCTCTTGAGAGAGGAACATCCTAACAATACGCGCCGTGTCCAGAAGTACTGCTTTCTGAATCAAGCCCTTGATCCAGCTGCCAAGCGAGAGCCTCCTAAGATGTTGGTCGAGGCTCTTGGCTATTAAGCCATTGGCCGACACGACTATCGGCACAATGACTGCTGTACTCACATCCCACATGTCGACAACCTCGCGAGCCAGATCTAGATATTTGTTTTTTTTATCTTGCTCTGCTTTCACGAGGTTCTCGTCATGCGGGACCGTTATATCAACAATCATTGTGCGACGCTCCAATCGATCTATCACCACAATGTCAGGCCTATTGGCAATAACAGTCCTGTCGGTGGTGATAGGTCGGTCCCAATACAATGTGATATTACCATTTACGAGAACTGGGTCGGGCGCATACTTATAGTATGGCACTTCTGACTCCACAAGGTTGTATTTCAAAGCAAGTTGCTGGTGGATAATCCTGGCAACAAGGTTGTGTCTATGCAAGTACTCTCCGTTAGCCAGACTAGAACACCCAGAAATAATGTGTCGGATCGACTCTCCCGGACGGTGGCATGCCCGACAATAATAATAATAATATTTTTTAATTATTATTATTAATAGCAAATGTTGTTGATCCAGACGAGAAACCGTACACGTGCGCGGTGTGCGGGCAGTCGTTCATCACCGCCAGCAAGCTGGGCCGGCACAACAAGCGCATCCACCTCGCCGAGCGCTACCAGTGCCGCATCTGCTTCAAGGTCTACTCGCGGTGAGTGCACGAGCGTCTGCGACTACCCGCCCCCGCCCGTGACTACCCGCCTCCGAGACTATCCGCCCCAGTCACTATCCGCCCCCGTAACTATGCGTCCCGTCACTACCCGCCCCATCACTACCCGCCCCGTCACTATCCGCCCCGTCACTACTCGCCCCTATGCCTACTAGTACCCCATAACTCGTACCGAGCGGCTGTTATTATTTAGCCCCGAGCTCCTTGTGTTAAATTAACGTTGTATATTATATATGAATGACAGGTTCGAGCTACTGACGGCCCACTTCGACAAAACGCACCCCGAAGACAAGCTGGACGGAGAGCCGTATGGTATGTCCTCCATATTACTACTATACTAGCTTGCGAACGCGGCTACACTCGCCAGGAGAATTATCTCGCAACACTTCTAATGGGTGTATAAGTACTCTTCACGAAATCGAAAGGCACTTGTTCTCCCCGCGTCGTCGTTCCTATTTTTTTTTTGTATCTTGTAGTTCCGGAGTAGATATTGAGGGTCCAAATATTTAAAATTTTTACTTAAAACACCTCCACGGCCCCCGAGCTATTCAATGCATCCATCAGCACAATGTTGAGTGCATTACATTGAGTCCAACCATGATTATCACCCTAAAAAAAACGTTTCCCAGTTATAATTTTTGCATAGAGAATGTTTGATGTACGAAATGCTTGGTTGACAAAAATGAGACTGAGACATAACTGGCCAAATGTCCCCTACATTTGTCCAGTTATGTCCCAGCCCAGTTCCATTTTTTACCAGGCATCATAGTAGTTAGACCTCTGCTTAACCTTCGAGAGGATAAAGATCTCGTTATGTTCGTAGACTACAACGCGATCCTGCCGTACCTGAAGGAGCTGGAGGAGCAGCTCCGCGCGCCAGAGCAGGACGGCGTGACGTGCGAGCGGGACAGCAAGCCTCTCGCCGACCAGCTGTTCTGGGAGCAGACTGTCGGCCCGCAGCTGCAGCCGGCACTAGAGGATCCCACCGGGATCAAGGAAGAGGTCAGTACTACTCGCCCGTACATCACTTTCGGTGGTTTGAAAGACTCGAATCCCTGAAATACGTGTCCCTGACATCTCCAAAATTCGCGAACTTGCGATCTATACACATTTTGGACAGTTTTTTTTTAAGTTGCGACGGACGGGTTAGCCCTACGACTGGCTGGCCTGCTGGTTTGAGCGGCGGCCGACGAAATGGACGATGGACGAGTAGCTAAGGAAGTGGGGGCCAAAACAGCTGCGACGGGCATTTTGCCCCAGCTGGTCTGCGAGATTTTGCCCTTCCTCTTGCCGCCGACGACCCTATCAGGTCGAAACTCTCCTCCCTGCCCCCTGGTCCCTGCCTGAGGACGCAGAGGACACTTTTGAGGACTCTGGGTCGGATACGGGTAGTGCTGTGTCCATCTTCTCGGAAGAAGCAGTTGCAGGTTCGGGGAGTTCCATTTAAAGAACAATGGATTTCGAAACAGTTCACTGAACGCCGGTGTAAACGCGGCTAGAACTGTCAGGCCCACCAGACAACGCATATGGTTGAAGGAACCTCCCTTTTCTATGGAGGATGAAATATCCCGTTCTTCATACCACTTAAAACCCCGTTTCGCAAACCTCTAACAGCTCTTATTGCTGACAGGAACTCGACGAAGACCAGAAGGAGCTGGTGCCCAAACTGGACATACTCATCGAGGAGGTGAAAGTGGACTTTGACGTGCCGGTGAAGCGCGAGCAGTCGGACGACGAGACGCCCGGTGACGTCACCGGTGACGTCGTCAGTGACGGCGGCGTCGGGGACGTGGGCGACGTCGGTGATGTCAAGGATGAAGATAGGTGAGTCGGGTGCTTTCTGTACTATTCATCGTCCATTTCTTTATTTATTTCTACACTAATTAATTACATTCTTAAATGCATATGCATATTAATAAGAAAAGAATACAATTTTTTTGTACTTTATTCATACAAATAAGCTTGGCTCAATTTTGTTGTGTAAACATTTTTTTCTTACCATTATTCTCCTATCCTGCCCTTATCTCAATTTGACTTCTCTATTACTCGTCATCTCATCAGACACTTCCTTTCTAGCTATCATACTTCACACACAATAATGTAGTACGAACTCACGACAAACTGTTTCCTTCGCAGCCACTCGGACGAGGACTACTTCCCGGAGAACACGTGGGCGGCCCCCCCCGCCGCCTCCCCCGCGCCCCCCCCGCCCCCAGCCGACAGGCGCCGCGCGCCCCGCGTCTGTGAGGTGAGACCCGACACACTGCCCCCGCCCCCGCCCCGCACTTGTGGGGTGAGACCCGACACACTGCCCCCGCCCCCGCCCCGCACTTGTGAGGTGAGACCCGACACACTGCCCCCGCCCCCGCCCCGCACTTGTGGGGTGAGACCCGACACGCTGCCCCCGCCCCCGCCCCGCACCTGTGGGGTGAGACCCGACACACTGCCCCCGCCCCCGCCCCGCACTTGTGGGGTGAGACCCGACACACTGCCCCCGCCCCCGCCCCGCACTTGTGAGGTGAGACCCGACACACTGCCCCCGCCCCCGCCCCGCACTTGTGGGGTGAGACCCGACACGCTGCCCCCGCCCCCGCCCCGCACCTGTGGGGTGAGACCCGACACACTGCCCCCGCCCCCGCCCCGCACTTGTGGGGTGAGACCCGACACGCTGCCCCCGCCCCCGCCCCGCACCTGTGGGGTGAGACCCGACACGCTGCCCCCGCCCCCGCCCCGCACTTGTGGGGTGAGACCCGACACACTGCCCCCGCCCCCGCCCCGCACTTGTGGGGTGAGACCCGACACACTGCCCCCGCCCCCGCCCCGCACTTGTGGGGTGAGACCCGACACACTGCCCCCGCCCCCGCCCCGCACTTGTGGGGTGAGACCCGACACGCTGCCCCCGCCCCCGCCCCGCACCTGTGGGGTGAGACCCGACACGCTGCCCCCGCCCCCGCCCCGCACTTGTGGGGTGAGACCCGACACACTGCCCCCGCCCCCGCCCCGCACTTGTGGGGTGAGACCCGACACACTGCCCCCGCCCCCGCCCCGCACTTGTGGGGTGAGACCCGACACACTGACCCCGCCCCCGCCCCGCACTTGTGGGGTGAGACCCGACACACTGCCCCCGCCCCCGCCCCGCACTTGTGGGGTGAGACCCGACACACTGCCCCCGCCCCCGCCCCGCACTTGTGGGGTGAGACCCGACACACTGCCCCCGCCCCCGCCCCGCACTTGTGGGGTGAGACCCGACACACTGCCCCCGCCCCCGCCCCGCACTTGTGGGGTGAGACCCGACACACTGCCCCCGCCCCCGCCGCGCGCTTGTGGGGTGAGACCCGACACACTGCCCCCGCCCCCGCCCCGCACTTGTGGGGTGAGACCCGACACACTGCCCCCGCCCCCGCCCCGCACTTGTGGGGTGAGACCCGACACACTGCCCCCGCCCCCGCCCCGCACTTGTGGGGTGAGACCCGACACACTGCCCCCGCCCCCGCCGCGCGCTTGTGGGGTGAGACCCGACACACTGCCCCCGCCCCCGCCCCGCACTTGTGGGGTGAGACCCGACACACTGCCCCCGCCCCCGCCCCGCACTTGTGGGGTGAGACCCGACACACTGCCCCCGCCCCCGCCCCGCACTTGTGGGGTGAGACCCGACACACTGCCCCCGCCCCCGCCCCGCACTTGTGGGGTGAGACCCGACACACTGCCCCCGCCCCCGCCCCGCACTTGTGGGGTGAGACCCGACACACTGCCCCCGCCCCCGCCCCGCACTTGTGGGGTGAGACCCGACACACTGCCCCCGCCCCCGCCGCGCGCTTGTGGGGTGAGACCCGACACACTGCCCCCGCCCCCGCCCCGCACTTGTGGGGTGAGACCCGACACACTGCCCCCGCCCCCGCCCCGCACTTGTGGGGTGAGACCCGACACACTGCCCCCGCCCCCGCCCCGCACTTGTGGGGTGAGAACCGTCACACTGCCCCCGCACCGTTGCGGTGAGACACGACACACTGCCTCCGCCCCCCGCATCTGGGAGGTGAGAGCCGACTCCCGACACACTCAGTACGTATAACGTGATGTCATGTGTCAGGTGTGCAACAAGAGCGTGAGCAGCGCGTCGTACATGCGCGTGCACATGCGCACGCACACGGGCGAGCGCCCCTTCAAGTGCTACACGTGCGGCCGCGGCTTCATCACCAGCTCCAAGATGCACCGCCACGTGCTCACGCACGCGCAAGGTCAGTCAGGGAGACGGTACACCACTACTACCAAGTTAAATCGAAAGCTACTACGGGAACATAGAAACTACCATGGGAACATAGAAACTACCATAGGAATTTGAAAACTACCATGAAAATTTAGAAACTAACATGGGAACTTGAAATCTACCATGGGCATTTAGAAACTACCATCGGAGTTTAGATACTACCATGGGAATTTGAAACTCCATGGGAATTATAAAAAAGTACAATACGAATTGTAAAACAACCATGGGTATAGATTTTATAAAAGAACCACTAGAATACTATCTCCAAAGATTGTGAGGATGTTTGTTACTAATTCACGCGAAAACTACTAAAAGGATTTGAATGAAATTTAGCACAAAGTTAATTTATAAATTATAACCTAGATTAACATGTGGTACTTTTTATCCTAGTGATACGATTTCCTTCCGTGGGACATTTCCGTTAAGAGGCCTGCGGAGCATGCGAATTTCATACAAACGTAATACCAGAATAAAGCCTTCGACAAAGTCTGGCACAACGACTTATTTGGCAAGCTGTAACAACTGGGAGTGCCTGACCGTATCGTGCTCGCGGAGCGTGCGTCGTTCATACAAACGTAATACCAAAATAATTTGTAAATCAAACATATTCTTAAGGTATTAGTGTGGATTTATTTCGATTGGATTACAGAATACATAGGTTCCCAAACACATATTTTGAATGTACACCGATTTAAACAAGAATTATGAGAAAAAAAAACTATAGAAATAATAAACTCTTCATAACTCGTCTTTATATAATTTTATTGTCCTTTCAAAATATTTATTTGGGAACATAGATTATAAATCGAAATACACACATCAAAAGTGTCTAGGGATCAACATATATTTTTGCAATAACTTTTCTCCTGATTGATATTAATTAAAATTTTCTTTAAGGATTCATCAAATAAAGTGTTTTCGTTTGTCACAGTAACGATAAACCAAGTCACCTTTGCATTAATAAAGAAATTTGCCATTTTCCTAATAAAGGGATTTTTGACATTTGAACCACTAACATTAAAGTTCGAAAAAAGACTGAAATAACAGTTTTCTTTAAAATTTTATGGGGTAACTTAAACAATTAATAATCTGTGTTTCTACCGCGAACACTAACAACACAAGAACATCGGTTTGGCATACTCAAAATGAGTTCATCCAAATCACGCTGTGGAATGGCCGCCCATGTTCGTTGCAACAACAAAAAAAGGTCTTCTTGCGACTGGATACCCTCCATATATATTTGGGAACCTAGATATTCTGTAATTCAATCGAAATAAATACACACTACCTTAGGAATATGTTTAATTTACAAATTATTTTGGTATTACGTTTGTATGAAATACGCATGCTCCGCAGGCGTCTTAAGGTGGATGCTCCAAGGTATCCCGCGAAATTCAAATTTTCTTTCGTTTTTTTTGCAATTTGTAGGCCAGTGCTAGGTTTTATGTTGATTCAAATATTGTTCGCGACTGTAAGATGTGTGTGTTGGTATTTAGTCGATTTTAATCAAGCAAAAATTTATCGTTAATCTTCTTTATACTGGCAACACTGTAATTCGTTCACTAACTAAGCGAATGTTATAAAAGCGTTGGTTGCCTTTAGTCATCTCTCAGTTCTATGTACACTGTGCTAGGAGGCAGATATTATAACCTTCCTAGTGAGTCTATTAAATTTCAACAATAAACGAGTAAGGTATATTTAAATTCAAACCGCTGCAGTTTTTCTTCACGCCCATTTCTTATAGTATGTAGTCATAGTTACAGAATTATAATCATCAAAGTCATCAATACAACCCTCTAAGTTCATAAAGGTGTAGGAATGGTCCAAAAAACCTAATAAAATTTGAATTTCGCGGGTCACCCTGACGCTTTCACCTTATATAAGACCAGGACAGAAACTTACACAGAAACATTCGAATTGTAATAGAAACTAAACTTTGTGTTCGCGTCAAAATCAATTTTAGAAAATCAACGAACATTATTTTGTCACAGACAAAGACGAAGTCAAAGCGGAAGGTGATGACACGAAGCCGGAAGTAGGCGACGAAGCAGCGGAACAGCAGGAACAAGATGGCGTCAAGAAGTGAGTAGCGACTGCAGCCAGAGAGACTCCTAACACGATGACTAGATAGAGCGATAGATCATCATCATCTGCGTAGCCTTTTCCCAACTATGTTGAGGTCGGCTTCCAGTCTAACCGGATCTAGCTGAATACCAGTATTTTACATGGAGCGACTGTCTGTCTGAGCTCCACAACCCAGTTAGTACTGGGTAATACGATACCACTTGGTAAGACTGGTTGTCAGACTTTTTGGGCCCCTGACTACTTGTAACTACTGTCAAAGATCTACAAATGACAGCCGGGACCAACTGCTTAACGTGCTTTCCGAGGTGCGAAGGAAACTCGGTATGTAAGGGTGACTTTGACCCCCAATATCTCCGTAACTAATAAGTTTCCAGGTATGGTGAAGAACAAAAAAAAATCGCAATGATTCTCATTAGAAAAAGGATACATTTATTGTAAAATATTGTCCATTTACAGACCAGCGAAGAAGAAATCCAAAACGAAATCAAAAATGACAAAAGCGAAGAGCAGCGAAGAGAAGCCGCGCCGCAAGCATCAGAAGAGACCGCACGCGTGTGAGTTCTGCAACCAGAAGTGAGTACCTCACCTTACACCAGCACAACTGTACCAGTGGCGAGGGGTTCATACAACTCGAAACCTACCGGCTTCCCTTTAGAACAACCACTGTACTGAAGTCTACTATTGCTAAAAGTAAAACAATGTAGGTAATTCAGTTAGGACGTGATTGCCCAAACATGACTAAAACTACGAATGGTTGAATGTATGGTTTTTTCAAACATTCTTAAAAAAAATGCAGCGGACCGGCTTACATGTTACAAAAATTTACCCTTTGCTCCTGGAGTGTACTGTCATCAACACCCCACATCATCACCCCTCCACTGCTGGGTACAGGCCTCTCTTTTCTTGTGCCAATCTCCACGGTCCCGTGCCAGACACATCCAGGTTATTCCCCCTTCAACAACTATGTCGTCTGCCCATCTCGCCGCTGGACGAGCCACGTTCCTTTGCCAGTTCTAGGACGCCATTTGGCGACAGCCTTGCTCCACCTGTCATCACTGCGCTTGGCGTGTGTATTGTCCAAATCCATTTTAATTCCGTGACGCGATTTTCTAAATTGAAAACTTTTGTGCCTTTTCGTATTCCTAAGTGTACTGTAGCAAATAGCAATAAAAACAGCTGTACACCATTCTGAACTCGGTAATCTATACTAATATTGTAAAGAGCAAAGATTTATATTTTTGTATGTAAGGAATAAACTTAAAAACTACTGGACAGATTTGAAAAATTCTTTCAGCAATGGATATCTACATTATCAGCGAGTAACATGGACTATATTTTATCCCCGTAATCTCACGGGAACGGGAACTACGCGGGTGAATCTGCGTGACGTCTGCTAGTATCTAAATAAAATGGTGGACTACCATGAGTCGAGAGTTGAGTTACTGAGTATGCGGTAACCGATTTCGCATCGGTGTCCCTTCCTCTTCCTCCCTGTATACAATTAAATGTACTAGTAGCGTCTATTTTGTGTTATTTCAAATAACTGCTTTTGCCGTTTTCTATTTTCGTTTTGACCTCATTCCTCATTAGTTCTAAAACTAAAACCCGACTACTACTGAAAAATCACGCTCTAAAAATTATAAAACAAGTAAATATTCTCGTCTGAAATTCTTAAGCACTTACAAACCATTCTATATTTATCGTCTATTACATAAACAACATACTCTTTATATACTTTAGTATTTAGTAAATTAATACTCATAGTGATGGTTAAAGAGCCGTGGTCAAATGCCACCTACCCTATTTAAAAACACAATACATTCTAACAGTAGTAAGGGATCATAAAGTTTAGGGCAAAGTAGTATATTCATTTAACGTGGACGAAGGTCACAAGGCAACAGCAAGAATAAAATATGAAAGTATGTTTGCAGGCCAAACAAAATATACATAAATTAAGTATCACACCCGAATCTTCGCTACATAATGTTTCGTTGCATTTCTCCACTGCGTTTGTCAGCGCGAGTACAAGGCTTGTGTGCTCACGTCTAGTAGGTGGGACAGTCCCCTGACAGGCTATGTGTGCTCACGTCTAGTATCTAGTGGGTGGGACAGTCCCCTGACAGGCTATGTGTGTCAGGTTCCTGCACCTCAACATGCTGGAGGTGCACACGCAGTCGCACGCGGGCGAGGCGCTAGTACTGCGCTGTCACTACTGCCTGCTGCCCGCGCCCGACGAGGCCGCGCGGCGGGACCACGAGGCCACGCACACGGGCCCCAAGCCCTACCTCTGCACGCTCTGCGGGAACACCTACAAGAAGAGAGAGACCATGGTGAGTATCTTACTGTCCTGGCGAGAGAGATTTCGAGCGACCTTCACGGCTTCACCCGTCTGTATCATCATTTCAGCCGTGCGACGTCCACTGCTGGACATAGGCCTCCCCCAAGTGTCGTCACATTGACCGGTCCCTTGCGATTTCCACAATCTTCGCCACGTCATCGATCCAACTAGTAGGAGGTCTTCCAAGGACCCATCTGTATACCGAATAAAAAATGCTTTTAAGTGTGTATTTACAAACAAAAAGTAGCTATGTAGTATATCAACTATCTGGTGTCCACGACACAAGCCTCGTTGCTTAGTGTGTCACGATGGCGCTGTGTGTATGGTTAGGATGGTGGTATGTGTGTCAGGTGTACCACCGCAAGCGTCACGCGCCGGACGCGGAGTTCGTGTGCGACGTGTGCTCCAAGCGGTTCAGCGCCGCCTGCAAGCTGCGCAAGCATCTCCTCACGCACCGGACAGACAGCTTCGTACTGCGCTACGAGTGTCCCGTCTGCGCGCACATGTTCCACACCAAGTACCACGTGCACATGCATCTCAGTACGCATCAGAAGGAGGGCCTGTGAGTACTACCTCTCTAACATCGTCATCGACATCATACAAGGTGTAAACAACCTCATCACGAAGCCGTCAACCAAGCATTCTGTACATCAAACATAGTTACTTTACGTAAAAATGATTGCTGGGAAATTACTTTTTTTTTTGGGTTGAAAAATCATGTTTTGTGGGTAGAACTCAATGTAACGCATTCAAAACATGCTGATGGATGGATTGAACAATACGGAGGTCGACTTGAATTTAAAAAAAAAAACTTGTCAAAACGTTGTAACTTTGACCCCCAATATCTCCGTAACTAGAAGGTTCCCAGGTATGGTGTAGAACAAAAATAATATCGCAATGACGGAGAGAACAGCCTTTCGGTTTCGTTAAGAGATTTTTACACCCTTCATACACAGGTTTCGTTAAGAGATTTTTACACCCTTCATACACATACTTCTCTATTACTCGTCATGTCGGGAATCACAAAGACAGTCCATGTATTTAAATTAGACCATGCCATGAAAGACACTTCGAACTTTAAAACTAAAGAAACAGAATTGATTCTACACTCATTCGCAAGGGTAGCTTCCAGTGGCGAAGGGTCAAAACTGTGTCAAGTGTAGGAAGCCGAAGAAAAAAAAGAGAAATGTTAGATGTTTATTTTGACCTCATTTTCGTTATCAGCGACCCCAAAAACTACAAAAATGACAACCATGAAAAAAAAAAATTTTCGTCGCCGCCATCTTGCATTTTCATTTTGACTACAAATTCGATATTAAAATGACACTCATGAAGAAAAACCAACATTAAATCGCGGGAAACAGCTAGTAAAACTAATAATTTGTCTTTTCAGGATCTTAGAAGAGAACCGAAGCGAGATACTCGCGATGGTACTCCAGAACGCGCGCAAGATACCGCGCGCCGGCGCCGCACAGAACGGTCAGGTCGCACTCACAGCACAGCGCGGCTCCGGGACCGACAATGTGCCCGTACTACCTCCCGACGGGCGCTCGCGCGTCTGTAACATCTGCGGGGACGTCTTCTCACACTTTTACTACCTAGAAGAGCATCTCAAGAGCCACGGATCCAGAATAAGCGTCGAAGACATCGACAAACAAGAAGAGAAGAAATATATCTGCACGATATGCAACAAGGGTTTCAAACTGCACTACTATCTGAAGCTCCACAGCTTCACGCACTCCAAGGAGAAGCCGTTCATCTGTCAGCAGTGCGGGAAGGGATTCATCACGAAAGGCAAACTGAAACGACATCTGGAGACACATACCGGGTTAAAGAAGTATCAGTGCCACATCTGTTACAAGTTCTTCACGCGGCCGAGCTACCTGAGGATACATGTGAGGACAATACACGGTACTCAGGACTATAACTTCCGGTTCGATAAGGGCTATGGGCTCGGCTCATTCGCTATGTCCATGACAATGTCGGATGTTAGCCAGAATAGTGTTTGATTGGTTATTTTAGTCTTAGACCTATTATAACAGTTGCACTGCATGCGAAAATGACCCTTATACGTATTAACTTGATGTGCATATTCCTACACGCGACACTCACTAATAAGGTAGATGACAAAAAAATCTAATTAGTCCGTCAGTTAGATTATCAAAAAATATTTGACCCGTATTTTTTCTTTTGTTACGTAAACCAAAATTGACGAAGTTACGACGCTTTTAAAATTCCCAATACGTCACGCCTTGGATTAATTTTTAGTGATTTCTGACGTCACGAGCCCCCACTGCCGAGTTTTGATGCGTTTTATCTTTATCAATATTTATTGATTTACAAAAACAAAAAATACGTGTCCATTATTTTCCAATACTCTAACTGACGGACTAAATAGATTTGTATTTTTTTTAAACTGTCGTCTTGCCTATTGTACTGTAAGAATATGAACACAAAGTTAACAGTAATAAGGTTCTTTTTTTGTATGAAATGTTAATTTTCTCAGAGCAGTCGGAACAGTTGAACACTTAATAGAATAATGGTTTTATTTTTACCTCTTTTAATAATAATGAAATACAGGGAGCTGGTGTGTTAATAGCACCCGCGGACGAGTCGTGAACTTTATGCTTCTTAATAGTTTATAACATACATACTGGATGTAAGCCACATCATCACGAAGCCGTCAACCAAGCATTCTGTACATCAAACTAACTAACTTTACGCAAAAAAATTATTGCTGGGAAACGATTAACGACAAGTGCCTTTCGGCTTCGTTAAGAGGCCTGCGGAGCATGCGAATTTCATACAAACGTAATACCAAAATAATTTGTAAATCAAAGATATTCTTAAGGTAGTGTGTATTTATTTTGATTGGATTACAGAATATATAGGTTCCCAAACACATATTTTGAATGAACACCGATTTAAACAAGAGTTATGAGGAAATAAAATTGAAATTCCTCATATCTCGTCTTTTTATCATTGTCCTTTCAAAATATTTCTTTGCGAACTTAGATAATTGTTCTAGTAAACAATCGAAATATATACAGACTACCTTAAGAATATGTTTGATTTTCATATTATTTTGGTATTACGTTTGTATGAAAAACGCGTGCTCTGCTGGCCCCTTAAGAGTCTCTGTACATCAGTTATGCTATACAATGATGACATCGTGAAAACACCAAGATAGCTAGAGACTATAATGTTGTGTGTTTGTTGGCGCTAAGAGGGGACATAGTCAGCGATTCGCCTCACACATTTTGACGAAATCGACGTTTCGTATTCCCCATTTTTTTCTTATCTAAATAATGCCTTCATCATCATCGGCTTATTACTGTTCCCACTGCTGGGACACACGGCCTCCTCTTTATGAGAAGAAATGTGCTATTATCCACCACATTCGAAGACATGTCACATCTACCAACCCGCACTGGGACCGCGTAGTGGATTATAGCACATTCCCTCTCATAGAGTGGAGGCCGTGTGTCCCAGCTGTGGGAACGTAATAGACTGATGATGGAGATGGAATTCTCGCTCATTTTGAGTAGTGCATATTTTGCGAAGTGCACATTCTGCGTCAAACCCCTATTAACTCATTACAGACGTTACTTACTTAAAGTTTAGGCAAATAAAGTGTACCTGTTGTTACCTCTACCTACGAGTACGACTCATCGCACCAGTGGAGTGTTGCGAGCTGTCCACGTGACCACGTGACCACGTGACCACGTGTCGCCACTGTCGCTAGCCGTTCACTTTAGATGTAAGCTCGGTTATGGTTCTCGTTAAGTAGCATTAAAACGTTATATCTGTAAAGGTTGTTGATTTTGTAAAAAATAAATAAATTAAGTTTTATAATTGTGTTGTTTTATTTATTTTAACACATCATCATCTGCTTAGTCGGATGCAGCTGAATACCAGTATTTTACATGGAGCGACTGTCTATTTGACCTCCACAACCCAGTCAGTACTGGGTAATACGATACCCCTTGGTAAGACTGGTTGTCAGACTTTTTGGGCCACTGATTACCTGTAACGACTGTCAAAGATCTACAAATGACAGCCGGGACCAACTGCTTAACGTGCTTTCCGAGGCACGGAGGATATAGGTGGTCCCCCATCCACAGAACAACCTAGGTAAGCACGGTTTAATCTAAAGATCGACCCGAGCGGCTGTTATTATTTTGCTACGAGCCCTCATTCAGTCCTCATTTTAACACATTATAGTAGTTTTCCATTTTTAGTTATTTCTCAAAAAAATATGTAAGTAGCCCACCAGCGCTGGGAACATGGTCCGAGCTGCCGGTGGTCAGAGCTCTTGAGAGACATCGCCCAACGATACGCGCCGTGTCCAGATGTACTACTTAATAAATCAACCTCTTGATCCAGCTGCCAAACGAGAGCCTCGCTAAGATGTTCGAAGCTATTGGCAATTAAGCTTTTGGTCGACTCGACTATACTCATACATAATTGCTTATAGTATGGCACTTATAATTTCACAAGGTTGGATTATTTGGATAATCCTGGCAACGAGGTTGTACTTAACTCTTAACTCAGCCTACCATAATCTGACGCGCTCGAGAATTTATTTCGGCTAAACGGGTTACCGTCTAGCCGAACAATTTCAAGGGTCCATTCGATCGTTTGGTCGAAGGGACCCTTGAAATTGTTTACGAAATCCGAAGTAAGTACCTAACACTTTTAAAATATTTTCACGTCGACGAGGGCAACCACTAATAAATAAATAAAACACATGAAGAACACTTACAAATTTATTTGTTAACGACACCGACACAAACGTAAAAATTTCCGTATGAAGCATATGAGATCGTGGCAGACGTCGCCGGCGGCGCCCAATAGCTCACTGAACAAGCACTTGAACTGCGTCTCCGGAATGTGGCACGTGGTGGCGATGCAGTACCAAAACTTCAACACCGACCGCGTGTAGCAGATGTAAGCCCTACAGCAAAGGCAGCAGTTGTCGTTCAACGACGTCGCGATAGAGAGCAGGGACGAGTCGAGTTTTTTGCCTTTTTTACAATGTTTCTTCTTTCTGCTGCAATAGACGTAGGTCTCATCTTCCTTCTTTTTCAAATCCATCTGTGACTTAGGGCCGACTTCCTGCAAACATGTAGATGTTCTAGGTTTAGACTGGAAGGCACTCCCTTACCGAGAGCTGCAGCCTGTTGTATTGTATTGTACAACGGGCTGCGGTGTCCGCAACTCCACGTCAAAGCGCGTATTTTGCGTATGGGCTATAATCCACCACGCGGGCCCAGTGCCGGTTGGTGGATGTCACATGTCTTCGAATTTTTGGTTCTAGGACATGCCGGTTTCCTCAAGATGTTTTCTTTCACCGTTTTTGAGAGCAGTGGTGATGAAATAAATTACACAAAGTAATGCGCCTGCTCGTAAGTCGGGGCCGCCACCACTGGGCCACCACTGCTCTCTACTGCAGCCTGTTATGTACAGTTCTGACTATATAACTGAGCTTTTTGCTCTTGGGGATATCTCTAGTGACCAGCGAGAACATAAGCGAGGAGATGACAGAGCCCTGATCCCTCCGGCTCGAATGGGGTGAGGGAAGGCGAGAGCTACCCCGATGCGATAGTGAAGGGTGCGATCCGACAGTAAGGGGGCGTCCATAAATAACGTGAGATGTTTAAGGGGGGGAGGGGGTCAAATCAAATCTCATCTAATCTTACGTTGGAGAGAGGGGGGGTCTCGGCAAATATCACGCAATTTTTTTTCTGATTGAAACAAAAAATATAATACCTACTATTTTGGTCCATTTAATCCAGATTGTACAATTGTAAGCGTATATCGTAATCGTTATACGATTAAGATCATTTACTAATTCGTTCGAAAGAAAATAATTTCATTCATACTTCGACGAATACATCTACTGACTGTCAAACCACCGTTTTTGTTTTATACCAAATAGCTCAATTTAATCTGAATTTACGGTACAGTGTACTGTTCTTTGTTTTCGCGCTACTGTCAGCCGAACGTGCGACTTGATGAACAAGAGCGTACGAGCTGAGTAGCAGCGACACACGGGCACGTTCGAACCTGCTTTGTTTATTCTTGTAAATGTTTTCATTCATTCATTCATTTTATTTATTCATTAGCAATTTACTCGACTCAGTGCATGCTCTTACTAATTTAAAATGAGTTATCAAGATTTTTAAAACGCATACGTCAAAAGATGCGTCTATAAGACGAAGAACCCACATTTTGAAAAATCTTACGTGACATTGGGGGATGGGGGAGGGGGTTGAATAAACTCTCACGACATCTCACCAGGGGGGAGGGAGGGACAGAAAATTAAAAAAACACCTCACGTAATTTATGGACGCCCCCTAAGGGGCCGGCGCGGCGCGGCGGCGGAGCATGCGTTTTTCATACAAACGTAATACCAAAATAATTTGTGATTCAAACATATTCTTAAGGTAGTTGTGTATATATTTCGATTGGATTACAGAATATCTATGTTCCCAAATATATATTTTGAAAGGACAATGATATAAAGACGAAATATGAGGAACTAAAATGTCTATAGAAAACTTATTTTTGTCATAGCTCTTGTTTAAATCAGTATCCATTCAAAATATATATTTGGGAACCTAGATATTCTGTAATCCAATCGAAATAAATCCACACTACCTTAAGAATATGTTTGATTTACAAATTATTTTGGTATTACGTTTGTATGAACGACGCACGCTCCGCGAGCACGATACGGTCAGGCACTCCCAGTTGTTACAGCTTGCCAAATAAGTCGTTGTGCCAGACTTTGTCGAAGGCTTTCGCTATGTCGAAGAACAACACACTCGTAATCCCTTCACGCTGGAAGCCAGCGAGCGCTCAAATGCTCGACGATGCGGTGGACCTGTTGGATGCACGAGCCATTTCGGTGTGAATTGCCCGTAATAGTTCAAAGTCTAAACAGTGAAGCTTGATGAGCGTCCGCGTGTACCATTTACGAGCTACAAACCCATTTTTTTTTCTTCTCTCCTACCTTGCAGTGTCTGATCGCAGCAGAGTTGAGACGTCCTGAAACTGTATACGGTTTATTGTGTCCCGTGGGCCCGGGTTATTGTGCTAAATTGTAATTTCAAGTACTTCATTTGTTAAAGTATACAGCGTATTTGTATGTAGCGGAGGAAACTATAAATGATCTAAGTACACTTTGAGAGCAGAGTGAAACTTGAAGTACCTACACCAAGCCACACTGAGACTGCGTGGTGGATACAGCCCACTCCGTCTGGTAGAGAGGAGGCCTGTGTGATTGTGTACCAGCAGTGGGAAAGTATATTAAAGGCTGAGTGTGTATGCTGCACTTTAACAACTGAGACTCACCTTCGCCTCATTTTCCTTGCGACTGTCGTTTTTCTCTGACAAACAGCTCTTAGGATCCTGCTAAAGAAAAGAAAATGGATAGCGGTTAAAGACTTTGCTGATTGTATAAATATCAGCATCACATTGTAAAAACCGTTAGATTGTAATATAACTAGCGAGATTGTCAACTCTTTGTAATATAACTAGCGAGATTGTAAACTCTCCAAAGATTGTCAAAAGAACATACTGCTTACAATACGACGCATTATTTTTCGGTAGATTATAATATGTCGAAGTGAAACAGTAATATTGTGAAATATATGAGTCGCTTACGTGTGTGGGGTGCTCGCATACTATACCTACCTACAGGTTCCCAGAATGGACAAGTCGGAGTGGATTGATATTAGTATGTCGTCAGCGGCATAGCACTGTGGGCTGTGCAGCTCTCAATCAGCGTCAGGTGTTACACCTTGTGTTGCTATCTGGCTTTTGGCATTTAAAATTTGTTTACTTTTAACGTGTTTTTTGTTTGTTTAAATGCTAGTAAACTAAACACAGTTTTCTTGAGAGTGGAGGTTTGTATAGTGCGTGGTGAGATGACCGGAGCCGCATTCTCGTTGTGTTGAATTATTTAAGATTGGTCATACCTACTAACTACCACTAGGACAAACCGGAAGATACCTTAACTTGCGAAGACTTTATAGATCCCTCCATTGCTGAGCGCACGTACCAAACTAAATTTTGGTCATTTCCAATTATCTACATTCACCGTTGCATCATAATAATTTATTACTTACTTTAAATTTTTCATTACATTCGAGTACCTACAGCGCAAAATGACAGAACCAACTGTCAAAAGTTTTTTTTCTTAAGTATTCCAGACTAATTGTGAGACAAAATAAAAGAGGTTTGCGCCCAACAGCACAGCCCCGGCTGTTAGAATTAACAGTCGTTACAGGTAGTCCCAGTCAGGGCCCAAAAAGTCTGACAACCAGTCTTACCAAGTGGTATCGTATTACCTAGTACTAACTGGGTTGTGGAGATCATATATTATGCAGTCGCTCCATACTGGTAGAATATAATACTGTTATATTCAGCTGCATCCGGTTAGACTGGAAGCCGACCCCAACATAGATAGGAAAAGGCTAGGCAGATGATGTACGCCCAACAGCACAGCCCCGGCTGTTAGAATTAACAGTCGTTACAGGTAGTCCCAGTCAGGGCCCAAAAAGTCTGACAACCAGTCTTACCAAGTGGTATCGTATTACCTAGTACTAACTGGGTTGTGGAGATCATATATTATGCAGTCGCTCCATACTGGTAGAATATAATACTGTTATATTCAGCTGCATCCGGTTAGACTGGAAGCCGACCCCAACATAGATAGGAAAAGGCTAGGCAGATGATGTACCTCCAGTTGCAGACACAATACAATTAAAAACGGTCCACTACTAAGATTTGAACGTCGCTCCTTCACGTACGACTAGTAACGTGGACCTCTGGCGAATCCATCGTTCCCATAGACTCCATAGATGTCGCTGCACCCCGATAGGGGGCCCGGCTAGCGGGTTGGGCTCGCGGTATTTTGTTTTGACGGTTCTAACTATTAACAAGTTAATTGCCAAGTTAGATGGCCTTTATATAAAATTCGTTCGTAAATGTTTTAACCGACTTCAAAAAGGAGGAGGTTCTCAATTCGTCGGAACCTTTTTTTTTATGTATGTTCCCCGATTACTCGAAGATAGCTAGAGCGATTTGAATTATTCTTTTTTTGTTTGAAAGGGTATACTTCCCAGGTGGTCCCATAATCATCAAGTCGGGATCTGATGATGGGATCCTGGAGAAATTGAGAGAACTCTTCAAATTTATAGGCACACTTGCTGTGATTTGGGTAGTTTTTGGAAGAGTACTTTCCTAAAGTGGTCCCATTTAAATTCGATGAACATCTGATGAAGAACTTCGGAGATAGGCTACGGAACTCCTCAATAAATGATAGCAAATGGACTGGAATCGCTGGAATCTCATGTCTATCTATTGTCTACACCAGTTCATAACATGCCGCTACGCTATGAAGGGGTAAGCACAAGTGAACCACTAAAAAGTGAAAAATAAAAACTTTTTTGCAAAAAATAAAACAGACTCCAAAAAACTTTCTCGATGGCGTTGAACTGACTACGTTGCTAGGTGACTCAATGTTCTTTTCCAAGCATTTTGGCTTGCCAAAGCCTTGGAAAATAAAAACTTTTTTTGCAAAAAATAAAACCGACTCCAAAAAACACAAAAAAGTGAAAAATAACTAGCTTCAGAAGTCGGTGACAAAGAAACTAAATGAATCAATCCAACAAAGGTCACCGACTTCTGAAACTAAAGTTATTTTTCACTTTTTTGTGTTTTTTGGAGTCGGTTTTATTTTTTGCAAAAAAAGTTTTTATTTTCCAAGGATTTGGCAAGCCAAAATGCTTGGAAAAGAACATTGAGTCACCTAGCAACGTAGTCAGTTCAACGCCATCGAGAGAGATTTTTGTGTTTTTTGGAGTCGGTTTTATTTTTTGCAAAAAAGTTTTTATTTTTCACTTTTTAGTGGTTCACTTGTGCTTACCCCATCATAGCGTAGCGGCATGTTATGAACTGGTGTAAACAATAGATATACATGAGATTTCAGCGATTCCAGTCCATTTGCTATCATTTATTGAGGAGTTCCGTAGCCTATCTCCGAAGTTCTTCATCAGATGTTCATCGAATTCAGTTTTATTTTTTGCAAAAAAAGTTTTTATTTTCCAAGGCTTTAGCAAGCCAAAATGCTTGGAAAAGAACATTGAGTCACCTAGCAACGTAGTCAGTTCAACGCCATCTAGAGAGTTCTTGGAAACTGTGTTTTTTAATACTCAAAAAGAAACCTCTCATTAAGGTGTTAAAACGTCTAATAGAGTTTATCATCCAGCACCTCGCAATCAAAATGAGTCAACAGCGAAAGAAATACCACCCTTCTACTGGGATACTCGGTCCATGGCGACAAAATAAAACAACACATAATTTCATAATAAACTTTTTTTTCAAATAGCATATATTTTTACGAAATAAAAAATACACATACATCGTAACGTAACATATTTAAGCTATTCTTAAAACTATTCGCCCGAAGATTTGTGACGGGAACAAAGAAAAAAATATATTAAAAACTAAAAAAATATTTTATTTTTTTGATAATACAATAAAATAATTGTCAAAACTATACGTTTTTTTGGGTGTTGGATGTAATAATTATCATTTTAGTGTTCTTTTAGTTGGTTTGATGGTTGTTAAAATCAACCGGTTGCCGGTAACCTGTCACTACATTGTGATGTTCACCTGAAGGCTACATTGCATGGCCGTAATAAGTACAAATGAAATCTTATGTCATCCCATAAGACTCCAATGTATGTTATGTTTATTGCATTATTTTTATTGAGACCCAACAAACTCTTAGAACAGGTAATCACAGTTTTATAGTAAAAGGTTATCGAGCAACCATCGTCAACCACAAACTTGTACAATAACAATTCAACTTGTCATTTTAACAACGCTAGACAAACTCTAGGTAATGTCAAATCGAAAAGAATAGGCTCTTAAAATGGGGACAAAATAAAAAAATATACTTTCCTTTTATTAGAAATTAAGACAATTTATAATAAACAATATGAAATGTACTGATTTTAAGGAAACTGTTGAAATAACTCTTGCATAATCTCACATGTTCACAATGTTAAACCTAATCTAGGATTATTGTTTTGTTTTAAACTTACAAACATCATGTTTTTTTTTTAAAAAGAACTGTTACTGGAGTACCCAAAATAAAATTACTGACAAAAATAAAGCGCAGTCGAATTATTTCAACCGCGCAATCTTTACGTCCAAATTGTATAAAAAAACAAAGAAAAATAAGTTAAAAACTAGAGAAAGTAGGCTAGCCTTCTTACATTTACATAAAATGCTAACATATATTATATTTTTTGTTTTATATTTAATATAATATCAATTATATAGGATGATCTGTCACGTATTCCACATAACATTTGCCATTTCGATTTAATTTAGATACCATTTATAAGGTAATAGGTCAAAGGATATAGAACTACATCTAATTTTAAAATTATCTTTACAAGTTTGAAGCATTCCACATTCAGAATGTCCTGCATGCAAGTTAGAACCGCTTCAACAGACATGGACAGTTCTACAGTAAAGGCCTGCGCAGACGAGGGACGAACTCCCTGAATCGTGAATAAAATGTCCGCCGAGAACTTGTTATTTACATGAAGTTTAAGATGAAGAGAAGTCGCTTTAAAAGGTAATGCTGGGTCCATCCCTTTATTTCGGCTCGATTAATGAACGCGGACTAAAGTTAGCTGTGTGCGTTGATACGCCAAGTCTCGTTAGTTCAAATTTTGTCTAGTCCAGTCTATAGATGTCCTCGGTTGTCCGGGGGACTTTTCGTACGCGGTACTTTTAATGTATGCGTTATTCAATACAGTTGTAAGGGATCTATCTTGAAGGACGAAAATTTACTCCGGGGACTGTCCTTAGTTCGCGCAGACCCCGTATGGAGCTGTCCATGTCCGGAGCCACGTCCGCAACATGTCCAGGTTCAACGACTTTTATTACAAGCATTCCTGAAGACAAAAGTCAAGGCCAGACCATCCTAATGAACAGATACATCTATTTCAATATTATTATTATTTAAAAGCACAAATGGCGAGGGGTTTCTAGGAGCAACCGATTACTTCCCGGTGAACAAAAATAACAGACAGCTGAATACAACTGCTCTGTGCCATACTGGAAACACGAGACATGTCTCATTATACCGACATGAATAGTTAATTGATCTCGCGATAATCCACAAAGGCCCCGTTCCCACTGTCGTGACGATTAATTTATCGTTGGCAAAAGTCATGGACGACAGTTATCGTGTCGTCCTTTATGTGAACACCTCAATTTAAATCCACAAGCCACGATACTTAAAACTACACGATTATCTGTCGTCACGACATACTGGGAACGATGCCATTCGGCTGGTTACTCAAAATAATTTCTATTTGCTCTGGTCGGGTAGTAGCCGGCGCTTTTCGACAACACCCCCTATAAACATGAAAGCATTATATGCCATCTAGAGAAAATAAAACTTGTTAAAAACAATGCACCAGTTATTGATCGCGTTCAACTGAAAATGACAGTAAACTAGATGCCGGAACGTGTTCATTACTGATCTGACGAGTGCATCGCTAGCTGCCTTTCATCGCTAACTGATACAGGTCAAAGTAAATTTGCTTCGGGGTCAAATGAAATGTCAATCCCACCCGTCACGGAGTTAGATAATTTTGCCTTTTTATGGTGGAATTCAGCATGGAATTCTCTATATTTCCGTCTTAGTAATAAAGCTCTATTTCGACGTTAAATTTGTACTTTTTTATGCTTTTTATTCAGGGTGGAGAGGGACAGCGACGCTAAACCGGTTATACAGAAATTTTTCATCGGCGATTAAATGCCGGTTGCCGAATAACGAGCATCATTTTCAGTTGAAACCGCACATACAGTCAAAAAAACTAAAAATAATAAAATTAAACTCATAATTTCCGACATAAGAACTTGATTGGCAAGGCATAAGTTTGTCAAATCGAACATTAATTTCGTCAAATTATTGTCAAAAAAGAAATAAATTAGAATAAAATCCGCCTTTAAAAACTATACATAGCGTTACTAAGTTCTAAAGCGCCCGTGTTGCTCTACATTGAGCGATCATATGTCCGCTCAGTTACTCTCAGAGTTCAAAAGTGCAAAATTCACAAAAAATATGCTCAAGTCGTGCCGAAAAATGCTCATATACTGTATGAGCACACGAGCGCCATCTATAGCCAAGTAGCAGCACTCGTCACCCCGCGCTAGCCGGTGGGTGGGGATGCGGATGGGACGTCCTCATATCTACATACTTAGGACCTCAACTCCAAAAGAGAACACAGTTCATTATGAATCATGGTACTTTCTGTTCTGAAGTATGTAGTCACGAGTTATTTAGTATTGCAAGTGAAACAAGAGTGTATTGGAGTGCCCCTCCGGCTTAGTAGTTGTACGTGGAGGGAACTCGGTTCTAGTTTGTCGATAGAATCGGTTGCAAGCGACCTTCAAGATTTGAGATTTTATCTTAAAAACTAGAGGCGAGTTCGTTATTTCTAGTAATTTCTTCATTTGCACGCACATGAATATAAAAATTTAGGTATAATTTCATACAACACTGGAAGATTTGTTTGTTGATACATTACAATAACTGAAATAGGGAAAAATCCCGCTACAAATGTTTAGTAACGAACCCGCCCCGCACGCAGGCTGCCCGGTCACAAGGAGCACTGGCACACTCCCCAGCGCTGCACCGTCACGTGTGCAAGCTCAACGTATCATTACGCACGTAGTTTCAGGATAAATCCTTACAATTATTAAAAAAATTACAAGTATCTGAAAGCGAGATGGCAGTGTTGATCCGTGGGATTATCTGCAACAAAAAACACATTACATTTTAGAGACCATAAACGTAAATATAATGAGTATAGGATCTCGTGGCTAGATAATAACACCCGCTCGGATCAATCTCTAGGTTAAACCGTGCCTGTCTAGGTTGATCTGTGGATGGGTGACCACCCACTACATACCGAGTTTCTTCCGTGCCTCGGAAAGTACATTAAGCCGTTGGTCCCGGCTGTCATTTGTAGATCTTTGATAGTCGTTACAGGTAGACCGCGGCCAGAAAGTCAGATAACCAGTCTCACCAAGTGGTATCGTATTACCTAGTACTAACTGGGTTGTGGAGGTCAGATAGGCAGTCGCTCCATATAAAATATTGGTATTCAGCTGCGTCCGGTTAGACTGGAAGCCGACCCCAACATAGTTGGGATAAATCTAGGCAAATGACGTCATCGTCACTTGCCTAGATTTTTCCACTAACAAATATAGCGAATCTCGAGTTACAAGTGCAGATCATGGATCCGACCTAAGACAGCACTTGAATGTCAATTATTTCATCACCGCTGCTCACAAAACGGTGAAGGAAAACATCGTGAGGAAACCGGCATGTCCTAGAACCAAAAATTCGAAGACATGTGACATCTACCAACCCGCACTGGGACCGCGTGATGGATTATAGCACATTCCCTCTCATGGAGTCCTCTCTACTCGACCGTGTGTCCCAGCAGTGGGAACATTATAGGCTGATGATGATGTTGTAGTTTTATTTAATATTTATAATGTATCTTGTTGGACCAAAGTTGCCTGAATTAAAAGAATAATAATATACGCTGGTAATGCTAGTGTTAGTGTCAGTGATGAGGGTTACCTCTAGGCGGGTTGCGGCGTGCTGGACTTCTTCTTTTCCTTCTTCTTCTTGAGGAACGACGGCGTCCGGAGACCCTTCTTCTTCTTCTTGTCCTTCTTGGGCGAGTCCTCGGTCGAAACCTCCTTGGACGGCGAGCCCTGGTGGCGACAGAGTGCTCATGAGCTCATGCATACAATATTATAGTACATTATGGTACAAGTGTGTAATGTTGGTGATTACCGCCGAGGCGCCATTGAGACCCGAGCCGTTAGGCGAGGTTCTTAAGAGAGCCGAGGACGGTAATCATCAACACACACGTGTATCATACGACGTTTTTCAACACACTTGAGAATAAAATAATACTAAAAATAACTATAATTTCAACAGTGAAAACGAGTTGTGAATTTTTTTTCGCAATGGCGGGAATAATTAATCAGTTTTCCTATGCGCGCGCATCTAACAATGGCGATCGGCCATAGACTAAAAGAATGAGGTTTCTTTTTTTTGGCTTTTCGCGGATAGCGTTTTAGCCACGTACGAAATGGGGAATTCAAAGTTTTATTATTAAAAAAAAAGTAAAAAAAAAAAAACAAAAGTTGCATTTGAGTGAAAGTTTTATTTATTAAAAACTTATAAGTTGAAATTATCTATGTAGATACGAAGTTGTATGAAATGAGCAAGCAATAGGTACATTAATTTATTTGTACTATTGAACACGATCTTTTTTGTATCGAAACTTTTTTAAGAACAAAGCAATTCAACCAATAAAATAAAAAAAAAACCCTATAACTCACTTGTGAATAATAGCAATGAAAAAGTCACAGTTTGATTACAGGTGTCATTATGTGCCTAATTGCGGTGAAATTAGAGCCACTTTATGAGCAAGTGTGTTGAAAAATATTATGTACCTACACCAACTTTTTTTTAACTAAATTACGCCTGGGCGGGTACTGACGAACGGTAGCGACTGCTCAGCGAGCGATATAATGCCTAAATTTTGGTCGTGTTCTTTCTTGGAGAAAAATAATAACGAAATTATAAAATATGACTTCAACATTTACAAAATAAAAAGTTCTATCTATTGATATTTCATTTAAATTCATGATAAAATCTCTTAGCAAACACCATTTAAAATTGCGAGTCCGCGTCAGGTCCGGTAGTTATAAAAGAAATACAAATATTTTACAATAATCAAAACCGTTCAAAACTTGCTTTGAATATTTTTCTGAGTGTATTTTCGGATCTCTTTGATAATTATATGTTTTTGTTTTTATTATTAAAACTTACCTCTTTACTGCTGTGCGAAAATGTGCTCTGGTGTGCGTCAGAGTGGTCTCCGTTCACTGTGTGCTCGCCTAAAACGTAAAAAAAGACAAAATTACACTAAAATATATATAATATTGATGACCGCTTGCACTATCTAGCACCAAATGGGTTGGTTGGGTTTAGAAATACCGCCGAAAAAAGTACTAAAAGACCCGATACATTATTTAAATGGAGGAATCAGTAAACTTGATGTCACAAAATATTCTTAAATCAATAGCTAATTGTAATGATAATATGTTTGAATTCGTTTTTTATTAAAAAAATTAAAAACTAACATTCCCATGCTATTTGAAAATTAAGCATAAAAGTGCTCTTTAGAAAAAAGTGCTCTTTGAAAAAAAGTGCTCTTAAGAGAAAAGTGCTGATTAGAAGTGTTAATTGTGACTTACCTGTATGCGTTAGTACTTCAAACCTCCGTCCCCGAAACCAGGTGAATGCTAGTGGCATGCGAAGCGCGGTCAGAACAAAAAAGCAATATTGCCACGAAGGAAAACATCTTGCAAAGGCATAACTCTCTTAGATTTTTTTTTTTTTTAAGAAAATAATTGCAAAATATTTAACCATTCGGAGAAAAAGTGCAAAAAAATATCACAATTATTGAAAAAATGCAAAAATGGTGACATGATTGTAACTTTTAGAACTCCTGAGTCACATATGGATGTTTTTATGTATAAACAAGTATGTATTTAAAACAAAAAAGTATATATTATTATGTAGTCACTATCTGGTGTCCACGACAAAAGCCTCGTTGCTTAGTGTGGCACTAGATGGCGCTGTGTGTAATGTCCCGATATTCATTTATTTATATACGTGACAAGTAAGGTTGCCCTGTACGCCCAAACCACAAAATTATGGTAGGTATATACGTGGCTTGGCGTAGTGGGCACGCGCGGTCTCTGGCGTTCAAAAAGTTAACAGTGTAGCAAGTTTAGACCTGAAGCTAAGCAGTGAAAGGCTTATTGATAAACGTTGCTTTGACATTAAAACGTCAAATATGTTTGATCCGACTGCTTACTTGATAATAATTATTTTACATTAAAAACAACAACAGCGCTTATGAATAAACCTTGAGCCAACTCTTGGCCACTATACAATCATATCAGCCAGGAGCTATTCCACTGCTGGGCAATGACTTCTCGTATAGAGAAGCAACGAGCACCAAGTTGATCACCAAGCTTGCTTTGTAGTGTAGTACTGAGATTTAATTTTAAAATCAACGAGATATTTTATTCTACAACGCTATAATACCAGTACCTTAAAGCGGTACTTGAAAGTAAATACCGGTATTTAACGGTAGTTACTTCAAAGTAAATATCGGTATTTAACGGTGATTCACAGTAAATATTGGTATTTAACGGTACTTGAAAGTAATTATCGGTATTTAACGGTATTTAAAAGTAAATATCGGTATTTAACGGTACTTGAAAGTAAATATCGGTACTTAACGGTACTTGAAATATCGGTACTATAGCATCGCAGGGGAGGCACTAGCACTACACATAAACAACACAATAAAGTTACACATACTTTAATAGCGGACAACACACACAAGCGTTACAAATGAGTTAGTGAAAATATTACTAAAGCAAAATGGACGAATTTACAATCTTTGATGTGAGAAAAAAGAAGATTTGATCGTGTGAAGACTTATGAGTTCTGTCACTTCTAATACAAAAATAGACAAAAATCGTTATTTATTATTTATGAGTAATTCCTAACGAGACAACGTTTTTTGTTTTATATTTCCCACGAAATATTTCCTAACAAAATAAAATCGATATACACAATACATGTTTTAAAACAAGAACAAAAACATACGAATTATTTAATTACCATTCGGAAATCTTTTCTTTTTAAAAACACTTAAAATTAAAAAAAAAATCGCAGTTATAAACTACATTCACAATAAAAAAACATGCTTCTATAAAAATACATAGTTGTTTGTATTAAAATATCAATCTTTTCAATGTGGGGTGAACCCTGCGCGTTCTAATACGTTTAGTTTAACCGAACCTAACTTAACAGCAATTAACAGGGCTATTGAGAGCAAACGATCTTTAAATCCGTCGAGCGACGTCGTATTGTTGACTATCTTTTTAATTATTTCGCAATGGTCTCACTTAGTACTAGCAAGTTAACAAGAACAATAAATTAATTTGTATCATCATTTGTATAAGCACTTACCTTGTAACATTAAAAACTTTCATTCGAGGACTCAAATGTTCTAGGTACGTTGTTGTAAAAGGTACGCACTGACACGTAAGCTGCGGCCTGACACGTATCCTGCTCAAGTAGCGCGACTTCATCGATCGAAACGGTACTTAATCACATTAAGAAAAGCCTTTCTTTGCATAAAGTTAAATATTTCGCATCTTAAGAGCAGCTTCCAAAGTCCGGGTCCTCTAAATCGTTCGGATCAAAGCTTTCGGACATCCTAAACTTGGAAATGATTCTATAAAAGAGGGTATCTTCGTAAGGCGGCCAACTGCTGTACTTCCTCGGCTTGGGCCGGGTGTGTAACTCGTACAGCAGTCGTTTCTGTGGCACGCTAGGATCCGACTCGACTAGTGCGGGACTATCGACCAAATCGTACTCTAACTTAGACGCACCGGCTGCCGGGAAACTGACCTCCTGCTCCGAATATTCGTTCAAGAGTACGCTTGTTCGTTTAGTACTTTGCTTGGTTTCTTTATCATAAAGCTCACTAGATTTCCTGTCGATTTCTTCGTCTATGTCGATCGATATGAAGCTAGGGAGCGTGTCGTCGATGCTCTTCACGGACCTGACGACTTGCTTCTCGTGGTCGACAGGCAGGTGCTCGTCGAAGGATAGCCAGAACTTGACGCCACCCGAGTGTTCCGTCTGCGACATCGCCAGCACATTCGCTTTTCTCGTGAATGGACACGCCGTGTAAGACTGACTTCTGCGTCTTGATTTCGGAGTGTCTTTCGAAATGCTCTTAATTGGTGACTCCGTCAGTTCGAATTTCTTTGTCGTTTTTCTGTTGGGCGATGAAGATCGACTGAGTGTTTCCTTAACGGAGCCATGTTTCCGCTTCCGGGAAGGGTCCGATGTCTCTCGGCTTTCAGCTAAACTCTTGTGACATATATCGCGATATTCTGGAGAATATACAGGTTCTTCGTTTGGAGACGGATGTTCGTTGATTGGACTCAGATATTCTTCGATATTGTTGTCAGGTGATTGAGCGGAGAAACTCGCAAACTCCTCTGTTCTGTCTGAGATATCTTTGAACTCACCAATAGCACTTGAATGGTATTCTTCGAAAGACGAATCACTTATGTTTTGTTTTGTGAATGCTTCTGGTTCAAGGCTAATACTTTCTTTTACTTCTGAAGTAAGATCCACGTCAGGAGTAGCGTAGACATCGTCTGTCTGTGATGACATTGTAGAGTCTTCCGACTGGCTGAAGTCTTCATGGAACGCGTTGTTCATGTCGCTGGATTCCACGAAAGTTTCGTTAAGAAAGTTCTCAATATCGACGGCTCTTGATACATCGTTGGTTATTGGAAATGATACTTCCTCTGTAGTATTACTATCAACCGTATTTGAAATTGATTGGTGGGCTAGCCTTGTTACTGCGTTTGTTAGATTCGGTACAAATTCTCGATAAATTTCGATTTGGTTGCAATATTCTGTTTCCTCCTGTTTCTCTATATTATTAACGAGAACGTGAACATGTCCTATCATAACTTCATCTGTCTCTTTTTCCTTCATTTCGAAAGAGCTGTCGTTACTAACCATTGTAGAATAAATTGTTTCTATGTTTCTTTCGATTTCTTTGGAATCTCGAACATAATTTACATTTTTACACCCAACATTATGTTTTAAAATACTTGTATTTGTTTCTGCCACATTCTCGAGACATTTAGCGTTAAAAAAATCTTTGATAGCATTAAAGTCTCTCTCTTCACTGAGTTTTTCTTCAACATGTACATATTGAGGATCCTCGGCTTCCATCCACAGAGGTCGCGCAGTGAACAGGATGTCCTCGAAATCAGCGACAGTGACAACTCTCTTAACGGTCTTCTTACTGCCTTTTTGATTTTGATGGTTGATAAACATCGCTCTATCAAAAATATAATAAAGTATGCCTTCGATAACTTTGTTTGCTAGACATATATCCGTCTCGCTCACTTCAGTGAGAATTGTTTCATTCAAATACACGTTCTGTTCTATGTCCTCGATAATCTTTGCTATCGAGAACGTCTCGTTAGCATCGTCGGTAACAGAGTCTTGTTCAATGATATCAACGTTAGGGGCAACTGTCAGTACTAAGTCGACGATATCTATTCTGTTTATAATCGCGGACAACACTTCTGTCACAACTTCGTATTTCTCAAATTCAACTATGGAATCGAAACTTTGCCTTTCGTTTGAACTGAGAGTACTTGCCAAAGAATTCTGTCTCTTAACATTATTAGCCTCAGACTCGTTTTCGTTTGACAATATATCGAAGAGGTTCTCATAGACGATATCGATCATGTCCTGCTCGGACCCTACATTCTCGTACACATCGATGGCTGTCTGTACAATGTTCGTGGTAACGCTTTCCTCGTCGTTGGCTGTTACGTCGGAGCCTTCTTCGTTGACGGAGAAGTTCTCCAGCCTGCCGCACTCAGCCACCAGAGACTCTGTGGTCACTTTGTGAGCCGCGTTGGTCGCTATCTCTAGTTTCAACTGGCTCGCTGAGACAGCTGTGTTCACTACGTCTCCGACGATGCTCTCCATAAGCTGCTCCTTCTTCTCTGCCTGTGACACGTTTGAATCGTCACCGTAAGAGCTTTTGGATTCCTCCAAAATAGGTTCGAGAATATTCTTAATTTTTAAAGGAGACTTCTTCGCGTCTTCTCTTGTTTTAAAGTCATCGCAATAAAAATCTATAGGTACGGAATAGTCCCTGATGTCTTTCTCTACTAATTCTTTGACAGGACTTTCATAAGACTCCTCTAAGTCTGTAAAGCTATGATATTCGCCTTCTATAGATTCTAGAGTGTTATTTACTTCATCCATCGAGTCCGTAGCGACCAAATCTCTATTATAGGTCTCTATGTGTTCTCTATCAGTTGATTTTGTGCTTATTTCTGCATTTTTCTCACTAACAACAACAGCCTGATCCACAGCATCAGATTTCTCGATAATCGTCTGATTTTCTTCAGAGAAACTATTACCTATATCTCCAATGTAATTATCTTCATTAAATTCTTGACTTTCAACAAACTCCGTATCCTTCTTTTCTACTTTGAAGACGGGAACGAACTTCTCTTGCACTTTGACGTAAGTAGCATCGCTGTCTGCTTCCTCTGAACACTTTTGAGGAATATTATCAACGGAGAAGTAAATTGAATTGTGATTCCTAGCTCTTTTAGGTTTCTCGTTTTTGTTGATCTCGAAGGCGTAGGAGACGTTGGTGGCGCCGCACGAGCGGCACCGCGGCAGGTGGTAGTGTGTGGGCTCGGGATCCTTCATGTACGAATTGATGAAGCCGCCGTGCGACTGTGTTCGGAACAGCTTGTTTGGTTTGTAGCGCGGGAGAGACCTGCTCCGGAGCCCGAAGTCGGACTTGCAGCGACCGTCCCACTCTATGGAGGGGATGGAGTACAAGCTGGAGCGACTGCTCTCGTTGCCCTCGTGTGTGAGGGCGAGGCGGGGAGTGAGGTTCACTCTACACTTGGGAGCTCTGTGCGGGGGGTCGTACGCTCTCACGATATGCTCGAAGTTGATACTGCGGGAGTACTCGTGTTGGGAACGTTTGTTAGTGGTGAGAGCTTCCTTCTCATCGAGTTTACCTGCAACGGGGTGGGACAGTTGGGACAGATTCACACGTTCGTGCTGCGCACCGTATAGCCGACCGGTAGCTGGACAACTGTCACTTGAGGTGGCAGGTGGGAGCATACTGTGCACTTGTCTACTATTGATCGGATTGTTAAATCTATGCATTTTAAGTGATTCTCATAACCGTGAATTGATATTCAGATTCACCGTGTTTCCGGACAATATCGATAAAGTTCGACCGGTCATTGTACTCATCATTTTGAACAACTTTTACTATGGGACCAAACCGTAAATCGCGAAAAACTGTTCCCTACAATTATGTTCGCATTAAAGCGACAAAATGTATGGAACTGCTGATTTATTTTTCGCGATTCAGGGTTTGGTCATAAAAGTTGTTCATAATGATGAGTACAATGACCGCACGAAGGTTATGGATAAAGTCCGGAAACACGGTGTTTAATTCTTCTTCACTTCGAGTTTTGATGAAACTCTATGAGAACGCTTTGCCATTGCCATAAAGCTTCATAGAGCACATTCGTATCACTGTGAGTTTGTCAGTGTGGATAACGATTTTGCCACTACAGTTAGCGGTTGCAATGCCTTCAGAATCGTACTTTTAAATGCATAGATTTGATAACGCATCGCACACCACGAACTGTGAATCGGGGTGACGGTTTCGGCTCTCTACAACTAACACTACGATCAAATGCTACATACGTATTGCGACTAAGTAGAGAAAAGATACAGATAAACAATATTTAAATACAATATGATTAACCACCGTTTTTGTCACATGTTAAGTTAGCTGATTGCATGACAGATACCAAGTCAAGCAATCGTAGCGCGCCGGTAGAGGGCGTATTGACCGATCGCTTTGGTTACGACCAAGCAGTTGACATGAGATTTGTTAGATTATATTGAATTGGCTCTCAGAAACCATAGTACGCTAGAGTAATGTTGGGTTGAAGATACAGTTTGTTTTTGTAATCGTTGTTATTTAGTTACATTTACTTGTTGTGCACTTGGTAATATTACATAGGTTATGATAGGTTACATAATCCGCGATAAACGATGCTTTTCGAAGCGCATTCTTTTTCTGGGGTGTTTTTAGTAATTTGTTGATATCGAAATTCTTTGGATAGAGATCGGTTTCAAAAACGTGTAAATTCATCGCGAATTTCGCTACCCTCGTGCCTCGTCGAGAAAATACACTCAAACACATGTCTGTGACAACACAAAGCTAACCGCCTGTTACGTGACCGTGTACTAACTTATATACTTGATGATGATCTGGCAATCTTTGAAACCAAACGATATGATGACGATGAATTTATTATTGAAAACAACCTTATTTCAATGAGAGACAACACAAATTCCTTTAAGCGAAACTAGCTCAAACGACCTAGAAACATAGCATGTTTGAATGGCGACGCTTTAGTGAAATGACTTCGTATTAATGACCTAGCGATGAAAATGACAGACGACACAAGAAAACAACATAAACCTTCAATAATCTAGCAAAAACGTTAAAATACTCAAACGTTAGAGGCAATAAGAATCCGAAATAAAAACCATCGTAAAATGGGCTCCCTTTAATTTTATTTGATGTTATACCGGCAACGGAAATATATAATTATAGGGTGTAAAACACCTCTTAACGAAGCCGAAAAGTTCTTTTTATCCCGTCATTGCGATCATTTTTTTTGTTGTAGATCAACGTACCTGGGAACCTTCTAGTTACGGAGATATTGGGGGTCAAAGTTACAACTTATTGACAAGTTTTTATTGTAAGATTTTTACTGTAAACACCTCTACGATCCCCGTACTATTGAATCCATCCATCAGCACAATGTGTGTTACATTGAGTTCTACAACAAAACATGATTTTTCATCCCAAAGAAAAGTCGTTTCCCAGCAATAATATTTCCCTAAAGTTACTTAGGTTGATGTACAGAATGCTTGGTTGACGGCTTCGTGATGAGGTTGTTTACACTCTGTATTCTGTGAAATTTTCGTCTACCTATTACGTATCATTAGATTCAGTCCGCTGACAGACAGATGGACGGATGGCGAAGGCTTAGTAATAAGGTTCCGTTGGTGACCCTTCGTGTACGGAACCATAAAATGAAAAGAACAGTGAATCGTTTGATATCATATCTAGTCTAACCGTTTGAGTATTTTGTGTCGGCACAGCGACAATTCCCTGCAGAGAACCAGCGGCAACAGTTACCTAGCGACGTGACCCTCGGGACAACCACTGACATGAGAGCCCTGACGCTATACCTACCTCCTATACCAGTTCTTATCTTACTATTACGTTTCTTCCGGGTGCTCAAGAGACGGACCTGTTCAGCCTGGATCATAAATATCTGCTCATATATAAATATGAGCGTTTATCCAAAAAGTCGGTCCCATCGCAAATAGCTGTCAAATATCTACATGTTTTAATTAATTTGGTATTATAACTGTATGGAAATAAGAAATATGGTTAACTAGTGAACTATAATAGTGAATTGAAATTAAAACACTGAATTTGATGTTGTAAACGTTTTAAGTGTAGAAAAGGCATTTGGAAAGTTTCTAAATACTTTTTTTTTTATATCTAAAACGAATTATTAATTATTGTATTTCATAATCAATATCACTATAGTCCGGGCCACGCCACGCTATAATTTTTGTAAACAAAGAATTTCTGCCAAGATACGTAGCGATAATTCAATCAAAAAGAAAATTAAATACTCCCAAATTCAATCAACTCAAATTACCATACGTTTAATACGAAACTTCACTTGGTCGAGTTATATTTTGGCGATATGAAGCGCTGTCGTCTAATGTTTTGTGGTACTGGAACGCATCTGACATCATGGAACGTAAACATTTGGGTCGCCATTTAGAAGTAAGTTACGCCGACGCAGTCATTTTTGAATTTGATCCAAAAGTTGCGAATTTACAGCTTCTCGTGGCGGGGACTATAGTTAGACATATTTCTTATTTCATACATAGTAATATCGCCAAAATCAAAATCAAAATCAAAGCATTTATTTCAAGTAGGCCAGTTACAGGCACTTTTGAATTGTCGAAACAAAAATGAACATTTAATGTAGCTACAGTCCCAGTCACAAGACATAAAAACTGTGAAAGTACTGTAGTTGCCCATTCCCTAGCGTAGATCTCTATGGAGAAGAACGGGCAAGAAACTCCATGGACACTCTTTTAAATCAAAATATTGTTACAAAATCTTGGTTACATCATTCATGTTGAGATGGTATATTATGTGAG